>CM033645.1:192266346-192586149 GCA_019512145.1 Engystomops pustulosus
AATCATCTCAGACTGGTTTCTTGAACATGACAATGAGTTCACTGTACACAAATGGCCTCCACAGTCACCAGATCTCAATCCAATAGAGCATCTTTGGGATGTGGTGGAACGAGAGATTCGCATCATGGATGTGCAGCCGACAAATCTGCGGCAAATGTGTGATGCCATTATGTCAATATGGACCAAAATCTCTGAGGAATGCTTCCAGCACCTTGTTGAATCTATGCCACGAAGAATTGAGGCAGTTCTGAAGGCAAAAGGGGGTCCAACCCGTTACTAGCATGGTGTACCTAATAAAGTGGCCGTTGAGTGTATATGCTGTATATGTATCTGAGTTGTGTATATGGTTTATGTGTCTCCAGGGAACAATGTGTATATACTGTATGTGTGTATATATGCTGTAAGTCTGTATATAGCACTGGATGTATGTGTATATGTGATGTGTATATGCTCTATATGTGTGTGTGTGTGTGTGTGTGAATTTTAATTTTTTACTCACCTACTCCCTAAAGCCAGAACTTTTACATTTTTCCATTTGCAGGGGCTTTTTTGTACTTCCTCTAAGTAAGGATGAGTGGACCATTTCAGATTGAAACTTAAAGTTATATTCAGTCCAGTGATTTATAGAGCGCTTCAAGCCTAAGAGATCTGCCCGATTATTCTGTTTACACAAGGGAATGTACTTTCAAAAAACAATCATTTTGATTTCAGCATCAAAGATGTGATCAACATTATTGATCACTGGACATATTTACAAGGGGCCAAGATCAGAAACAAACCTTCATACCAATGAACGTTCAGAAGATGATGTCTCCATATGAATGGGCCTGTGGGAAAGGACCTGAAGGAAATACGTGTTGACAACAATTTAAAGGGAGGTGTCTGCTTTTAGACATCAATTTTGCATATGTCCTATTACAGCTAATAGAGTCCCTTCTCAGACATATACACTCTATTAGCTAAAGCCATTAGAGATCCCAGACTGGAAGACATAAACAAAGCATTGCAAGAACATTCATTGATTTCAATGGCCTGTCATCCTTCACTTTCCTTCCTTAAGGCAATGCTGGAGGCAAATGAGCATAGTAGTATCACAGAAAAAAATAATAATTGGGGGATGGGCGCTCTCCAATAGCATGTTCAGGCAATAGGATCTGAAACTGGATGTCCGATCAAAAAATCCTTCAAATAAAATATATTTATGTATGAATCTAATGAGTACAAGCCACTTCATAGTGTATTTTTCCAGCCCTAATGAATATAAAAATCACAAATCTAGCCTGTACCACACAGATATCAATTTTTGAATCACATAGTTTCAAGAATTTCCAAAAACAATTCTATATATATATATATATATATATATATATATATATATATATACAGTACAGACCAAAAATGTTAACACACCTTTTAATTCAAAGAGGTTTTTTTTTTATTTTCATGACTTGTAGATTCACACTGAAGGCTTCAAAACTAGGAATTAACACACATGGAATTATATAAAAGTGTGAAACAACTGAAAATATGTCTTATATTCTAGGTTATTCAAAGTGGTCTCCATTTGCTTTGATTACTGCTTTGCACATTCTCTTGATGAAGTAGTACACCCTGGCTTCACTGCATGAGCTCTGTAGGTACACACTGTGCACTATAAAGTCGTAGTAGTACAGCTTGGCTTCACTGCACTAACTCTGTAGGTACACAGTGTGCACTATGAAGCCAGAGTAGTCCACCTTGGCTTCACTGCACAAGCTCTGTAGGAATGCAGCATGCACTATGAAGCTGGAGTAGTACACCCTGGCTTCACTGCACGAGCTCTGTAGGTACACAGTGTGTGCTTTGAATCCGGAGTAGTACAGCCTGGCTTCACTGCACATGCTCTTTAGGTACAGAGTGTGCACTATGAATCCGAAGTGTTGCAGCTTTATTGAAACATTGAGAGAGAAGGCGCCAAGAGCTCTGGATGTGAGTCCTAGGTGTCTCATCGGACTCACATCTAGAGATTTATGAACTTCCCATAAGGACCTGTGGCCAGTGTAGTGTCCCAAATCCATCTATCTATCATTATTTATAAGGAGGGGTGAGGAGAACTAATATGGTCCCTGTATGGTGGAATACTGGTACACATGGGTTGGGGGGCCTGCTTGGGTGAGTTTTGCCTCCCCCCTACGCTAAACCCCTAGCTCCGCCTCTGCTTCTATGCCAGTGTTCTGATAAATAAGCCCTATTATCTTATGCTATGTAGTGCCAGCATACTGGCATTTGGTTTATTACGTTACAGATATTCAATACGCTCACATGGCTATGATGGGATTTCGTGATCGTATGCCAAACATTTCATGCATGCCCATATTGCTCTGTGTTTTGTTATCCCATCTTGTTGACAACTGCTGGAAGAAATACATTTTTCCCTCTCAATGTCACTGAAGGTTGTGTCTTGTGAGGCTGCCCCATGAAATATGTGCTGGATTAACATACGCTGTTCACACAAATATTGATTTTATCATGTGATTTCTGGTTACAGATGGTGTTTCCCAGGATTGGAAATATTTCAGGATTTTAAGGCCTATGTCAGATTTTTATGACCTAATATAATAATGACATCATTTTTTTACTGAACTAAAGGAGCTATATTTAATGTCTATGTCATATTCCATTTGTTTAAGTATTGTATGGTTTTATTGTATATATAAATATTAAGGACCAAAAGTAACTAAACCAAAAAAAGGGATTTTTTAGACTAAAAATGTTAATGACCTATCCTAAGGGTAGGTCACCGTTATCAGATTGGTGAGGGAATAACACACAGAACCCCCACAGATGAGCTGTTTCCAGCAGCTGATGAGCAGTGAATAATAAGTGACATTTCCTGTATAGTGGCTGAACTGAGTCACTGCATGTTATCTCCCATTCAAATGAACAGATGATCCTTAGTAGCCAGGTAATGTCCACCATTGACCTCTCTTGTGCACAATCACGTTGCTATGAGGCATAATATTGAGGACCAATTCTCTGGATATGTTATCAATAGATTTAGCCTGGTAAGCACTAGAGATGAGCGAGTATACTCGTCCGAGTATACTGCTCGGTCGAGTATTAGCATACTCGGACCGGCTCGTTACTCGGACGAGTATCTCGCCGGCTCGAGATCGAGCATTAAATTAAGTGAAAAACAGTATTTTTATTACATAATAAAATATCCCAGATGTTTACTGATGTTTTGCTTGTAAGAACACATTGAAATAACACTATTCTTCACTTTCCAGGTGTTCGTTATTCGAGACGAGCACTCGAGCATCGGGAAAAGCTCGTATCGAATAACGAGCACCCGAGCATTTTAGTGCTCGCTCATCTCTAGTAAGCACCTTTAAGACGTCTATTAGTTCCTAAATAAAACCAGCAGTAATACCAGCATTGTACAGGGCACTGTATAAATGTTGCAGACATAAATATATTCCTGTTTTGCAGAGTCTTATTTTTATAATTTTCAAGAAAATTCATTTTTATTCAAATAGGATTCTTGCGGCACTCGGAGCAAAATCATGTCTTCTGGTGCTCCATTTTCTTCTATTCCGTTTATCTTATTTTTAGGGGAGATGTCAGTCAATGGGGCAGATTTACTTACCCGGTCCATTCTCAATCCAGCGGCGGGTTCTCCGATGCTGATTCGGGTTTTCCCGCGATTCACTAAGGTAGTTCCCCCGATGTCCACCAGGTGTCGCTGCTGCGCTGAAGTCCGTCGGAGTGCACTGAAGTTCACCAAGCTAGGCCGGGTACAGGTAAGTGAGTATCATGCGACACATTTAAAAAAAAAAACAAAACGGCGTTTTCTCCGAATCTGACGGGTTTTCCGACGGACGGCCACGCCCCCGATTTCCGTTGTGTGCATGCCTGCGCCGATGCGCCACAATCCGGTCGTGTGCGCCAAAAACCCGGGGCAATTCATGGAAAATCGGCACAAAACGGTAAAATTCGGGTAACTCAACGTAAAAAAGCGATTTGGGCCCTTAGTAAATGACCCCCATTGTGTACAGAGGCAATGCTGTGCATTAATCAGCGGCAAATGGGGGTACCACTGGCGATGAATCTGAAATTGTATTTATATACATATTGGGGCGCATTTACTAAGGGCTTTGCGCTGCACTTTTGTCGGACTTTGCACGTTCTTCTAGGCTAAAACGGTTTGCTCAGGTATTTAAGAAGCGTCTGCGCTGATATTGTGTTGCACGCAACCCTTTTGTGTTTCGGCTGCGCTGGCCTCCATGCCAGACAAATTAGGGGGCGTGCTCATAGTCGGTCCGACTGATTTGGACCGAGCGCCGTATTTCAGATGCAAATTGTGTCACATGCCCTATGTTAAAGGTGCACCACAAATAAGTTGATGAACTCTGTCAGGCCAGTGCGGGAAAGCGCCAGATTCATGATTTCTGGCGCATGTTCTTAATGTATCGGTCGCACCAAGCATTATACACGGAAATAGCACTTTTAGTTAAGTTTCCCATTAAAATGAAATTTTCACTAAAATCAAAAATTGTTGGGTAACAGTTAAAGTTTGTTTGGAAGGCTTATAAACTGCCCTGATTTTTTTTTTTATTCTGAGGTGATTTGAGAGCGGGTAGGCTCCCTGTAATTACTACTTATTATCACTTTATATTAACCTGTTCTCGACATGCGCCATTCTATTAGGGTACAGCATTGGGCCAGGTGTACGGATCAAATTCCCCCCCCCCCCCCCGGTAATACCCACAGTTGGTGCTGGCTCCGATCGCAGTTGTTAACTACATAAAAGCCATTGGCAAAGCTGCTGAAATCCTGAATTCTCTCGTCACCCATAGGTGACCGCATGGGGGTGGCAATCAGTTACCATGACATCCTGGAGTCTCTGTAATACTCCAGGACCTGTGATTCTGCCTGATCTTTAAGTATCTGCCTGAAGCAGGTGCTTAGATACCAGTAGCAAATATGCCATATACTGCAATATCGTAGTAGTGCAGGACATGGCAGAGGTGATCAGACCCCCGAGGGTTCAAGTAACCTAGGGGGGCAAAAAAAAGAAATGTGTTAAAATGATCTTTATTGTGTAAACATCACTAGGGGAATCAAGTTTTGTAGGAAAACCCCTTTGATAAAAAATCAAATACATTACATTTCCCAGAGATAAATAGGGTTTGGCATAAAAGTCTGATAGTTGTGGGCCTCTCTTCTGGTACCTATACTTATCTCCAGGCTAAGGGGCTCCATAACCCCCAATTCTGAGTGGCTTTGGCAATATATGTGTGGTTTACTCCATTCATTTCTATGGACTTTGTACTGGACTAGGTTAATGTCCCCCCCCCCCCCCAAATGTCTTTGATTCAGTAGGACACCTCAAGATTTCATTGGGGGGGATTGCCAAAGTTTGTATGCCAGTTTTCTGGTTTACAAGCCTTGTTGTAGTTGCAGTTCCTGGCGCATGTGCAGGAATTACTACTATTTGCATCCCTATGCCACCTTCACGCCAACACTTGTAAGCCCAATATAAGCAATATGGAATCTAAATGTATCTGGACACGACACATGACTATATAGAACTCTGTCTGGACATTTGAATAGAGATATGAGCTTTTCAATGAAGAAACATTTGTTATGCCACATTAAGCGTTTTCCATCTTGTTCTTTTCTCTCTGACAAACTTCCCAAGTATGAAATAGGTTTAACTCTTCCATTGACGGATGATACTTGTTGGCGCATCATTTTTATCTAGAGTACATATCTCTGAGGGAAATAACATGCTGGAAGCCACTATACACGCTCTTGGGAATCAGCGGAGGGTGTTATAGGAAGTAAAGGCCCATTTCACATTAGACAAATGTAGTCACCAGTGATTGTAAGAATTATTATTTTTGTTATTTTTATTTACCATTCTTCTATATAAGTGATTGTTATTGGCAGCACAACCTGTAAATGTAAATGCCACTTCTAGTGAAATTTGCAATAGGTGTTACTGCCTAGGAACCATCGCTAGGCAACAATGACGCTCCGGAATGAAACAGATTCCTTTACCCAGGAAAATCCCCTGGTGGAAGACACAATGAGTAATAATGTAAATTCTTTTTATAATGTCAACAGTTTAACCCAGGAAGAGGTACGGCGCCGCCTCGCAACCACTAAGATAGATAAATCACCTGGGCCAGATGGCATACACCCCCGGGTTCTGCATGAATTATGTACGGTGATAGACAGACCGTTATTTTTAATATTTGAAGATTCACTGAGGACTGGTTATGTTCCACAGGAATGGCGCATAGCAAATGTGGTACCAATATACAAAAAAGGATCAAACAGCGATCCTGGAAACTACAGACCCGTAAGTCTAACTGCTGTGGTGGGGAAAATATTTGAGGGGTTTATTAGAGATGCTATCCTGGAGTATCTCACTGTGCACAACCTTATAACCCAGCGTCAGCATGGGTTTATGAGAGATCGGTCCTGTCAGACTAATCTGATTGGTTTCTACGAGGAGGTAAGTTCAAGGCTGGATCTGGGGGACGCTGTGGATGTTGTATATCTGGACTTTTCAAAGGCATTTGACACCGTGCCACATAAAAGGTTGGTATATAAAATGAGACTGCTGGGAATAGGAGAAAATCTGTGTATCTGGGTAAGTAATTGGCTTAGTGATAGAAAACAGAGGGTGGTCATTAATGGCACATTCTCAGATTGGGTTGATGTTACCAGTGGAGTGCCACAGGGGTCAGTATTGGGGCTACTTCTTTTTAATATTTTTATTAATGACCTTGTAGTGGGTTTACACAGTCAAGTTTCAATATTTGCAGATGATACTAAGCTGTGTAAAGTAATAAATACTGAGGTCGATAGTTTAGCATTACAGAGGGATTTGTGGAAGCTTGAGGGATGGGCAGAGAAATGGTTGATGAGGTTTAATGTAGATAAATGTAAAGTTATGCACTTGGGCCATGGAAACAAAAAGTATAATTATGTTCTAAACGGTCAATTACTTAGTAAAACTGAAGCTGAAAAGGACTTGGGCATATTGGTGGATGGTAAACTTAATTTTAGCGTTTTCCCAACGTGTTATCGAAATTGCGATTTGCGCAATTTCCCTGAATTGCCCCGCGGATCTTTGGCGCACGCGATCCGGATGATTTGGCGCATAAGGGGCCCGGCAATGCAGCGATGGAAAGGGGGGGCGTTGGCCGACCGAAAACACGACGGATTCGGAAAACCCGCCGCATTTTTTAAAAAAAAGGCTGTAGCGAAACTGCACTTACCTTATTCACTAGGAATGGGGGTGAAATTCAGGCATCCAGCGGACTTCAGCCAGCAGACGCCACCATGGTGGGCGGCGGAGAACATGTCCCTTCCATAACTCCCCTCCGTATCTCCGAATCCACCGACAGACCGCCGCCGTTGATCGCGAATGGACCGGTGTATGAATCTGCCCCAATCTGTGTCAGATTATCGTTTATAGCCAAAACTTCTTTACAACATGGTTACTATCAATGATATCCATTGTCTTCTGCCTTGTATTTCTTAGTTTTGATGTTAATAATTACTGCTGGTTCTACAGATTAATGGGGCACATCTGTGAGGACTCTCATGCCTGAATTCTGGCGTACAAGCCCAGAAATAGGCGCAATTTCCGGTGCACATTCAGGCACACGCTTGGCTCCCCGGGGAAAGGGGAGCATTATTGTACAATGGCGCACTTAAATGTACCTCTATATGCCATTTTGATTAATTTGTATAATTAGACTCATCATACCATTTTTGACAAAAAGCGTTAAAGTGAAGTGGAAAAGGGGGGAAATCAAAAGATGTACCAATGTGCTCAAAAATTGTGACAAAATCTTAGTGAAAAGTTAGTGCCAGTTCATACCTGCTTTTGAACCTTCATTTTACAATAATTACATCAATAACAGACTAATAGAGCCATTAAAATGTCTGTTGGAGTTTTAATGGCTTCAGCTACATGCAGCCCCCCATAATAAAATGCCCTGCAGCAGAGCCCCTAGTAATGAAGCACCCCATACAGTCCCCCTAGTAATGAAATACCGATGCAGCCCCACTAGTTATGAAATGCTGATGCAGACTCCCAAATAATAAAATGCCCTTTAGCCCCCCCCTAATGATGAAATGCCATGCAGGCCCCATAATGAAGAAATGCCCTGCAGTCCCTGTAATGATAAAATTCCCTTCAGCCTATCCCCACCCCCACTGTTAATGGTGAAATGCTTTGCAGCTCCCCTAATAATAAAATACCCTGCAGCCTCCCAATGATGGAATACCCTGCAGCACCCCCTAATGTTAAAATACCCTGCATGACAGTCCTCCCTACTGATGATATTCCCTGTAGCCAGCATCACCTACTGATGAAATGCCCTGCATCCAGCCCCTGGTACTGATGAAATGCCCTGCAGCCAAACCCACCTACTGATGAAATGCCCTGCATCCAGCTCCCTCTACTGATGAAATGCCCTGCATCCAACCCCACCTACTAATGAAATGCCCTGCATCCAGCCCCCTGTACTGATGAAATGCCCTGCATCCAGTCCCCTCTACTGATGAAATGCCCTGCATCCAGCCCCCTCTACTGATGAAATGCCCTGCATCCAGCCCCCGGTACTGATGAAATGCCCTACAGCCAAACACAACCCACCGACTGATGAAATGCCTCGCATCCCAGCTCCCTCTCACTGATGAAAGCCCTGCATCCCAGTAAGCCCCTCTAACTCTGAATGAAATGCCCTGCATCAGTCCCCCTGGACGATGAAATGTTGCCCTGCAGCCAAACCCACCTACTGTGAAATGCCCTGCATCCAGCTCCCTCTACTGATGAAATGCCTGCATCCCAACCCCACCTACTAATGAAATGCCCTGCCTCATCCCCTGACTGATGAATGCCCTGGATCCAGTCCCCTCGATGAAAGTGCCCTGCAATCCTCATTCCCTCTCCGTGATGAAATGCTGCATCCTGCACCTACCACCATCCAGCCCCCTCTACTGATGAAATGCCCTGCATCAGCCCCCTCTATCTGACTTGAAATTCCCCTGCATCCAGCCCCCTCTACTGATGAAATGCCCGCCCACTTAGGTGTGAGTGAAGGACAAGTGTTTCAGCTAGAGGGAGGAAGGAACCTGTGTTGTCACGAAGAGCTGAAATAACGTTCGCAAGTCTCCCTGCAAAGTTACTCACAAAGTATGTTGGGTACAGCTGCATCTATCTAGCTGCCGCAAGCCCAGCCGCAAGAAAACAAACAAAAAAAACATATAAGGATATTCTAGCCTAAACAGCGCGGATGTTGGGTTCTTGGTAGAATCACTCTGCCTACTAAAAGTAAGCTAATAATAACACCCGAACGCTTTTTTATCCCTGCAGCAGCAGCGCTCTCTCCCTAACGGCATCCGACAGGGGGGGGGGGGGAAAGGGGAAAAAATTTTTTTTTTGGGATGCGAGCAGCACCGGGCAGGGGGCTAGGTCATTCCAGGGTCACCTGATTAGGCCAAGCCAACCATGCTATCGACCGTCTAAGGGTACCACGTCATGTGGGTGGCAGTGCAGAGTTTCCTGGCTTGTGATTGGCTCTGTGTTTCGGCCGCCAAAATTACAAAAGGAGGGACGGGGGGGGACGATGACGATGCCATTTTATCGACGCTGGCGAAGTATTCGTCCGAGCAACGAGCAGGTACGAGTACGCTAATGTTCGAATGAGCATCAAGCTCGGACCGAGTGCGTCGCTAATCTCTAGTAGTCACATGCTGATAGTAAGGAATTATGTTATGTGTGTTATTGTTATGTACCATTCTTCTATATAAGCGATTGTTTTGGCACGCATAACTGTAAATGTAAATCGCACTTCTAGTTGAAATTTGCAATAGGTATTACTGCTAGGAAACCATTCTTAGGCAAACAATGACGCTCCGGACTGAAACAGACGATTCCTATAAGCATCCAATATTCCCATTCCATCCACCCTTTTGCACTATTTGCTGCGGAGTCATGAGGACTCCCTGCGCATTGAGTTAGAAGTAGGAAGTAGACGGGACAAAATGACCTTTTTACTTCATCTTCATGCCCAGATATAGTTACTGCAGCTAAGTGATGGATATTAATATCATGACTACCTCTTAAAAAATCTGACTACAAGTTAAACATGCAATTAAAGTGAATGTAAAGTTTACTAGAGGTTCACTAAAATAAGGATACGTCCATATCTTGTACTAATATGAGCTACCATATTGCACACTCACGACGAGGATTCTTCTACATGAAACCAAGGCAGATCGCCCATTATAAGCAAATCATAGTCCTCATCAGAAGCACATGTGTTGTTCATATAAGGGGACCAATTCCTCCACTTGGTATTTTATTACTGTAATGGAACACAAAAAAATTCGGCAAATACTACATGGATCTGTAAATGCAACCATACGGAATAATGTCAGTGCTGTTTTTGTTCATCCTACGAATGATCATCAGTGTCTACAGCTTAGCCACAGTCCTACAGATAAGGCTAAGGGTAGATCACGATACATCTGTCGAGGGCATGTCTAGTATGGTTTCAGACTGCGCCTCTGTCATCCCCCGTCGATTTTTGGGTCTAGCTCATGCCTCATCTGATTCTGGCACCCGATGCAAAAATACAAAATCTATCAATGTTCTTTACACACGGGATTATGCAAATTGACTGATTATTCATCCCATACCCCAGTCAATAGAACAATTTTTTAAAATGTATATATATTTGACTTAGACTTCCAAGAGACTACAATGGGGCTTATTACCGAAGAGTCCTAGTGGTCGGATTTTGTAAATTTTCGGGAGTTTGCGCCCACTATGGTGGGACATAAAGGTATTTAGAAGGGGATTGGTGTACACACGGGCACACGGATTATGCCACAGGGCTCTCATGTGACAGAATTGGGGGCGGGGGGCGGCGGGCGTCAGAATCCGACTGATTTAGGATCGGAGTGCCTGGATTTAATATTTCAAATGTGTAGCAAACCAATTGCCCTTACATACTACCGGGAAGAAGGTGGTGAACTCCATTGGGCCAAAGCGGTGGAAGCAACTAAGTGCAGGAAAGCTGAAACGCAAGATCTTTGTGAATTGAGGCAGCGCATTCTCGTCGGACGGGTAGGTAACTGACTGTACCGCCAGTAAGTCATGTTCCTATTCATTGAAAAAATCATTACACCCCCCACCAACCCTCCCCCCCAGTGACCCACGGTTGCCTTCCACTGCTGACAATTGCCTTACAAAACCTTAAAGCGTAAACTAAATTTTGACCAACACAGAGTGACAGCCTGAGTATTAGGTATAACTTTTGGCAATACATCGCTTTAGAAAAGAAATCTTGGCCCATATCCTTCTTTTTCCTTTCTGCGCTTTCTTCACCTCATTTAAGCAGAGGTTGCTGCAATATCAGCATTTTGTCCTGTATCCACAGCTGAAAGAGAAAGGGACTCATGAAGTGTCTAAAGACTTATCTCCTTACAGAACCTAGCCCGGCTGCGTCGTCTAAGCTCCTCGAGCGAGATGATATCGAGGAAAATAGTCTATTAGGTATGAAGAGTTATCATTAGCACTCTAATCATCGTGTCTGAAGTGGATGAGCTCTTAACATTCACTGCTCACTACAGGAGAAAGAGAGAGAATGAGCAGACGAATATGGTGGAGAAGCTGATTTACCATAATGAAGCTTTTCGCTAAACTAAATTTGTACTATTTCAAATGCTCTATGCACTTTCTATTTCAAAGTTTAGTGACTAGTGTGGCCCTCTTGTCATATTGGGCCTAGCGTCAGCCGTTTCTATACAGGCTGTGTGGAGCCCACTTCATATGCGCTGCCTGACTATGTTTTTTCTGAAATGATTAAAGATACCAATTTCTAGGTCCCTGAGTACATAGTCCTTAGATGCACCCTAGCAGTTTGAAAAAGAAGCCATGAACAGTCTTTGTTTCGTAAAATTGCTTATGAGTCTATGTGACACCTGTACTAGACTTCTTAGCATGACTAAGGCACCAGCAATGTGAGGGAAGATGAATGGTTGATATGATGCCTGATCATGCCTTGTGGATGTATCATTTGTTCTTCTTACTACTAATAAACTCTTGCAATACTCCCAATCTTTCAAATATATTTTATGGCACCACTACGTATAAATATTTATAGAGTAAGTGAGCTGTTGAGAGTAATCGTTAGGAGCTGTAGGACGAATTGTTTTCAGTACTGTGAACAGTGACGTCAAATTGACTAGAGGGAGGGAGGTGTTATATTCAGTTGTTTGATCGGGAACTTGTAAACAAAAAGAACAAAAAGTGCATCATAAATATGGTATCGAGAGACAACCATGTCATCATTAAAGGGGTTGTACAGGGGTTGAAAAACATGGCGTGCTTTCTTCCAAAAAACAGTGATATTGATAGTGCGGTAATGACAACTCATTTGTAAAGAATTGAATGGACATAGTTTGCAATACCATGTACTACAGATAGTTGGAGTGTACACTGTTTTTGGATGAATACAACACTGGTTTTAACCTCTGGACAACCTCGTTAAAAGTGCTAGGTCTAAGAGGAGTTAAAGCAGGAGAAGGGGCATAATTCCAGCATGGCGACCAACATTTCCACCAATGATCATGGGTGGGCTATGCACTAAACACTTTGCATAGTATAATAAAAAACCATGTACATTATGGAGGTTGGACCAGGTAACAAAATTGATAAGGTATGGAAACTTAATCCACATGGCATTAGGGAGTCTGAGTTGTGCTATAGGGAGCACTCTCACAGCAGGGAGGCTAGACTTCTGAATCAATTGGGGTGGAATTAGTCAGCTACATGTGTGCGTTCTCATGGGGACAAGTAGCATAGCACTAACTAA
Organism: Engystomops pustulosus; assembly: GCA_019512145.1. Classification (NCBI taxonomy): domain Eukaryota; kingdom Metazoa; phylum Chordata; class Amphibia; order Anura; family Leptodactylidae; genus Engystomops; species Engystomops pustulosus. The sequence goes on from CM033645.1 coordinate 192,279,237, forward strand.
TCATAGGGGGGTAGATCGGCACTGACAGGTCTGATAGCTATGGGATTCTAACAGGGCCAAAAAAGGTTAAGCAAAGAAGCAAACTGAGGTAGATTTAATATACTCGGAAAGAATCTTAATAACCCTGAGGACCTCTCGTAGTCTCTGACAGTATTGGTTGACCCTAGGGAACGAACCTGCCCACAAAAGGCGTTAGGAGGAACATGTCGGAATATCTTTAGCATAGGCCATGGCCCTGGATTGGGAGAAGAGTGTGAAAGATACCAATAGGTGTCAGGAGTTTTAGATAAATGATGCATTCAGATAGGAGTATCATGGACCAGGCACAGGATGGGGTACAGGCTCTGAAACCAGGTTGTTGGAGACATATTACAGCATCAGAACAGGGTCAGGGAATAGGGTAACAGATTCAGCGTTCAAATCAGGAAGTGATTAATACAGGATGTTCAAAAATGGTCAAAAGGGCTACTTGACCAGTTAAAGATCAGTCGGTGCTTCTATCCAGATTAGGGTTGAGGTTCCAGGGTCCCGGATCCATAAGGAAACTGGGTGATGTATCAGGCAGGATACATTATCAGGTACAACTAACAGTGCAAACTGGGTGCAAGGTAGGGGGGGAACATGCGGGGGTTACACGGGATCCAAATCTGAAGGTACGTCATACACAGAACAGAAGTAGGCGATGTACGTTCGATCAGTCTGAGGTAAAACACTATGTCGGTAAAAGTAAAGAAAACAGGCCAATGCTCACCACATGGTCACAGAACAACTGGATGCAGGCTTCAGTACACGAGTCAAGTTCGAAAAAGAACAATAAACCGCCACGAGGGAAACTGAGCCAATTCAGCTGGACCTGGCGTTGGCCCTGCATTGAATCAACCCACAGCTGAAACCAAGACTGAGTTGGATTGAACACCCAACAGTACAAGGAACAGTACTGCAGATCCACGTAGCAGTCAATCAATTCCAAACAAGGAGGGATTAAACTCTGTGTGTGGCTCAGAAGATAGGAATTCAGAATCCAGAGTCCATTAAGACTGTAAATGTGATTCTGATTTTAATACATTAAATGTGATCATCAATTATTTAGATCAAGTATGATAAACCAGAAAGAGACACTTACAAATCATAGCATATCGAGGGACTAGACTGGTGCGGTGTTTTCCAAGCGCTGAGTGCTGAAGTTCACATAGGCTGTTAAACCAATAGCAGAGCAGGGGTCCTGTTATCAGGCACTTCTAGATGAACTACAAGCTGAGGAGAGAACGAAGAAAGAGAGTAGGCGGAGGATTTTGTGAGACTGATCTCATCATTGTAACGGCCTGAGAATCATGCAGCACTGAAGGGGCTCTGCAAGTTCTTCATTAGAAATAACATGTTAAAGTTGAGTTTAGAAGGAAAGAGTACCACGTAAGTGCCCGGTTATGAGTAAGATGTCATGGTGTTTACATGGGGATTTGATGGTAAATTTAATTACAGGTTATTACAGTTTAATCTAAAAGAAACAGCCATCAGGATTTCAGATGAGGTTTATAGCCTTTTTTCTCTACCAATTCATTATCTGCTATTATAATAACCATACTGTTCCACTCACATTTAATAAGTTGACGTAAATAGTATACCTGGCTTCCGACCCAGCAAACTGGTAGTGAATCACGAAGGAATCATTATATTATATTCCTATGATCTGAACAACATCCCCTCTCATGCAGACAGTGAGCTATTAAAAGTGAACGGGCCAAGCTACAGTAATGATAATATAAAAGCGGATTGGACTGACTTAAAAAAAGGCTATGGAACTGTCATTGGGTGAAAATGTCGATCCTGATGAAGATAGGTCGCTTATAACTATGAAATCTACCATATGGAATCCACTTACATCAGGTAGCTCCATTGGCTAGAAGATTCTCCAGGGATAGCGACATGTCAGGACCACTAAATACAAACACGTCATTTTATAATTTACTGTTTATAAGGTATATTTATATATGGAATTATATAGATGTAATAACTGTCTATGTCAAGTCACTGGTGTGTCCTTCTGTACACAGCTTTTGAGGTGTCCCTGGTATCCGACACGTCTGATTCTTTTGACCTATGGTCGGTATGCTTCTTCACATGAATAGATTTCACTGGCTGCACCTTAGACATATGCTCTTTACATCATTGCCTCATCCCCCCTGAAAGTACCAAACCAGCTCCGGCCACGGACACTCCTGCGGGTAAAGCAGCAGTGTGCAGAGACCTTATCGTCAAGCTAAGACAGTAACAGTGTCTTGTACTATGTAATTATATGTGCAAAAAGGAATCGCTACTCGCTAGAGTGTCGAGCATTGTAGTTTTATATCATTTTCATGCTCGATTTATCTTTATTTATGTGTCAGATACTAGCATAAGCCAAACCTAAAATAAGTGTAGATAAACCCTATATTACTCTCAGTGCGGTATTGATAGCTGATGGCTCCGAGTGCAAATCTGTGCAAGGCCCTGATATAAGTATATGATATAAGTACTAGCTTCTCCATATGGAAATTGACACCTTATGGCCCCCTAAACATCTTGGGCCCGGGTTGCGAGCCGGCACCACACATGCTGCCACCACTTCAAGTTAAGCCCAGCTGAATACGTGCAGGCGTATAGGGATTACAGGGCCCACAATTCGTCAGCAACCGCAAGACAGGATCATAGCACAGAGGAATCGATGACGTCCCTTCCCACACTCTGGAAGTCTTACACTGGCCATCACTGAGTATTAGGAGCTAAAACAGCAATAAAACTGAGAGTAAAAGAGTAAAATTGTAAAGTAAACAGGGTTAAAAATGTTTTATTGAGTTAAACACAATTAAAATTGAAAAAAAAAGTTATTCGTGGGCAAGCCTGTTTTAAAAATCAGCAAAGTAACTGAAAGTGATAATAGGCACTAAAACAACCCTGCCTCCGTCGCTTAGGCTCTGGCTATAACACGGACCCCAGGACCACAGGCCAATTCCTTGTATGGTCCGCATATAGTGGAACTGAAAAGCCAACGCACAGGCCCTGCCTGGGTAGTGCCTTCTGTCCGCCACCAGCTACAGGATATAAATGGAAACTTCCTATGATCCAGTACCAACGAAAACACCAGCACTATGATTTGACATCCCTTTCAGCATTGAAGGTGGAAAAAGAAAGAACACCGTTTGCATCAGCAGATCTGCCCAACATGGTTGTACCAAAACAAGTCATTGCATAAATATTTTACAGGATTTTTTTGGGAAACAGTAACAGTATACGAAAAGCTTATTTCGAATCCATCCCCAGCCTCCACTGACATTGTATGCTCTAGACAGTGATTGGCAAAAACCTTTAGAACAACGAGTGCCCAAAGTACTAGACCAAAACCCACTAGATGTGCCAAAGAACTGCCCAACAGACAATTTAACGCAGGTAATTGATTATCACCTGCTGATCCAGGGTTTTTAAATTGTATAGGCAGTCTGAGTACACCCATAACATAGAAAGATGGTTAGAAAGATGATGGAGAAATTTGATTGTAGCTTCCCACCAGGGTCTCCTGAAGAGGAAGGATCAGTAGTTACCCAGAGCAGGCCGCTCACCAATGACAATTCCATCTTACCACACCTTCTGCTCATGCCTGTTAGTCCTGGCAGCCAAAAGATGTTGCTTTAAATAGCGCGGAGCATGACACATCATGATGCTGTAATTTGGACCACAGGAAAAAAAAAAAAAGCGTGTGAGTCCTATCTCGGCAAAACTCCTAAATTGGTTCCTGAGGCCTGGGGGCCCATAGAAAGGCTCGAGTGCCCTCTGGCAAGGCCGGAGACATCGGTTCTGACCACCACTGCCTCTAGGAGGTCTGACGGTTTCAATGTGATGTAAATGTCCCTAATGTCCCCAGAAGATCACTGGTAGAACCCTGAAAGTTCTAGCAGCAGCCAATTATGGGTGGCCGGCAATGCCACACTGCTCCTCCCACTTTAAGGGGGAGGAGCCAAAGCAGATGACATATACTCCTGTATGAGCATACATTAGAAAACATTCTATCCCTCCTTTGTAAGGCTCCATACACACGTCTGCAAATGGAAGCCATAAGTATGGAATAAAAACAACAGCTAGCTCACGACCGCCATAGAGAAGTGCTTTGTACTGGGACAGCCGGACGGCCGCACCGCAAAGGATAAGGCAAGTCCTATTCCTGCCCTGATTTCCTGCACATCCACTTTGCTCCCTATGGAGGGGTAGCAAGCAATGCTCATGCAAAGCTGTGCATGGAGCCTTAGGATGCGTAGGGAATCCCACCAATGTTATCTTACAACAGAGGGCTACAGTGAGATGTAAACATAGCCCTATAATAGACATGTGAACTGTGTCTTGATTGGATACTTAATGGATGTGATGTCACTACTCGGAGGGGGAGGCAGCAGATTCCAGAACTAGAAACAATTTTTTTTAAGCCTATAGTCTTACATCATCTTATCCTCCTCTTGAGACCAAGGGGGTCATTGAGTGGATCAGGTTGAGAGATGAGCCAACATTACTAAGCATTTGAGTTAACTAGACAGTTTTTTAAATCGAAAACTTGATGCTACACTTAGGGCACATAAATACTGCTTTGAACCCATTGTCTGTAAATGGCATTTAAAATCTCCCACCACCGAGAAAGGAAGATTACCACTTATCTGCTACCGAGAGTACAATGTCTTCAGGGAATCATTCACCACATCTCTATTCAGCTCCTCACTTTCTCTTTGATGTTGTGTTAGACTAATGATATGACTACAATATGTAAGAAGAAAGAAGACCTGCTAAAAATGGATGCCTCAGGAAACAAAATTACATATAAACTACAGGAGTCATAAGGTTTAGAGTGATCATATGTAACGTATAAGGATGTAAAGGCTGAGAAAATGTAATAAATTGCATGTGATAAAGATAAATCCTTAATCCCATTTGTAAAGAAATCATGACTATTTTTATAATAATGTTACACATAGCAACTATGGGACAAAGAGGAGTATAATTAAGTTTGTGAAAGGATTTAGAAATAACTAAAAGTTTATGTAGGTTTCGGTATCAAAAATCTAATCGTCAATGGGCAGATATTGCTGCTCGTCCAAAATTTGTGTTCCCACGAAGACAAGATTCTTAAATGTACTCAGGATAACAAAATAACACATTCTCTAATTCACTGTTATTAACAAAAATACAGCATCTCACATATATAATTCCAACCTGTCCTGGTGTATCCAATTTGGTTGTCCGGGAATCTGACAGTAAATCTCTTGACTATGGTCAGGCAGGGCAGATTCTTCTCATGAATAGCTTTTCCTATCTGCGCACTGCAGTGCTTTCTGCCTCCTGCCCCTCACCCTCTGAATTACAAGACCAGTTCAGACACAAGCTGGAAAAAAGCAGTGAGCAAAGATAAAACTATAAAACTGAGTCAAATTGTAAAGAAAAGGGGTTGAAAATGATCTTTATTGTGTAAATATCACTAGGGGATTAACATTTGAGAGCTTTCTTTCATGGCAAAACTTTTAAAATATTTTTATTCTTTCTTTCAACCATTTATTAGAAAACTTAAAATTGGACGTAAGATCTATACAGAACAACAAGAGCTGTCAGGAGTCATGGTCTAGTTGACATTAGATCCAGAAACCACCTGCTTGACTTGGAGAGAAACTGGGGGTCATTTACTAAGGGCCCTATTCGCATTTTCCCAACGTGTTACCCGAATATTTCCGATTTGCGGCAATTTTCCCTGAATTGCCCCGGGATTTTGGCGCACGCGATCGCAAGCGTTAATGTTACTGCTGTACAGTTTGCTGTGTGTTTGCCACTTACTATAGGCCAGTGGTGGCGAAGGTAGCACTCAGAGACCTCTATATGGGCACCCTTGCCATCACCCCAGCGCAGAGTTCGCCAGACAGGACGCAAGGCCTCTTGCACTCCCAGGCAGCCCAGGACTCTAGAAGGAAGCTACAATGATAATCCAAACTTCTTCTCCTTCTTTCTACTGTATGGGTGTCCTCAGCTGCCTATACAATTTAAACCTGTGACAGAGTAGGGAGTAATAAGTTACTGCTTAAATTGTCTCTTTGGCACTTGGCAAAAAAATATGTGGCTTTTGGTAGTCGTTTGGGCACTCGGTGTTTAAAAGGTTTGCCATCACTGCTATAGGCTCTGTATGTCCTTGCTTGTGCTGTATTATTGTTGTTTCCTCTAGAATAGGTTGGTACGCAGGATCTGATGGAATATGGCTGAGTTTTTTACATAACGCCAGCAGAATGTTACTCATCTCATCTCATTCCAGCACCCCATCCTGATGAGCGGCCGCAGCTCCTGCCAACAGATGCATGCAGTTACTAGGTAACCAGATGCTTCTCTCCGTTTCTCCAGCTTCTGTCTGTCTTGTTTAAAGGGGTTTTGTCCTGTCAGACCTTGCCTGACAATTATGCTTCATCTCAATTCCCAATTGATCCTGATTTTGACTCCTGATTCTGACCTTAGCCTTGTTTCAGGATATTGCCTTTGCCTTGCCCTTTGTATTTATCGCTTGGTAACTTGACCTTTGACTTTGTTTCTTACTATGCTTCAGTCTCATTTTCTTGATTGTCACATGACCACTTCACTAGTAAAGACCTTTGCCCAATTTTTTTGATTGGGGAATACAACCTGGGAATCTTCAAAGCCAAGACATTCTTGTATAAATTAGGGGTAAATAACAATATATCTCTTACAGTCCTCATTCCAGTGTTGCATCTTACATTGCAATTGAAAGGGAATCTGTCTTGTCATTATAGCCCCGCAAACCTAAATAACAGTCTTGTTCTGTATCTCCATGCAAATATGCCTTTCTAAATATGCAAATTAGTCCAAAATACTTTGGTGGTAGGCTCCAGCACATTGGGGGACATGTATTATCGTATCTGCGCATAAAAAAAATGCCTGGATCTTTTGTTTTTTTTGGGCGCAGAATTGTTGCGGATCATTTATAATGAGTTTGCGCCAGAAAGAACAGATGTTTCCGACTATCCCGACTCCTCCGTCTTTTATTTTTTGCGCAAGTGGGCGTGGCCTAACTTTTCCACATTATCAGTCACATTTACTGTATATTCCGGCGTATAAGACGACTTTTGAAGACAGAAAAATCTTCTGTCTTGTCTGGGGTCGTTTATATACGCCGGTAATCCCGATCGCGCTGCATGGAGAGGGCTCACGGGCTGAGCCCTCTCCATAGCCGGTAAGTCTTTGCTGCATATTGCAGCAAAGGCTCACCGGTAACACCCACGATCGGTGCTAGCACCGATCGCGGGTGTTTTCCTCTTATTGTGTTCCCTTCTCGGCCTCACCTCTCATTGTGTCCCCCCTCTGCTCCCCCTCTCATTGTGTTCCCCCCTCTGCTTCCCCTCTCATTGTGTTCCCCTCTCTGCACCGCCTCTCATTGTGTTTTCCCTCTCTCCTTCCCTTCTTATTGTGTTCCCCCCTTTGCTCCCCTTCTTATTGTGTTCCCCCCTCTGCTTCCCCTCTCATTGTGTACCCTCCTCTCTCCTTCCCTTCTTATTGTGTTCCCCCCTTTGCTCCCCTTCTTATTTTGTTCCCCTCTCTGCTCCGCCTCTCATTGTGTTTCCCTCTCTGCTACCCTTCTTATTGTGTTCCCCCCTCTGCTCCACCTCTCCTTGTGTCCCCCCCTCTGCTTCTTCTCTCATTGTGTCCCCCCTCTGCTCCCCTTCTTATTGTGTTCCCCCCTCTGCTCCACCTCTCCTTGTGCCCCCCCTCTGCTTCTTCTCTCATTGTGTCCCCCCTCTGCTCCCCTTCTTATTGTGTTCCCCCTCTGCTCCACCTCTCCTTGTGTCCCCCCCCTCTGCTTCTTCTCTCATTGTGCCCCCCCCTCTGCTCCCCTACTTTTGTGTTCCCCCCTCTGCTCCACCTCTCCTTGTGCCCCCCCCCCCTCTGCTTCTTCTCTCATTGTGTACCCCCCCCCCTACTTTTGTGTTCCCCTCTCTGCTCTACCTCTGTTTTTTACAGGGAGGAGGAGGAGATAAGCTGTGACATCATCTATTGTCCGTAGTACAAAAGAAAAAATTGTTTTTGTGTGCACACTATCCCTATAGGACTGCCAAACAGTTCACAGAATGGATCCCCCACTAGCAATTAGTAAAATAAAAACAGTCTGAACCGGAGCTCTGTGTGTCCTTTTATATATCCTTTGATAAATCGCGTGATTCACTCCTTTCCCAACTATGTTCCAAGTTCTTCAGTACACTTCCACCAAACGTATTTGGATGGGAATAGATCGCTATTCACAAGTTTTAGCTGCGTTTTCTTGCATCCTGTAGCCAAATAGTGACCCGCTACTATGAAGAATTAAGCAGCGATATGGGTAGTATGTTCAAATATTGGAGTTTATTTATTAAAACATACTCCAAATAGAATAAAAATAAAACCATGCGCATATAAAATCCACCATGTGGACGCCAGACTCTCTAGTTCGCCCACTATTGTCCAGTAGTGATGTAATGATGGGGTCATGTTATCTAATATAGAGGTCATTGTACAGGGAGGGGGATGAGATAAGCTGTGACATCACTATTGTCCGTAGTGATGTAATGATGGTCATTGTTATCTATATAGAGTTATGTACAGGGAGGGGGAGGAGATAAGCTGTGATCATCTATTGTCAGCTGATGTGAATGATTGGTCTGTTATCTTTAGGGTCATTGTACAGGGAGGGGGGGAGGAATAAGCTGTGACATCATCTATTGTCAGTGTTATGTATGATGTGTCTGTGTTATCTATAAGAGGTCATTGTACAGGGAGGGGAGGAGATAAGCCTGTGACATATCATTGTCAGTAGTGATAATGATGGGTGAGTGTATCTTATATAGAGGTCTTGTGTACAGGAGGGGAGGAGATATGCCTGTGACATCATCTATTGTCGTCAGTGATGTAATATGGGTCAGTGTTATCTCTCATAGAGTCATTGTACAGGATGGGGAGGAGATAAGCTGTGACAATCATCTATTGTAGCGTGTTAATGATGGTTCTGTGTTTATCTACTAGAAGGTCATTGTACAGTGAGGGGAGGATGAAGGCTGTGGACATCATCTATGTCAGTAGTGATGTAATGATGGGTCAGTGTTATCTACATAGAGGTCATTGTACAGGGGGGGGTGGGAGATACGTGAAATCATCTATTGTCAGTAGTGATGTAATGGAAAATGGTGAGTGTTATCTATAATAGATGAGTCATTGTACAGGGAGGGGGAGGAGATAAGCTGACATCATCTATTGTCATAGTGATGTATGATGGGTCAGTGTTATTATATAGAGGTCATTGTATAGGAGGGTGAGGAGATAAGCTGTGACATAATCTATTGTCAGTAGTGTGTAATGATGGGTCAGTGTTATTACATAGAGGTCATTGTACAGGAGGGGTAGGAGATAAGCTGTGACATCATCTATTTGTCAGTAGTGATGTAATGAGGGTCAGTGTTATCACATAGAGGTCATTGACAGGGAGGGTAGGAGATAACTGTGACATCATCTATTGTCAGCTGAGTTAATGTATGGGTGAGTGTTATCTATATGAGGTCATTGTACAGGGAGGGGAGGAATAAGCTTTGACACATCTATTGTCATAGGTGTAATGATGGGTCAGTGTTATATATATAGAGGTCATTGTACAGGGAGGGGTAGGAGATCAGCTGTGACATCATCTATTGTTAGTAGTGATGTAATGATGGGTCAGTGTTATCTATATAGAGGTCATTGTACAGGGAGGAGGAGGAGATAAGCTGTGACATCATCTATTGTCAGTAGTGATGTAATGATGGGTCAGTATATATGTGTATATATATATATATATATATATATATATATATATATATATGCTAATTATGAACACCCCTTTCCCATGCTTGGAGAGGTAGGTAACGTCACGCAGGAGACGGCGTAATTAGCAGCATGGGGTGCCGGACATGCCCCCCATCTCAAATACACAGTTTAGTTCTAGGCACCGGTTCATTAAAAGGACGCCCTGGAGTTGTACAAGGTACAAATGAGGGCCAGAAGATTAATAAAGTGTATAGAGATTCTCAATTATGAGCAAAAGAATGAAATGTATATAGTCTTAAAAGGAAAACTACCATTTGTTTTGATGTATTGTGAACCAAGCATACCTTGAGAATGCTGTAGCTACACGGATGCAAAAAAGAAATCTTGTTTAATCCCTAATCCCAGTGGTTCTGCTCAAAAAACAATTATAAAATTCAGGATCTTGGGAAAGCTGGGTGTCTACATAAGCACATTACACAGAGCTTCCTGACCTGTCCAGCCAGGACTAATCAAATTGAGCTGGATGACTCAGCAGCTGGGGGATGGTGTGGCAATTGATTACTTCTGCCTGTCAGTGAGAACACAGTGCTGACGTATTCTCAGCTTATGCTGGGTAGGACAAGGCTGGAGCAGTGCATAATTACAGTGATGAAAGCACTGGGGCAGCCACAGGAGCAACAGAGCCTCTTTATCATAATTTTTTAATTGATGTTTGAGCAAAACCACTCAGCTCAGCTATTAAACAAGATATATTTCGGCATCAGTGTAACTACAGCATTCTCAAGGTACGTTTGGGTCATAATGCATCAAATGGTAGATTACCTTTAAGAAGGGAGGTATAAAGAAAAAAGAATGGTGAATGCTGATGAATGAAAATGAACACCAATTCTTTGAATTTACTACACGACAGCCATTATATTTTATACAATTTTGAAGGTTGTTGGTCCTAGAGAACAACCCAAGAAGGTGAACACTCAACCTTCGTCCTCAAATTGCCAATATTTTTGTAAAAGCGTTAATGTTACTGCTGTACAGTTTGCTGTGTGTTTTGCAACTTACTATAGGCCAGTTGGGTGGCGAAGGTGGCACTCAGAGACCTTATGGGCACCCTTGCCATCACCCCAGCGCAGGTTCGCCAGAAAGGACGTCAAGGCCCTCTGACTCCCAGGCAGCAAGGACTCTAGAAGGAAGCTACAATGATAACCAAACTTCTTCTCCCTTCTTTCTAGCTGTATGGGTGTGCCTCAGCTGCCTATAACAATTTAAACCTGTGACAAGAGTAGGAGAATAGTTACTGCTTAAATGTCTCTTTGGCACTTGGCAAAAAAATGTGTGGGTTTTGGATGTCGTTTGGGCACTCGGGTTGTTTTAAAAGGTTGTTGCATCACTGCATAGGCTCTGTATGTCCTTGCGTGTGTGTTATTATTTGTTTCCTCTAGAATAGGTTGGTACGCAGGATCTGATGGAATAGGCTGGGAGTTTGTGTACATAACGCCAGCCAGATTTACTCATCTATTCCAGCACCCCATCCTTGATGAGCGGCGCAGCTCCTGCAACAGATGCTGCAGTTACTAGGTAACCAGATGCTTCTCTCCGTTTCTCAGCTTCTGTCTGTCTGTTTTAAAGGGGTTTGTCCTGTAGACCTTGCCTGACCATTAGCTTCATCTCAATTCCCAATTGATCCTGATTTTGACTCCTGATTCTGATCTTGCCTTGTTCAGGATATTGCCTTTGCTTGCCCTTTGTATTTATCGCTTGGTAACTTGACCTTTGACTTTGTTCTTACTATGCTTCAGTTATTTCTTGATTGTCACATGACCACTTCACTAGTAAAGACCTTGCCCAATTTTTTTGATGGGGAATACAAACTGGGAATCTTCAAAGCCAAGACATTCTTGTATAAATAGGGTAAATAACAATATATCTCTTACAGTCCTCATTCCAGTGTTGCATCTTACATTGCAATTGAAGGGAATCTGTTTGTTTCTATAGCCCCGCAAAACCTAAATAACAGTCTTGTTCTGTATCTCCATGCAAATATGCCTTTCTAAATATGCAAATAGTCCATATAGTGGTGGTAGGGTCAGCACCTGGGGGACATGTATTATCGTATCTGGCTAAAAATGCCTGGATCTTTTGGTTTTTGGGGCAGAATTGTTGGGATCATTTACAATGAGTTTGCGCCAGAAAGAACAGATGTTTCCGACTATCCCGACTCCACATGATCAGTCACATTTACTGTATATTCCGGCGGTATAAGACGAACTTGTAAGACAAAAGTTCTAGCACCGATCAAAGGGTTTTTCACAGCGATGGCTGCCGGCAAAGCTGCCGGCAGCCTCAAAAAGATAGCGGCGCATGGGCGCATACTCACCCTCTGGTGGCCCCGATGTCTCCGCGGCTCGTCTTCAGTCTTCCGCGCCGCTATGTTTTTCCCCGGGGCGGCGCCTAGTATGACGTCAGCAGCGGCGCGTCATACTAGGCGCCTGCCGGGGAAGATCAATGGCGGCGCCCAGCAGAAGAAAGAAGCCGGCGCGGAAGACTGAAGACGAGCCGCGGGGCCACCGGAGGGTGAGTATGCGCCCATGCGCCGCTATCTTTTTGAGGCTGCCGGCAGCTTTGCCGGCAGCCATCGCTGTGAAAATGAATGAAAATGAACACCAATTCTTTGAATTTACTACACGACAGCCATATATATTTTATACAATTTGAAGGTGTTGGCCTAGAGAACAACCCAAGAAGGTGAACATCAACCTTCGTCCTCAAATTGCCAATATTTTGTGTAAAAGCGTTAATGTTACTGCTGTCCAGTTTGCTGTGTGTTTTGCAACTTACTATAGGCCAGTTGGGTGGCGAAGGTGGCACTCAGAGACCTTATGGGCACCCTTGCCATCACCCCAGCGCAGGTTCGCCAGAAAGGACGCAAGGCCCTCTGACTCCCAGGCAGCAAGGACTCTAGAAGGAAGCTACAATGATAACCAAACTTCTTCTCCCTTCTTTCTAGCTGTATGGGTGTGCCTCAGCTGCCTATAACAATTTAAACCTGTGACAAGAGTAGGAGTAATAGTTACTGCTTAAATGTCTCTTTGGCACTTGGCAAAAAAATGTGTGGGTTTTGGATGTCGTTTGGGCACTCGGGTTGTTTTAAAAGGTGTTGCATCACTGCATAGGCTCTGTATGTCCTTGCGTGTGTGTTATTATTTGTTTCCTCTAGAATAGGTTGGTACGCAGGATCTGATGGAATAGGCTGGGAGTTTGTGTACATAACGCCAGCCAGATGTTACTCATGCTATTCCAGCACCCATCCTTGATGAGCGGCGCAGCTCCTGCAACAGATGCTGCAGTTACTAGGTAACCAGATGCTTCTCTCCGTTTCTCAGCTTCTGTCTGTCTGTTTTAAAGGGGTTTGTCCTGTAGACCTTGCCTGACCATTATGCTTCATCTCAATTCCCAATTGATCCTGATTTTGACTCCTGATTCTGATCTTGCCTTGTTCAGGATATTGCCTTTGCTTGCCCTTTGTATTTATCGCTTGGTAACTTGACCTTTGACTTTGTTCTTACTATGCTTCAGTTCATTTCTTGATTGTCACATGACCACTTCACTAGTAAAGACCTTGCCCAATTTTTTTGATGGGGAATACAAACTGGGAATCTTCAAAGCCAAGACATTCTTGTATAAATAGGGTAAATAACAATATATCTCTTACAGTCCTCATTCCAGTGTTGCATCTTACATTGCAATTGAAGGGAATCTGTTTGTTTCTATAGCCCCGCAAAACCTAAATAACAGTCTTGTTCTGTATCTCCATGCAAATATGCCTTTCTAAATATGCAAATAGTCCATATAGTGGTGGTAGGGTCAGCACCTGGGGGACATGTATTATCGTATCTGGCTAAAAATGCCTGGATCTTTTGGTTTTTGGGGCAGAATTGTTGGGATCATTTACAATGAGTTTGCGCCAGAAAGAACAGATGTTTCCGACTATCCCGACTCCACATATCAGTCACATTTACTGTATATTCCGGCGTATAAGACGACTTGTAGAAACAAAAGTCTAGCACCGATCAAGGTGTTTTCACAGCGATGGCTGCCGGCAAAGCTGCCGGCCAGCCTCAAAAAGATAGCGGCGATGGGCGCATACTCACCCTCTGGTGGCCCGATGTCTCCGCGCCGTCTTCAGTCTTCGCGCCGCTATGTTTTTCCCCGGGGCGGCGCCTGTAGACGTCAGCAGCGGCGCGTTATACTAGGCGTTTGCCGGGGAAGATCAATGGCGGCGCCCAGCAGAAGAAAGAAGCCGGCGCGGAAGACTGACGACGAGCCGCGGGGCCACGGAGGGTGAGTGCGCCCATGCGCCGCTATCTTTTTGAGGCTGCCGGCAGCTTTGCCGGCAGCCATCGCTGTGAAAACACCCGCGATCGGTGCTAGCAGCGCAGCACATCTGGGCCACCGGAGGGTGAGTATATAAGTTTTTTTTTTTTAAAATGCTGGGCTGGGCTGGGCTGTATACTACTGGGGGCTGTGCTATACTAACTGGGGGCAGTGCTGTATACTACTGGGGGCTGTGCTTGTATATGGGCTGTGCGTATACTGGGGCTGTGCTGTATACCACTGGGGGCTGTGCTGTATCTACTGGGGCCCGTGCTATATACACTGGGGGCTGTGCTGTATACTACTGGGGGCAGTGCTGTATACTCTCGGGGCTGGTGCTGTATACACTGCGGGCGTGTGCTGTATATACTGGGGGCAGTGTGGATACACTGGGGGCTGTGCTGTATACTACTGGGGCTGTGCTGTATACTATGGGGGGTGCTGTGTATACTACTGGGGGCTGTGCTGTTAATGTGTAATGTTGTTGTTGTATGCCTTATGTATATGAGCAACAGTTTTCCTGCTATATACCTGCATGTCATAAGAATTGAAATTAAAAAAAGGACCATGTTAAATTCAAATCAGTTTTTTTTTAATTTTTACCGGTGTTTTGTATGCGTTGGAAAAGGGGTAGTCTTATACGGCGAATATATCTTAAACTCTATATTTTAAACAGGAAAGTAGGGGGGTCGTCTTATACACCAGGTCGTCTTATACGCCGGTATATACGGTATGTGTATTTTGTCGGCACTTTTAGGCTCAATTTTTGGCGCACAATAGACCAGGAAAAAATAGTCAGAGAGCAAAATTAAGGCGAGCCCTTGTAAGGTTTTGGCGCATATCTCTTTGATGTTGGCATATTTATGGCGCACAACTGATTATTACCATCTACCCATTATTTACTTACAGCTGTGCGCCAGTTTAAAACATTGGGCTGTGCTATCCGGAGACTGATCTCCGATGCTTGAGCCAGAATTAGTAAATTCCCCCCATTATCTACCCACTCTCTCCCCCCATATTATCTGCTCCACTTCTCATTATCTGAACATTCCTTTACTCAGCTACATCTCTATTCTATCCTATATATATTGTAGATCCTTTGGTCCATTGCATGACACTGCTCTACATTACAATGGACCGAATGAGCCATCGGACTGTAAGATCTACTGTCCATGTGAAAGATCTTGCAAGAGAGCCTACTGGTGTTACTGAGTGAAGGAAGCTTCAGAAAAGGAGGTTGTCATAGCTGAAATGAGGCAAGGGGAATGGGGTATGGGTGGTCACATTAGCAGTTTTTTAAAATAGATTTTTGGGAATACAAAACTTTGTGATTGGATCAAAAGGTATTATGGATTGAAAGAGCTACGGGATTGTACAACCCAGAGGTTATTCTAAGCTGTTATTCTGTAACTTATTTTATATATAGAAAATGGTTAAAAAAATTTTAATTATTTCTATAAATTCATGAAACCTCTTTAGAAATCTGTAAATATCTCTAAACTAGGCTGAGGCTCCAATTATGAATTTTGGGATTCATTTAGCCGTGACAAATAACGCTATTACAAAACAGCATGTCAATCTCTAGTATTACCTGAATATAAATAAACTCAAAATAAAGACTGTTATACTGATCACATGTAATGTCTGATTAGAATCCAAATGACTATTGCTACTTATGCCTAGACTAAAGCTACCCCTTCTAGCTTGTACGTATGAAGATGTTCTACTTATTTTATCATCACTTATATAGATTTTCTAGCATGTAGATTTAGTTCACGTCATCACTTGTAACTGCAGCCACATTCCGCTACCAATTCATAAGAAATCTGTAGAAAACTGGACCCCACCCTCAATATAGAGATTTGCCTGTATTCATACATCTGTTTGTAGTTAAACAATCCCTGTAGAATTGAATACTTTTACATAAGTCAAGTGACACTTGATAAATGAGAATGAAAAGAGTAAAATGAGCTTTTAGATCTTTCGATAAGAAAAAAAACCCCAAATAAAATAGAAGCTTCCATTGTGTGACTCACAAACGGTGTCCAGATGCTCCATTGTAAGACAGCGCGGATCTCTGTGATGAACCACATGAAGGAACAATGGTGACATATGTGATCATCATAATAACGTCTTAATCTGGAAACTGCACTGAGCTGTCTGCATGGCCGAATGTAAAAATAATAGCAATTACAAGTCTCGTAGACTGTTACAGAATGAATGTAATTATGAACTGAATGCAGATGTCTATACGCATTGGCCTCTACATATCATTCTTTCAGTCATCTCCACTTTCTCTCTTGATGCCAGCACTG
Organism: Engystomops pustulosus; assembly: GCA_019512145.1. Lineage (NCBI taxonomy): Eukaryota > Metazoa > Chordata > Amphibia > Anura > Leptodactylidae > Engystomops > Engystomops pustulosus. Next base: position 192,295,757 of record CM033645.1, read on the forward strand.
CCTCAGGACTCATTTGCAAACATGTAAAATTTGTGCTGTTGGTAACAGTTATGCAAATCAGGAGATAATGCAGCTGCCGGTACATTAATGACACGTCTGTAACTCCTTATACCGGTTTCTAAGCTGTATGTCACGCTGGGCTCGGAGCTTCTCCATGCAAATGACCAGGATCCTGGCTGTGAGGATGCAGATTCGGAAATTCCTGTGCTTGAACACAGCTATAAAAAAAATCAAGGAGGTGTTCTGATAGCAATGGATTAAATCGGCGTTGTTGCTTTACATAAAGATTTTTGGTATGTAGTGTGGGTTCTTCGTTTGTCAACAGTCCATGGGCGCAGGGGGGCGCAGGAGACGTGCTATAATTTTCAGTGGGATGTAAGTTTGTGGCGCAATGGACTAATGATTTTGTGCACGAACAATAAGGTTTAGAGCGGTCTCCACATTCATGAAGGTGAAATAGAACTCCCTACATCAGCTTTTAGATGCTAGAATTTTGCACCAAAAATTGTGCCACAAAAGGAGTTGGTAAACTAGAAGTGGCAAAAAAGTAACAAATTCACAATCAAAGACACAATGTAGCGCCCAAAAAAAAAGAACAAGTCCAGAAACAAGCAAAATAGTGGCACCGCAACTTCATTAATGAGGTGCAGCAATGGAAAAACAGTTTTCAGTTTGTAAGGCGATAATAAATGCAACCCCCCATGACTCTATGGGGCACATTTACTAAAAACAGTGCATAGTGGGTAGTGTGCAGATGGCACCAGATTCAGGATTTGTGGCGCACGTTCCTTATTAATCTGGCGCCCCCTGCACTGCCCTGACAGAGAGCACTAATTTTTTTTGGTGCACCTTTAACATGAGGTGTGTGCCGCAATTCTGTCAGACTGCATGATAAATGTGGAGCACGGTTGCACTATTCAGCATGCAACACAAATTCCAGGAATTTGTGAGGAGCAGTCAAGAGGCCAGGAAGGGCAGTGCTGGTATTTAGTGGGCCTCTGATCTACTGTGTTTACTCACAATGTCCCAAATAATAATAACGATGATGATAAAAAAAACCTTATTGATACGACTCCATCATATTCCGTAGCACTTTTATACCAGTCTAAACAAACAAAATACAAACATAAATACATAAACAAATGGCCAGATGAAACAATAGGAATGAGGGGCCTTCTCATAAGAGAGGCATCTACATTTAGAGATGAGTAGTCCTGAAGTTTGTGAATCCGAGTTCGCTCAACCTCCTGCCATTCTGCCATTAATTCCTTTATTTAAAATTAATGCAGCCATGCGGGCCAGCACTACGAAACCAGCTAGGAGGATTGTGGCTCCCTGATTATGTCATGGGTAGCGACTACCCACCCCAAAATGGCAGCACAGATTTACTGCAGAGAACACTGGGACGTGTACAAGCCTGGCCGGGCACTGGGAGCTAAGGCTATGCCACGCCCCAGTAGCCTTTGCAGATAATTTACATATTACTTAAATAAAGTTTTTAACAAGTTAGGTTAGGTTCCAGGATTATTAAATTACAGATTAGGGCAGAGGCAGCAGGAGGAATCTACCATCAGATCTACTTCTCATGGTAGATTCCTCATGGTAGGTTTCCTTTAAGAGTAGTCAGTGGCCTTTGGAAATGTTCATGGTTTACCATTACCTTCCATGCAGCTCCTGGATATTAAACCTAAAACAATGGCGTAAGACTACACTAATGAAAAAACAAACAAATATTACATGCTACACACATATATTACATGTTATACACGTATACAATAATCTGTGGCCCCGTGTAGAAAATATGACAACATAATTTCTATTAGGCAGAAAAAATAAGACAAAGGACACAGTTATATTTTAGCTAAAAAATATATATATACACATTTTAACAAATAAATAAATGCCTGTATTTTATATTTTCATATATTACATATATATTTTCAGGTTTCTCAATCGTCAGTCAGCACAGGCTGGAGCTTGACCTCAGAAGGAGGTCAGAGACGTTGAGGCCTCACATTGTGAGGAAAGGTCATTAAATGTCCGGAGAACACAGTGATTATCGACCCCAATCTCCGCAGAGGTATTTAAAGGTAATAATCAAATAATTGATTAAGTGGAGGATGGCTTATCTAATAGACACAGAAGCCAAGAATTGGAAACAAATTGTCCAGATCTTTATCAACACAAGCTCCAGGTCTTTGTCTGGCAGGAGAGCGTTCGGAAATCAGCTAAATCTCGAGACTCTGCTTATATCTTGCAGGGAAGCTGTGATAGCTGAGAATGACGTTCTCCCACAACAGCTTCATCTCATGTTTTGGATGAGCACCTGGTCTCCTTACAACTTCCACTACAGACTTCTAAGACACAACCTTTATGTGAACCTCCGTCATGAGCGGAATACAAAGCTGCTCATCTGTTTCCATAACTGATATATCAGAGCTTTGGAAAGGAAAATTGTGATTTATATTTTTTCCTGACAAAATACATGGCCATGGTTCACATTTCCTGATTAGACATTATTAGTATTTCACAGCCTATTATTATTTTACATTAAAGAAATTATATTGAAGAGAAAATTAACTTAACATTATACAAAATAATGATGTCAATGGGGTATGAATACAATCAAAGAGAGAGCATACAAAAAAAGCAGTGTTGGTTGATATCATACAACAATCACAGAGGTATAAGCCGACTCGACTATAAACCGAGGTACCTAATTTTAACATTAAAAAACTGGGTAAACCTATTGACTTGAGTATAAGCCTAGGGTGGGAAATACATTGGTCACAGCCTACACCCAGTGTATAGCAAGCCAGTCCCCTTTCCCCCAGTATATAGCCAGCAGTCCCCCAGTATATAGACAGTACCTGCCCCCTAGTATATAGCCAGCGCCTGCCCCCTAGTACATAGCCAGCAGCCCATGTCCTGTAGTTTATAGCCAGCCCTCTGCCGCCTAGTATATAGCCAGCCCCTTCCACTAGAATATAGCCATCTCCCTGCCACCTAGTATATAGCCAGTGCCTGCCCCCTTAGTATATAGCCAGTGCCTGCCCCCTTAGTATATAGCTAGCAGCCCTACAGTATATAGCCAGCCCCCTGCCCCCTAGTATATAGCCAGCCCCCTTAGACCTAGTATATAGCCAACAGCGCCCTAGTATAAAGCCAGTGCCTGACCCCTTGTATATAGCCAGCAGCCCCCTCATATATAGCCAGTACCTGCCCCCTTACTATACAACCAGTGCTTGCCCCCTTAGTATATAGCCAGTACCTGCCTCCCTTGTATATAGCCAGTAGCTCCCTGCCCAGCCTATTAAAAACCTCCAGGTCCCCACAAAAGACAACATTTTTAAATATTCTCAGGATGGCAAGATAACACATTCTCTAGTTCAATGTTATTAACAAAAATACAGCATTTCACAGATATAATTATAAGCTGTCTCTCTTAGTACTTGATGTTGTATATTTTGGTTGTCCTTAGATACGACCATAAACTCTTGACTATGGTCTGGAAGGTCTTTCTGTCTGGTCAGATTCCTCTCACATGAACACACATCTCCTGTGAAAAGTGGGGTAGCATGCAGAAAGGACCGGAGCCAGAGGTACTTCCAGTCAGAGGAGATCTGCTCTACAGACAAGATAAGCTCTTGATCCGAGGGTAGGAGGGATTGCGGTAGTAGTGCTGACTGTGTGTTTTATTGATTAGGTGAAATAGCAGAGCTGTGTGTGTCATTGTGTTTTATATCTGCAACATCCCCCACCGGGGCCTAGCCTTTTCTTGGTGGCCTGGAGGCAACCGGGGCCCAGAATATCAGTGTGGCTGGCGAGTGCGGCCTTGGGCACGCTGATGTTCTACAGCCTGGTAGGTCTCCAGCAGGTGGTGTGTGCAAGAAATATGGAGGTAGAGGCTGATGTAATGGTTTGTCCTTGGGGCAACCCCTGGGTGATGGATGGAGAAGCCCGTGGTGGTAAGCAGCCGTATCCAGGGATCACACTGAGGCAACATTGTTCAAATCAACTTTTTATTGAACGGTAGGCAATGGCCAAAACAATGAACAGCAGATTCTTAAGATGTAAAGGTCATGGAGAGCCAGTCCACAGGAAAGGTGCACGCAGTCTGATGCAGGCTGGGCTGGTTCAGATGGAACTGAGTCCGAGTGATGGAGCTGCAGTTCTGGGCTTAAGTCTCCAGACTCCATCACTGTGTGTATTATCCCTGTACTGTGACATCACTGTGTGTATAATCCCTGTACTGTGACATCACTGTGTGTATTATCCCTGTACTGTGACATCACTGTGTGTACTATCCCTGTACTGTGACATCACTGTGTGTATAATCCCTGTACTGTGACATCACTGTGCATATTTTGACATGACCATCTGTATTATTCATGTATACTGTACCATGTGCAGAGTCTGAAAACAATATAAAAGCTACAATAATAATTCATTTGGGGATTTTTTCCTTGTATATCATTTCTGAAAAAAGCTGTTTTTCCTGTAACACTGATATCGCATTGTTGATGCTGGTTGTATATTTCATGACTGTACACTGAATATTATATTATTTATAGTGTCTGTCTATACCATGATTTATAGCTAACGGATATAGAAAACTAAAAGCATCCTGAGTGGGTCTAGCAATAGCAGCCACCAATGGGAAAAGCCTGGAGTGCCTGCAATTCTGATAAAGATGGAGAAGAGAAAACCCCACTCACAATCCTAATCAGGATGGGGTTACCCTGCCCCTACACATCAGCAGGAAGGAGATTCTAGCACAATAATGTATTTCGCACTTTGGTGACACTGTATATGCTGTGGGGAAAGAAGAAGCATTATGCGTCCTGCCAACAATAACACTGATAGGTTTCATAGTAGCACAAAATAGTCCGGTCTATGTGATACACACTGGCTAGATAGCTCCCCCTACTGCAGATTTTGTAGTGTCACAGGTATCTTAGAACAATCTATGCTAAACCAGAAATTATAGGGACACATACATGAAAAACTCCACTTTTTTGAGACCGAGCTAAATATTTCAGAGCTGTTCTTACATATCCCTTACCCAGAGGTGTAACGTGAAGTGCTGGGCCCCAATGCAAAATCTCTACCAGACCTGTATGTATTATTAATAGTACTGTTCTCCTCTATTGGGGAATTATGCCGCATAAGGCCCTCTGCCCTCAGGTGTACAATGAACATGTTATATATCATACAGTATTACTACTACCTGTCTTGGTATTGGAGTTCTTGGAGCTAAACAACACACACATTACAATTTGGCATTTTTATGCTGGGCAAAAATAATATTGAGGATCAGAAACGCTCTAAATAATAATAATTCCTTTATTTATATAGCGCACACAGATTACGCAGCGCTGCACAAAGCTTGTCAAATTGGTCCCTGTTCCCATGGGGCTCACAATCTAATCAACCTAACAGTATGTTTTGGAGTGTGGGAGGAAACCAGAGTACCTAGAGGAAACCCACGCTAACACGGAGAGAACATAATACAAACATGCAGATGTTGACCTGGGTGTCATTTGAACCCAAACCCACAGTGCTGTAAGGCAGAAGTGCTAGTCACTCAGCCACCATGCTGCCCATAAGTATAGCTCAACATGTAATAACCTAAGGAAACAAGTAAATGTGGCTTCGGGAGCAGGTATCAAAACTACCAAGATTAAGACTAAGATTTCAACTTAAAGGGCTATTCTCATCTGGACTATGACTAATTAATCTACCATAGAAATACACTTCTTATATTGGATGTTATTGAAAAAATGTAGCTGCGTGACGATAATTTCCCATAAATGGAGCCATGTTGTCCCTTACAAACGATAATGGGGGAGATTTATTAATCTGTCCACGACAGAATTCTGTCATAGTTTGCACTTAAAACTGTCTGCATTACCCCCTGGGTTCTGCATTAATTATGTATCATGATAAACAGACCATTATTTTTAATATTTGAAGATTTCCACTGGTTATGTTCCACTGGACTGGTGGTACCAATATACAAAAAAGGATCAAAAAGTGATCCTGGAAACTACAGACCTGTGAGTCTAACTTCTGTGGTGGGGAAAATATTTGAGAGGTTTCTTAGAGATGCTGTCCTGGAGTATCTCACTGTGCACAACCTTATAACCCAGCGTCAGCATGGGTTTATGAGAGATCGGTCCTGTCAGACTAATCTGATTGGCTTCTATGAGGAGGTAAGTTCCAGACTGGATCTGGGGGACGCTGTGGATGTTGTATATCTGGACTTTTCAAAGGCATTTGACACAGTGCCGCATAAAAGGTAGGTACATAAAATGACACTGCTGGAACTAGGGGTAAATCTGTGTATTTGGGTAAGTAATTGGCTTAGTGATAGAAAATAAAGGGCCGTCATTAATGGCACATTCTCAGATTGGGTTAATGTTACTAGTGGAGTGCCACAGGGGTCAGTATTGGGGCCACTTCTTTTTAATATTTTTATTAATGACCTTGTAGTGGGTTCACACAGTCGAGTTTCAATATTTGCAGATGATACTAAGCTGTGTAAAGTAACTAATACCGAGGTTGATAGTTTAGCATTACAGAGGGATTTGTGGAAGCCTGAGGAGTGGGCAGAGAAATGGTTGATAAGGTTTAATGTTGATAAATGTATTCAAGTATGTAAGTTATTCAATTGGGCCATGGAAACAAAAAATATAATTATGTTCTAAACAGTCAATTACTTGGTAAAACTGGAGCTGAAAAGGACTTGGGGGTATTGGTGGATGGTAAACTTAATTTTAGTGACCAGAGCCAGGCGGCTGCTGCTAAAGCAAATAAAATTATGGGATGTATCAAGAGAGGAATAGATTCTCATGATAAAGACATAGTTTTGCCCTTATACAAATCCCTGGTCAGACCACACATGGAATATTGTGTACAGTTTTGGGCACCAGTGTATAAAAAGGACATAGTAGAACTTGAACGGGTGCAGAGGAGAGCAACCAGGATTATTAGGGGAATGGGGGGATTAGAATACAATGACAGATTACAAAATTTGGGATTATTCAGATTAGAAAAAAGACGACTGAGGGGAGACCTCATTACAATGTACAAATACCTGAACGGACAGTACAAGGATCTCTCCAAAGATATTTTTATACCTAGGCCTGTGACCAGGACAAGAGGGCAAAGGAGAGGACATTCTACCATCACCATAGACAGGGGGCATCCTCTACACCTAGAGGAGAAGTGACTCTACCATCACCATAGACAGGGGGCATCCTCTACACCTAGGGGACAGGCAGTTCTACTATCAACATAGACAAAGGTTCTTTACTGTACGAGCAGTGAGACTGTGGAACTCTCTGCCGCAGGAGGTTGTTATGGCGGACTCTATGTACATGTTCAAGAGAGGCCTGGATGCCTTTCTGGAGAGAGAAAATATCACGGGTTATGGGGAAAAAAAATGTATTTAATTCTTAAATGTTGGACTTGATGGACTTGCGTCTTTTTCCAGCCTTATATACTATGATACTTTAATAAAAGGGTCGTGGTATTGCGGCAAAAAGGTCCATGCGCTAGAAATACTGCTAACCCAACAGAATTGTGTCCTAACTTTTTGGTGACTAGACAGTCTTATACTAGGACAGATTTATCATCCAGCATTACACACAGCATTCTAGTGCAGAATAAGACTGTCTAGTTTAGGACACTTTTTATAAATTTGTCCCATTGTTGCACTCGGATACGACCACCAATGCTGGAGTGTTTGCACAAAGAAACAAATAGTTCTTGCATATAAAATGTCTCTGAGTTACTCCATGTCCCGCAGCCATTCTGTGGTAATGAACCCCGAATCCAGGTGGTCAGACAGGGCTCAATACTGCATAGTCGGCCACCACTGCCAGAGTGCGGGGTGGTTGTATCCAAGAACAGCTATCTCATTTTTAAGTAGCAACACAGCTATTTATTTTCACAAAAGTACATTTTTTTATTAATGTTCAATTGAAGAAATGTACATATATTGCAGATGAATGAAATTAAATAAGAATACCCAGATATTGTATTAATTTAATAAAATAAGCAGAAATATGGTATGTAATGTATTTCACGTGTAGGACAAAAGTAGCAGGGTGGTGCGAGAACCGGAAGCCTAAACAGCACAACCCCCCAAGGGGTTTTCCAGCATTTCTGGAAAACCTCTTGAATCGTTTCATTGCTTCTCTCCCCCAAAAAGATGATGAGCAGAAGATCTTGGATTTGGGTAGATTGGAAGCTAAAAGTTGACAAACATTCAAAAAAGGCATGGAAAGTATAAGCGTGTGATACAAATACATAGACTATTAATACAGATATATTATATATTTATATATGCCTCTGTCACACGTTCGGTTAAAATAGAATGCCGAAAAAGTGGGATTACTTGCAGCACCCACAATTCTGCGCCCCCATAAAAGAAACCATTATTCATGCTCTCCTCTTGAATCGTTTCATTGCTTCTCTCCCCCAAAAAGATGATGAGCAGAAGATCTTGGATTTGGGTAGATTGGAAGCTAAAAGTTGACAAACATTCAAAAAAGGCATGGAAAGTTATAAGCGTGATACAAATACATAGACTATTTAATACAGATATATATATATATTTATATATGCCTCTGTCACAAAACGTTCGGTAAAATAGAAATGCCGAAAAAGTGATGGATTAACTTGCAGCACCACAATTCTGCGCCCCCATAAAAGAACAATTTATTCACTGCTCTCCTCTTGCCTCCCATCTTGTCCAGTCCACACTAGTGCAAAGACCCGATGACGTCTCTCTGCTCAGAGTGTGGGCAGGAGGCAAGAGTAGAGCAGCGAATAAATTAAAAGACAGACAAGCTCGGAGGTGCTCTGCAGAGGTGCTCTACATTCATTTCTGGAAAACCTCTTGAATCGTTTCATTGCTTCTCTCCCCCAAAAAGATGATGAGCAGAAGATCTGGATTTGGGTAGATTGGAAGCTAAAAGTTGACAAACATTCAAAAGGCATGGAAAGTTATAAGCGTGATAAATACATAGACTATTTAATACAGATATATATATATATTATATATGCCTCGTCACAAAACGTTCGGTAAAATAGAAATGCCGAAAAAGTGATGGATTAACTTGCAGCCACACAATTCTGCGCCCCCATAAAAGAACACATTTATTCACTGCTCTCCTCTTGCCTCCCATCTTGTCCAGTCCACACTAGTGCAAAGACCGATGACGTCTCTCTGCTCAGAGTGTGGCAGGAGGCAAGAGTAGAGAGCGAATAAATTAAAAGACAGACAAGCTCGGAGGTGCTCTGCAGAGCACCTCAGCCTAATTTGAATATGTTAAAAACCAATTTTTCTTCTAAATGCAGCCGTTCCTGTCTATACTGGAATCAGATTCCTGCAAAGGAGACGGGAGGGGAAGCCGAGCAGTAATCATCTATCATCAGGGAATCTGATGGTAGACATCCTTTAAATAGTCAATGTAACGTTCTTTTCAATATTACTGTTTTAAAGCCCAATTTGCATGTTACAAAATGGCTGCCATATGCAATGTTTGCTTTGAAAATCGCAGCCAATTTGCCCTGAGTAGATAACAGAATTTATTAAGCTAAGAATCCATAATTGTGGCATAGCTTGAGGGGGTCCATTTGCACTTAGGCTTTCGTGTCCGATAATGTCATGAGCATGGGATCAACCTAATGGGGCTTATTTACTAAGGGTTTACTTTTGTCGGATATTCCGACGTTTTCGCGGTATTTAATTAGGGGATTTTGTCGCACGCGATCGGAATGTGGCGCAGCTGTGCTGGCTTTCATGCGAGAAATCGGGAGGGGGGGTGTGTGCCGGTGGACGATCCAAGTGATTCAGACTGAGCGCGGGATTTAACTTTCAAATTGTGTCGCAAAATCAAGCACTTACATACACCAGGAAGAAAAAGGTGAACTCCGTCTGACCTTAGCGTTGAAGCGACACGTAGAATCGTAGTGATTCGTGGCACAGTGCATTCCGGTCGGACAATGCACTTTTGGGCAACACATCAGGACGGGGTAAGTAAATGTGGGCCTATGTGTTGGAGACGACTTATGACATCATCAAGTCCTTGAGCTCACTTTAGACTTTCGTAGGGAAAATCAATACAGAATTATTTGATTGGGAAAAGGGAAAGTACCGAGTATATCTACTTTATGTTGGCAATGTATGGTTACATTTTTACTTTTGACTCAATGGTCACTTTAAATTTATGTTATACTCATATTTATGAGTTATATTTTATTTATATTTATACTACACACATCTTTCTCCGGCTGTTGTGTATCTTTATAAATCGCCACGATAACTGGACACCAGCTGGATGTTCTTCCATACGCTATAATCTGCATTTGCTGTATTATGGCAGACCCCAGGAATTACAGGTGTTGGGCTCATGTCTACTCTAATACACTATTGCTGGCTCACACACTAAATAATCCTGCCTGCACAAACACTTTGAACTTGCCACCTCTAATCTTGCCGTCTCTGGCATGAATTATTGGATCCAGATGGTTCCTTGGGAAAAAGTAAAAAGAACTTGAATTTTGCTGGACGGAAGATTCTCTTCATCCACCTGCAGCAGCGAGTGGGTGAGAAGGGCTGTAAAACGCTGGATGCCGGGATGTGAGAGGAAATAAAGGCGAATAATCACATCTGACAAGTAATGAATGCATTGTCAAGGGTGGATTGTGACTCCAACCGTGTCCACAGACTTCTGTTACTGCTACTAAAATGCCTTCCGCAATCTAACTTCCTACTGGTGAATGGAAACAAACAGTGGAGTGAAATGTAACTGATATATAAATCCCCATAGTCCTGCTTGCTACAGATACCCCTAGTGGTGATGTTTCTATTATAGTTGGATGCTAAGCCTATACAAGACTGCAACATTTGTCCCTGTAGAGGTCTAGTATATTGCTACTAGTTAGAATGTACCTAAAGAGCTTCTCCATCCCTCATTACTCTACACTTGGCTTCTTCTTCAGCTCCATAGACTTGAGATGGAGCAGCAGAGTAAATAAACTTGACGGCTGCCCACTAAAACTGGAAACCTGTCTGGGACCCCCCGGGAGATAGTTGTCCCCTATCCTGTTTTGGGATAGCCTCATGAGAGGGTGGATCATGAGTGTTCGGAATTGCAGTCTACTAGTCAATATCTGATGGCCATAAGTATTAGCATGAGGCTTGAGAAAGCGATTTATGCGTGAAATGGCATGTCGTCTAGCCACGGCGTGTAACCTTCCTGCATTGATTGTATCCCTTCAATAAAGAAAAGGTGGACCCCGCTTCTTCTGTCCGCAGTGCGCCCCGATGATTGGTCTCTAAACTCCTCTGTTGCCATTTCCACTGGATCCAAGTGGAGTTCCTGTGAGCAGGTCCTGCTGTTTTTCTTTTATTCTCCTATAAGTATTAGTGATGTTCTCTTCAGACAAAAGACAAGGGTGGAATTGGTGAAGGTCCTCGCTCAGCCTGTTATTTCACTTTTTCCATCACAACTTTACTGGAGTGATATTTAGGCACTTAATTAATCTGTCTTTTCTGGCTACCCATGTCCACTTTCAGAGACACTTCTACAAAACGGAGTGTGAATGTAAACATGCAAAAACTTGGAATTTTCTGCCGCAAATGCGCACATGATAGTACATGTATCATAAGTCTGGCTTTGTCCGTCTGGCTTGTTTTTTTAGCCTTTCGCGTGGGTCAGATGTATCTTAGCAGTTTTTCCTTATTGATGAATCTGTATTAAGGTGATAACTCAGGTGATAACTGCAGAAAACTATACAATGGTGACCTTTGGAGGGAGACTGTCTTAGGCACATTCGCCATGAAAGGTCACAAAAAAAGTAAAGAAAAAGGCAAGCAAAAAGTTTGTGCCCCATAAGCTCAACTTTTTGAAATCAGAATTCTGAAGTTTCACACATTAGGAAATCCCTTTTAGGTAGATTACCCCTACATTTGAAGGCATTCATATTCCCAGATGTGTTATGACAATTTTTGTTTTATGATTACTTATTTTTAATGGTCATTGATTCTATAGTAGGATTTTAGCACAGGAAAGTTATAACAAATATCCCAGTGATATCACGTAGAGTCTACTGGGTCCATACTGGAGTATAAATGCGTGGGATGTGGCGTTATGCTAATGCAGCCATAACATTTCTGTAAATATATTACAGAGCTGAAATAACAAGAACAAATTCTGTAACTTAATTGCTAGTTTCATTAATATTCAAAGGCAATCTGCAGCTGTTGGGTAGAAAAAAAAGAAGAAACACAGGCCAGAAATTGATTGGAAGAGATAAGAAACCAGAGGGAAAATATTGCTGATTGATGGCGGAAAGAATAGGAAAATAAGAGAGAGGTCCCTTAGGTTAGACAATGAAAGAACACACAGAAACACAAACAGCAAGTGAAGAATGAGCCTAGACAAGGCTCTAAGGGAGCGTAGGAAGTACAAGCCGCTTGTTGGAGAAACATCCCTGACGCGCTATCACCAGAGAACCAGAACAATAGGCTGTATAATAAGTGGGATTACAAGTTTGCTGCAACTTAACATGAACATTTTAAAGTTAACATTGTTTAGAAACCAATGAGAATATAGTGTCTCTGCTTACACCAAAATTTCTGTAATGCCACAGTCAGCTATGGTGGAGAGGAACAGTAGGAAAAAAATTGTGCAAAAAAAAAAAAAAAGAAAAGTTTTGAAAAAGTTGGACGGATAGCACTGGTAGCCTGGATATACCTTATTACCTATTACACATTGCATCTTCAATGGGTTTGGGGCAAGGGGGAAGGGTAGGCTTGGTTCATATGAAGAGTAAAAACTAAAGTTATAAAAAAAAAACTATGCTGAACATTTTTTTTACTAATTAGTACTAATGTAGTACTAATATAATTGTACAGGCGGGCCCCTACTTAAGGACACCTGACTTACAAACAACCCCTAGTTACAGACGGAGCCCTCTGCCCACTGTGACCCCTGGTGAAGATCTTTGGATGCTCCTAGGCTGCAATGATCAGCTATAAGGTGTCTGTAATGAAGCTTTATTGATAATTCTTGGTTACATTGCAGCAAAAAAAAATTTGAAAATCCAATTGTCACTGGGACAAAAAAATTTTGGTCTGGAGTTACAATTATAAAATATACAGTTCCAACTTACATCCAAATTCAACTCAAGGAACATACAACCCTGTGACTGCATTGGTAAATGATGGTGGTATTTTTCAGAAATGTAGTCTAATACAGGCAGTCCCCGGATTATGTACAGGACAGGTTCTTTAGGCTTGTTCTTAAGTTGAGTTTGTCTGTAAATTGTATATTTTATGATTGTCAATGAAGAAAAACTTGGCACTCCTTGGTTTTTTGAAGAAAATTGAGGAAATTTTTATTCCAATGATACGAGAAAAGCAATCCAATAACAATTTTTGTAACGTTTTGGTCTTAATAATTCAGACCTTCATCAGCCACGGATTGCAAGGTAAATGAAGCGAAGAGGAGGTGGAAGTGGAATGCGGTGCTATGACTGCTGCAGCGCTAGAGGGTAGTGTGAAGAGCGGGGACTCCCGTTAGTGAGGAACGCACTCAAATTATTTTATAATAGTAAATTCCGACAAAAAAAAAAATTCTCCCTGTGACAACTGGATTTTTTAAAATTTTTTGCTGTCACAGGAACAAGGATTATCAATTAAACTTTATTACAACTGATCATTGCAGCCTGGGACAGAAATAACACATCCAGAGAGCTTCACCAGAGGTAAGGGTTGTCTGTAAATCGGGTGTCCTTAATTTGGGAATTCAAAATGTTTACCCAGCATAATAGTGCCCTGTAGGGGTCTTTAATATGACCAGGAACATACACTTTTTGTACAGAAGAAGTAATGCGGAAATAATTATCTATTTCTATAAATGCAAATGAACCTAACTTCAGGCTATAAGGGTGGGTTTTATAGTGATTCCAGGGGAGACTCGTATTTGCTGTGTCTGTTCGTAAATAATATGATACATTTTTAATTAATTATTCTGCAGCGCTGCACAAATCATGGATGACATATAAACAAAATAAGACATTATAGAGCAATAGCAAGGTCATACAATACAATAGGAACATGGGCCGTGCTCATAAGGGCTTACAATCTTCACAAGTCTACTGCTGGAGCAATTTCTGTCTGATTTGCATAGTAATATGCAGATGGTTACCTCTAGATTGCTTATCGGTTTGTGGCCATATTATTGAAGACCCTACACAGCATTGTCAATGGTTTGGTAGAATTTTGGATCATTTAGACTCCAGCCAGCACACGGTATATTTTCATTATGTGATTATTGACTACAAGCAAAAGTGGTTTGTATTTTGACAGAAGAAAGTACTTGACTGCTATATGTGGCTGGTGCTCCTTCGGTTGAGCATAGTGTATGAGAATGTAGATGTTGCCCTGGAACTCTTGGCTTCTTGATGGTACAAAAGAATGTAAAAGAAGTCGAGTCCAGCAAAACATGACTCATTGAGGATAAAGTTGCTTCAGATTTAGAGTCAGTCTTAAGCCTCATGGTGTCCATTTTTTCGGCCATGTGCCATCATTTGTAGCCCGTCTGACATCGACGGGTGGGCATCACTTACCCTGCTGACATCCAAAGGAAATGACCAGCCATGTTTCAAATCCAGGCAGGAATAAGACCTGCTATATAATTTGTGTCGCGCCCATTTGGCATATACAAGGCGCGGTGAGACAAGGTTCATGCAGACTGCCTCATAGTACCATGAATGTGCCCAATAGGCAGAAATCTATGGAATTGCGAGTTAGCCATAGTTGTAGTTATTACTTGAATAATTCACCGGTATAATCAACTTTGCAGTTTTCTTTTATTGCAGTTAGCATCTATGGGTTAATAAATCTTTATTTAACATGCTACAAGGTAATCGAACAGTAGATAAACCAATCAATGTAATCTTGTAACAAATAAAGACAATCCACTGGATGAGTACAGCCATGAAAAGTATTACATAGTATTGGAGACTGCGGGAGGAGCAAACAGCATACAACAAGAGCCACAATCAGTAAAAGTCATCCAAATCACAAAATCACAAAGATCAAAGTGTAAGACTAGACAACACAAAGAAACAGGAGTGAAAAAGGGAAAGAAGGGAGGACGTCTCCGTTCAGCCATACTGGAGGTAATCAATGGGACGCACAAGACAGAAAAATAATCACTATTAACCCAGAACTTTGACCAGGGAACATGTGGAGCAGGGATCATCATGGAACAGCAGAAGTGGATACCCAAGCTGCACAGGAGGTGGAATCCCTAAAGGTCAGTCACAGATTCCAAAGGGCAAAAAGGACAGCGACCCTGCCATCATCTATTGCTTTTAGTTCTTCCATTTTGGAAAGATGATTAAAGCGCAGAACCTGTCATCATGAAAGTCATTTTTAGCTGGTGACATGTTCCAAAAGCCTATGCTATGCTGATTTTAATTGCTGAAATTGGTGGGGGTCCAGTACCCAGCACCCCTACAGATCATCTGATAAACTGTAAGCATACAGCTCCCTTCGTTGTGCAGTGGTCACATTAGGTCACTGCAGATCAGCTACCATTTATTTGAATGGGAACAAAGCTGTACAGGCACTCCCTGGGTTATGTACACGATAGGTTCTGCAGGTTTGTTCTTAAGTTGAATTTGTATGTAATTCAGAACTGTATACTTTATAATTGTAGCTTCAGGCAAAATTTTTGGGTCTCTATGACTATTGGATTTTAAAAATAATTGGTTGTCATAAGAACCAGGATTAACAATAAATCTTAATTACAGACACCTGTGATAACTGTTATAGCTGGGGCTATAGTACATTACTGGTGAGAAACGAATTGCCTGCTTCTCGTTGCATTCTCTATTTAGGTAGTTCATCCATATTTTTGTCCAGAAAACCCCCTTTAATCCCTTTTACATGAAAAAAATTACTATTTTACCAGTGAACATATTTAAAAACCTCTGACCATTTTGTGTATACAGCACATATCCAGACCTACCAGTATCTACTCATTGGTTACTCACTACAAGCAAATCTTGTGTACATGGATCCTGCAGTCATACACTTTTCATTTGTCCTCTTACTTATCAAATAAAGATTAGTAAGAATTAGGGACAGGGTTGGGTGTATGATGGGACTAGGATCAGACTTGCTGCCCCCTTTATCTGCTGGCTTGATTACTATTGTGG
This sequence comes from Engystomops pustulosus, assembly GCA_019512145.1. Classification (NCBI taxonomy): domain Eukaryota; kingdom Metazoa; phylum Chordata; class Amphibia; order Anura; family Leptodactylidae; genus Engystomops; species Engystomops pustulosus. The sequence continues at coordinate 192,312,005 of CM033645.1, forward strand.
GGTTTTGCGTGAATGCTTTTAAAGCTCTTCTTTCTCTGGTTTTGAGGTTGTGGCGCGGTGTGCGCCCTCCTACGCCAATCTTTTTATGGGTTGGTGGGAGGGCGCACACGTGTACCCACTGCATGTATATCAACAACATGTCAGGGGTTGGCATCGCTTTATTGATGACATCATATTTCTGTGGGAGGGACCACGGGACCTCTGTGAACAATTCATTATTGATTTGAATGTCAATAGCTTTAACATCATCTTAACGTCCACTCTCTCACAGATATCTGTCGACTTTCTGGATCTGAAGGTTTCGCTGCTGAACAACAACGTTTGCATGGACCTATATAGAAAAGACACGGCTACCAACAGCCTCCTGCATTACGAAAGTTTTCACCCTCAACATCTAAAAACAGGTATTCCGGTGGGACAATTTATCCGTCTTAAACGAAATTGCACACGACAGGTTGATTTTAGGAGGAACGCACTGGATCTGACGGGGAGGTTTAAAGATAGAAAATATCCGAGCAAAACCATCTCACGAGCATACTGTAGAGCCCGAGACACTCCAAGAACGGAACTACTTAAACCAAGACCAACAAGATCAGGCTTCCAATTGGGGGTGTGTACCAGGTACAATAATCAATGGAGTCAGATTCGAAACATTTTGTACAAAAATTGGAATATCCTGAGTTCTGAACCCCGATTTAAACCGTTCCTGGACCAGAGACCGAGGTTGATAGCCAGACGGGCTCAGAATTTGAAAGATCAATTATCAAGGAGCCACTTTGTACGGCCAACGGCCCCACTGGGGAGGGGATATAGGATCAAGGGCTCTTACCCCTGTGGGGAGTGTTCAGTTTGCCCCTTGATGTGCCCCTTGAAGGAATTTCTTAACCCCCTTGATTCGCACAAATTTCTACTCTCTAATTTCATCAACTGTAGATCAAAGAACATCATATATGCGCTTGTCTGCCCGTGTCAAAAGGTCTATGTTGGACAGTCCACTCAGGAGCTGAGAAAAAGGGTCCAACAACACATCTCAAGCATTAACAACGCCAGTTCTCACTTCTCGCAGGGTAAGACCTTATCCTCTGTCGCCACGCATTTTCAGAGATTTCATGGGGGCAAGGCGAGGGGTATCCAGGTGGTGGGACTTGACAAAACCCGCCCTAACCTTAGGGGCGGGAATGTCATACCTGAACTCCTGAGAAGAGAAGCCAATTGGATCTACAAATTAAAATGTCTTTCTCCACAGGGACTTAATGAGGAACTTCTTTTCAATGGCTTCTATAAACAGAAGTAAGGTCATACATGCTATTGGAACTCAAGAACAAACACCTGGACTGTAAGGACAACTAGTTTCCCTACATGTGCAACAGGTAAGCAACACTGTCACACTCATTATCTTTATGGTTCAACACGGACCTTGCCCTTTTAGCTATTGGGTCCTTATGACCCCTTCATCACAGTGCACCCAGTCACTTTATAATATTATTATAATTTTTGTAGTCCGGGCCTTTATGACCCCCCCCTCACATGGTGCCCTCAGGGTTCATCCATTACCTCCCTTGCTTTCTTTCTCTCCCCACTTCACTCTTTCCCTTCACCTACCAGCTATGGTCCCTTTTCTTGTCACGCCATTGATTCTTTATCATAGCATCATATAGGTTGCTTACGCATGTTTTATGTTTTTTTAATACATTAGGGACACAGTATTCTTTATGGATTGCCTAAATCTATGCTTATCGTGACCATGCTGATTTCTGCTCCCTTCTGCATCTTGCCTGGTCCCCCATTCTTCAAATTCTACAGCACATCGCTATCCCAGAAGATGGGTGAAAACCCTTGGATCTACACTTTGGGAATCCTCCTTTGGTGGGCCGCAGCTGGACCACCGCCTTCTCGAACCTTTCCTGGACTTTTTTGGACATATTTTTACGAAATATGACCTATAAACTGGTCATATTGGCACTTGCCAATCGATGCATTAGGACAAACTACCTTGTAAATATTGTATATATTCTTATACTTGTGTTGTGAACTAAACGCTCATCTTTTCTTTTTTTTGCCCTCCACTGCTGTGTCCGGTGTGATAGTATATGATATAGTGGGTGCTATATCTGGTGTAATAGTATATGATTTAGCGGGTCAGTAACCAGTGACCCCTCATTATACTATCTACCTGTGCGCAGATCCGCATATACCTCACCTTTTATGCAACTCGTACACATTTGGAACACACAGGTTGTTATATACCAGACCAGGGACATGAGTTAGTTATTATTTTACCTTTTATCCAATACTCTTGCATTGCCTTGACTTTATATTCTTATACAGTATGTATTCGATATAGACTTATTCGCGCCGTGCCTCTGGTTGAGTGTTGCACTCTTCCTCCCCTGTATACGCCTGACAAACTAGATCATACTTTCTATGCGCCGACTAAGCCGTACTGTACTATACATGCGCCGTAATATACTAGACCATAAGCTATATATGAGCCGAAAATATATGCGCCGAAAATTATATCATATGCACCGAATAAGTTAGATGATATTATATATGCGCCGATTAAGTTAGATCTTATTATAGCTTACTGGCCTATAGTAGACATAGAATCTTACCATACTTTTACAGTGCATGCCATTATATATACGTTGGTGTGTCAAGACACTTTTTATGTATTTTACTTCTATCATCACGCCGCATGGTTTTTACATGCCTGATGCTTAACGCCGTACTCCACGACACTATAAGTTTGATACATAGTTCATCTTGTGGACGTGCTACCATTTCGTCGCTTCTTTTGGACATACCGTGGGGGATGCTGTGGCTCATCATTTGGGCACGCTAAACAACCTAGATCAATCAGTGCGCACGCACTGTAGCCATTCGGCTACATTTACTTTTTCTTTTTTGTTTTTTGGTTGCCTTGGTTACTTTATTTGATATCCCGGCCGGGATGCGCATGCGCACTACTTTGTCGCTAGTCCCACTTCCGGTTTTGATACATCATTTCCGGTTCCATGTGGATTGACTGATGCTGTGCTGGCGCCACCTGGACAGGTTAGTGGAGGGCTTATTTAAGATGAGCGCTGTATGACCATGGTTACCTACCCCTGAGGAAGTCGTCCTTTGGACGACGATACGCGTGGGGAGCCATCCACCTCCAGTCCTGCCTCGCTCCCAATGCTCCACTCATTTCTTAGGAGTGCCTTTCTCTACCTTACCTATTGTAAGACTACTTTACCTGATTGCACTTGCACTTAGCACTTTTTATAAGTCTGTTCACACTTTTTCTAGATGTTTCTATCCATCAGCAGGGTAGATATAGTTGTCATACTGGTAGCACTTGCACTTTAGAGGTTGTTTTACTCTGACTCTAGTATTACCTTGGGGCTGTTCATTGCCCACCATTCATCTCCAGTTATTTAGGAGCATTGTATGCTATACTTACCACACATTCATCTTTACTGGGCAGAGGTTTATAGACCATACTGAGTGTCTGGACTTGGAGGTTTTTTGTGGATGATCCAGACCGGGAATTCCACATTGGTCATTCTTTGTATATTTGTGTTTTAAATGTTTTTAGACGTTTGTATATGGTATTTTTGTCCGTTTTCTCATTAATAAAGATATTATTGTTGGATTATATTCTGCTAGTTTCATATATTGGCCTGTATTGTGTATCGCTTTTCTCTCTGTTTTTCCATGTCCATGCATGGTACACAAGGCCAGCTTTACATTGGATTTGGTTGTGCTAACCAGTTCTTTCTCTTCTGGTAATTGAGGTTGTGGCGAGTAGTTTTTTTGTTTCGACCAGTCTATCGTTATGAGTAGGTCCTAACCCTGTTCAAGCTTACGGCTTGGGACAGTATTTTATTATTGTCCTAGGCACACACTGTAGAGCTGCAAACAGACCACGGGATCATCATTTCCGACCCAAGATCTACACACGGCTTTGTTCTGCCTGGTCTCCCCATTCTTACCCTTGTACAATTAAAATTTTTTATCTACCAGTACACAGGCGAGCCCCTACTTAAGAACATCTGACTTGCAGACGACCCCTAGTTACAAACCGACTATTGGATGTTGGGAATTTACTGTACTTTAGCCTTAGGCTACAATAAATACCTATAACAGTTATAAAAGCCGTCTGCAATTAAGCTTTATTGTTAATCCTTGTTCTTATGGCAACCCAACAATTTTTAAATCCAATTGTCACATAGACCAAAAAAATGTTGTCTGGAGCTACAATTATAAAATATACAATTCCGACTTATATAGAAATTCAACGTAAGAAAAAAACTACAGAACCTATCTTGTACATAACCCCGGGACTGCCTGTATTCTGCATATTGAGGAATAAAAATTTTGGTTCAATACTTAAGGTACCTACGATAACTTTATCCATTGCATCAGTATAACTTCAATCCATGTGGAGAACAAAAACATAAAAATAACCAAAAAAATCAGCTTAAACTCCCGATACCGGAGCAGCAGGTATTGGGCCCAGGACAAAAGTTCTGCCATGAAATGTGGGCTTAATACACCGAACACCTAAAACAGAAAGAAAATGTCTCTAATCATGATACATAACTTTCTCCGTGACTCATTTCATGAAAAAAATAACATCCTTCGTATTCAATAATTCAAGTTAAATGAAAACCATTACCATGAATTATTTAATCCCACCCAGATTGATTCAGATGGACAAATTTATGACTCAGGAATCCTTACATGTATCTGTTCATCATTCAAATATCCTTAAAGGGAACCTACCACCCCGATTCTACCTATAAAGGTAGAACGGGTGGTAGGTGGATGAATGGGACATGAGGATAGCCCTTTTTTGAGCTAATCCTCACGTCCCGGCTATCTTTTAGAAAATTTAATGCTGGCATATGTAAATTTTTTAAAGTGGCTACTGGGGCGTGGAGTAGCCGGACATGAGGCTACAAGTCGCGGCTACTCCATGCCCCAGTAGCCTCTTTACTCCGCGTACCATTTAATCTTCAGCCCTCGTCCGAGTCCCCGGCGTTCTGCGAGTGCGCAGAACGTAGGCCTTCAGCTGGGCAGCTGCGGCTCCGGGGCCGGAGCTACTGCGCATGCGCAGAATGCCGCAGATGCCGGGGGACTGGGACGAGGGCGCGCAGCTGCGAGGAGCTGCGCGCCGAAGATTAAATGGTAGGCGGAGTTAAGAGGCTACTTGGGCGTGGAATAGCCGCGACTTGTAGCCTCATATCCGGTTACTCCACGCCCTAGTAGCCGCTTAAAAAAAGTTACATATACCAGCATTAAAGTTTTCTAAAAGGTAGCCGGGACGTGAGGATTAGCCCAAAAAAGGGCTATCCTCATGTCCCATTCATCCACCTACCACCCGATCTACCTTTATAGGTAGAATCGGGTCGGTAGGTTCTCTTTAAAGTGAATAGCCAGCCTAGAAATCTAGTACATTTCATTGATCTTACTAGCTCTGTGTTGGTTAACCTCTTAACCACTTGGTGCCATCTGCCTAACAGGGGTCTGTTGAACCCTCAAATAACCTGAACAACTGTCTGCACATGCGCCTTGTGCTCTATTGTCTATTTCTATTATGCTGATGGAGGCAACATCTACAGACATCAGCCAGAAAGTTAAGGAACAACTGTAAAGTTTTTTTCCCCACAGATCAATAGCTTTTGGTATGTAGAACAACTTTGCCTATTATCTTTGTTATCTATATCCTGTGGCTAGTCTAGTCACCATATAAATCCTGTATGTGCACTGTGCAGCGTTCAGTGGATTTACTTGTGGAAAACTAAATGTATTTAATGCTAAATTATTTTGAGAGAGAACACAAGGCATCATGGGATATTTGGGCAGATTGAATTTGACTCAACTTCAGGGCAAGTACCAGAAGAGGTTAGTCTCCTCCCACTTCCCCTCTAGTGAGAAAGATTTTTGTTATACACTTTCAGAAGAGAAAATGCAATAACTTTGAAAAGAAAATAGTGTGCAGCACAATATGGGAATTATGGGCAATATGGGGCATTACCCCCTAATTCATTTATTTATATACAGCCTCCAGTTTTATAATATAAAGCCCCTATATACAGTTTCCTCCATTTCATTATACACTCACCGGCCACTTTATTAGGTACACCTGTCCAACTGCTCGTTAACACTTAATTTCTAATCATCCAATCACATGGCGGCAACTCAATGCATTTAGGCATGTAGACATGGTCAAGACAATCTCCTGCAGTTCAAACTGAGCATAAGTATCGGGAAGAAAGGTGATTTGAGTGCCTTTGAATGTGGCATGGTTGTTGGTGCCAGAAGGGCTGGTCCGAGTATTTCAGAAACTGCTGATCTACTGGGATTTTCACGCACAACCATCTCTAGGGTTTACAGAGAATGGAAAAAACATCCAGTGTGCGGCAGTTCTGTGGGCGGAAATGCCTTGTTGATGCCAGAGGTCAGAGGAGAATGGTCAGACTGGTTTGAGCTGATAGAAAGGCAACAGTGACTCAAATCGCCACCCGTTACAACCATGGTAGGCAGAAGAGCATCTCTGAATGCACAGTACGTCGAACTTTGAGGCAGATGGGCTACAGCAGCAGAAGACCACACCGGGTGCCATTCTTTTCAGCTGAGAACAGGAAACTGAGGCTACAATTTGCACAAGCTCATCGAAATTGGACAGTAGAAGATTGGAAAAACGTTGCCTGGTCTGATGGGTCTCGATTTCTGCTGCGACATTCGGGATGGTAGGGTCAGAATGGGCGTCACAACATGAAAGCATGGATCCATCCGCCTTGTATCAACGGTTAGGCTGTGGTGGTGGTGTGTCATGGTGTGGGGAATATTTTCTTGGCACTCTTTGGGCCCCTTGGTACCAATTGAGCATCGTTGCAACGCCACAGCCTACATAGTAGTGTGCTGACCATGTCTTCCCTTATGACCACAATGTACCCAACATCTGATGGCTACTTTCAGCAGGATAATGGCCATGTCATAAAGCTGGAATCATCTCAGGCTGGTTTCTTGAACATGACAATGAGTTCACTGTACTTAAATGGCCTCACATCATTAGATTCACCAATAGAGCATCTTTGGGATGTGGTGGAACGGGAGATTCTCATCATGGATGTGCAGCCGACAAATCTGCGGCAACTGTGTGATGCCATCATGTCAATATAGACCAAAATCTCTGAGGAATGCTTCCAGCACCTTGTTGAATCTATGCCACGAAGAATTGAGGCAGTTCTGAAGGCAAAAGGGGGTCCAACCCGTTACTAGCATGGTGTACCTAATAAAGTGGCCGGTGAGTGTATAAAGCCCCTGATATACAGTTTTACCCCCCATTTCTTTATATACAATCCCACACATACATGTTCTCATTTCATTATATAGGGCTCTGCATATATACCATATAATGCTGCTTCCTGTGACACCACATCCTTCCCTTTACCCCACCAGACTGTATAATATTACATTCCCTCTTCCCCTTCTCATTTAATCCCCCCTCATCCCCCTTTTGATGTTCACCCCAATCTCTGATTCCCATATAATTTTGCCCCATCTCTTCTCCCCCTCTAATTGTGTCCCTCTTCTCTGCTCATCCTTGAATCCCCCCACTCCTCCTCTTATTGTGTTTCCCCCTGTATCCTCCCCTTGTCATTGTTTTCCCCCCTATGCACCCCCTTTCATTGTGTCCCCCTCTTTGCTTCCCCTCTCATTGTATCCCCCTCTCTTTTCCCCCTCTTATTGTGTTCCCCTCTCTGTTGCTCCTCTCATTGTGTTCCCCTCTCGGCTCCTCCTCTCATTGTGTCCCCTCTCTGCACCGCCTCTCATTGTGCTCCCCCCTCTGCTCCGCCTCTCATTGTGCTCCCCTCTCTGCTCCTCCTCTCATTGTGCTCCCCCCTCTGCTCTGCCTCTCATTGTTTTCCCAATCTACTCCCCCTCTCATTGTGCTCCCCCCTCTACTCCGCCTCTCATTGTGCTCCCCCATCTGCTCTACCTCTCATTGTGCTCCCCCCTCTGCACCGCCTCTCATTGTGGTCCCCTCTCTGCTCCTCCTCTTATTGTTTTCCCCCCTCTACTCCGCCTCTCATTGTGTTCCCCTCTCTGCACTGCCTCTCATTGTGTTCCCCCCCTGCTCCCCCTCTCATTGTGTTCCCCTCTCTGCACCGCCTCTCATTGTGTTCCCCCCTCTGCTCCTCCTATCATTGTGTTCCCCTCTCTGCACCGCCTCTCATTGTGTTCCCCTCTCTATATATATATATATATATATATATATATATATATATATATATATATATGTAGGTGTATAAATACAGATGGATTTTATATAGAAAGGTATGGAAATGTATATGTATAAATAAATGTATGAGATTTTCTGGTATATGGTAATGATGTGTCCAGAGGTCTGCTGGAAGAAAAAGGAGGACAGAAGCATGAGGCACGGTGGAAAAAATTAGGTGGACCGGAATAGAAGGATAACAGATAGAGGATAACCTATGGGTACAGTTGTGATAAATAAATACAAATAAGTGCAGTTGTAATGAATATGAAAAATTGTTGTAATAAATACATAAATAAATAAATAGTTAAAAACTTATTGCAAGGAGTGTGTGGATATTTATAAATTCAAATACGTTCGAAACAAAATAATATGGTTAAAAAAAAGTATATATGTAAAAGTGGATGTAGGAAATATATACATATAAAAAAGACTTTTTAAGCTGAGTAGCCACTTAAAATGTATGTATGATGTCGTAGACTACAGTCCGTTATGGTACACATATTGACATATATGACATATAATGATGGTATGAATAAAATACATTTGGTACATATAAGACATATAATCAGTATCATAGAGTAAATTGCATAAAAAAGTAAGTTAGTAGATATGTGAGTTAATAAATATAAAATTTCATGACATATAAATTCATAGACTATAGTAGCCAAAAAATAGATGAAGTAGATAGGGCAGATGAGAATTGGGGGAATATTCTATAGGATAGTGGATATACCAGATAGAGCAATGATGTAAAAAAAATAGAGGATTGTGGTGCCATGAGTTGGAAGGTGTATATATCAATTATGTAAAATAGATGGAGGAATACCGTGATCGCCAAGGTGAGGTGTGTTGTAAACCAGAGTAGGCAAAGGACGGCTATTAAGGGGTGAAGGGAGTTAGAGATATGCTCCCCTAGTTGGAACAATAGGTAGGGTCGCAGGGGTAAAGAGAAACTTACTTGTCCGTGGTGAAAGCTATTTGCCTAGTTTCGTGTGTGAAGTGTGCGCCCAATAGGAACGGGGCCCTTAAGGTGAGGGATAATAATGAACTAACGCTAGGCGCAGTAGGTAGTAGGATCGTGCTGCTGGTGGAACAGGGGATTGTGATGGATAGATGAGTGTGTTGGCAAGGGAGATAGATACTTATTGCGGTAATGGGGTATACAGGAGTGAAGTGGGTTGTTCTGAGATTAGCTGGACTGGGAGGAAATAACATATTATGTGTAGTTGGAGGCAATATAGTAATGTGGGTAGTGACTGTATGAGTGGCGTGAGATATGGTGTGTGTTATGTAGAGTCGGAAAAGACGTGTGTAATTGTTGTGAAGTATATATATATATGTGTACAGATGGATTTAATAGAAAGGTATGGAATGTATTAGTGTATAAATAAATGGTGAGATTTTCTGGTATTATGGTAAGATGTGTCCAGAGGTTGTGGAAGAAAAAGGAGGACAGAAGCAAGAAGCACGGTGGAAAAAATGAGGTGGACTGGAATAGAAGGATAACAGACAGAGGATAACCTATGGGTACAGTTGCAATAATATAAATACAAATAAGTGCAGTTGTAATGAATATGAAAAAATTAGCTGTAATAATACATAAAAAAATAGTTAAAACCTTATTGCAAGGTTAGTGTGTGGATATTTATAAATTCAAGATACGTTCGATCAGTTCATTCCGACCGCTGGGAGTCAAGGTATTTTAACTTAAAAAACCAAAAATTTTCTTACTGGACTAGTTGGTTTAAACCTGGCGGGGTGTGAGGTTGGAATATGTTGATTGGAATAAGGTCAATAGGTGGTGAGATGTAAAGGGCGGGATATGTGTTATAGGGGATAACCAGAAGTATGTTTTTGCTCGATGGGTATTGATACGTTCTCTTAAACTCTGGGTGTGCGTCCCACAATATTGCATGGAGCATGGGCAATCAAGCACATAGATGACGGAATCTGAAGCCACCAAATTGATGAATGAATTGATTTTAAATGATTATCCTGTGGATAGGCCTTAAAATCTTTGGTTTTGTTTGCACAAGATGTCACAGGTATTACATTCTTTCCTTGTTGCATTTGTAGCAACTAGAGATGAGCGAACTCTAAAATGCATCGGGTGCACGTTATTCGAGACGAACTTTTCCAGATGCTCGATGTCTCGTCTCGAATAACGAACCCCATTGAAGTCATGGGAGACCCGAGCACTTTTTCAAAGGGACCATGGGTTCAGGAATATAAAATGTGTTGATTTAATGAAAAAGAATGTCTTCTGATAAGTTAGCAGATGTATGCAAAATCTGCAATTCTATCTTCACTGTTCCGCGCGTTATATGATCTCCCGACAAGTTCTCAGATGTGAAGAGCAGTGAGGAATAGAATAAAACAGTGAACAAGGATCTAAGTGAAAAACGCAGTGAAAAACACAGTGAAGAATAGATAAGATGTTCGGCACATCTGCTTACTTGTCGGGGGTGATACGCTGTCCCGGGATCCCCCTTTCTTCCACTGAAGTCTCCCCGTGCTGCCCATGTATCTCTCCCGCTGTTACCCCGTCGCCCATGTCTCCCCGTGCTGCCCGATGTCTCCCGTGCGCCGATGTCTCCCCCGTGCTGCCGAGTCTCCCGTGCGCACGATGTCTCCCCCGTGCTGCCCGATGTCTCACACCGTGCTGCCCGATGTCCCCCGTGCTGCCAGATGTTCTCCCGTGCTGCCCGATGTCTCCCCCGTGGCCGATGTCTTCCCTGCTGCCGAGTATCCCCGGGCCCCGATGTCTCCCCGCGCTGCCCGATGTCTCCCCGCGCTGCCCGATGTGTCCTCCCCTGCTGCCCGATGTCTCCCCCGTCTGCGATGCCGATGTATCCCCCGTGCTGCCCGGATGTCTCCCCGTGCTGCCGATGTCTCCCTCCCGTGCCCGAGTGTCTCCCCCGTGTGGTGCCCGATGTCCCCGTGCTGCTGATCTGTTTCTCAATGCTGATCTCCGTGCTGCCGATGTCTTCCCCGTGCTGCCGATGGTCTCCCAAGTTGCGCGATGTCTCCCCGCTGCCCCGATGTCTCCCGTGCTGCCTGTATGTCTCCCGTCTGCTGCCGATGTCTCCCGGTGCTGCCCGATGTCTCCGTGCTGCCCGATGTCTCCCCAGTGCTGGGCCCGATGTGCTCCCCCGTTGCTGCCCGATGTCTCCCCGTGTGTGCCAATGTCTCCCGTGATGCCCGATGTCTCCCCCGTGCTGCCGTGCGTCGTGCTACTCCCGTGCTGCCAGACCCCCTGTCTCCCACGCGCTGACGATGTCTCCCCCGTGCTGCCCGATGTCTCCCCGCGCTGCCCGATGTCTCGCCCCTGCGTGGCCCGATGTCTCCCCGTGCTGCCCGATGTCTCCCCGTGCTCGCCGAGCTCCCCGTGCCCGAGTCTCCCCGTGTGCTGATGTCTCCCTGCTGCTTGATGTTCCCTGCTGCCGTTCAGCGCGTGATCTTCCGACAAGTAAGCAGATGTGCAGAACATCTGTAATCTATCCACTGTGTTCTTCACTGTTTTTCACTTAAATGATGCTGTGTCACTGTTTTTATTCTTCACTTTTTTCACGTGTTGTTTTTATTAAATGTCATCTCGCAGCAGGGGAAATACTCGTCCGAGCAACGAGCCGTTTGAGTACCTTAACTACGAACGAGCATCAAGCTCGGACGAGTTACTCGCTCATCTCTAGTAGACACCCGTTCAGTTCTGGGAAAAGGGCTCTAAATGTTTTGAGAGTAGGGGCCCTTCTGAAAGTGAGATGTTGGTTTTATGGGAGTAATTCTGAAATGTAGGGTCTTTTTGAGGATATTCAGTTTTGTTCAAGGATGTGTCTAATAAGGTTATGTCTGTGGTATAATGGTGATGAAGTTGGACTTAATGAAAGGGTATGTGCTTTTTTTTATGGGGGGGATCAGGCAGTCCTTTGTGTAGGCGCGTTTAATTTTGATATGCGTCTATTAGTAGTTCTGGTGGATAGAGCCTTTTTCTGGTGAATCTATCCCTAAAGAATTTAGATTGCCTGAAAGGTTTTGTGGCGGTACAGTCGGCGGATCCTTTTGATTGGCCGTATGGTACCTTTTGTAACATTTCTTGTAGTGTGAGCTTGAAAAATCTAAAAAGGTTTACGTCTACACTTTTAAAAAAGGTTTTGTGGTTAAGGAGAGTTCTGTTCGTCAACTTGGATGAGGAGGTCCAAAAATTCATTGTGTCTGGGATGTGTTGACTGTTAATTCGATACCCCCGAGTTCTGGTTGATTCTCTTAACAAAAACTTATGGCTTGGCTTTCGTTCCTTTCCAGATGATGAAAAGATCATCTATGTATCTTCTGAAGAATTGGATCTGGTGACTGTAGTTGGTGTTACCTGTAATGTGAGTGTGTTCGAAGCAGCCCATAAATATATTTGCATAACTGGGTGCAAATTTGTCCCCATAGCTGCTCCCCTGACCGTGAATAAATGTCCTTTTGGAATGCGAAGGTGTTATATTCCAGAATGAAATGGATGCTGGTCCAGAATAAAGCAATCTGTGCTGGGGGTAATGAAGGGTCCGTGTGGAGAGTCTGTTTACTGCTGATGCCCAGAGGGGGTGAGATATTTGTGTATGTGAGGAGACATCCATGTGATAAGGATAAAATCTGACTGCCACTGATTTTAGCTAGTTCGATGATAAGCTGTGCGAATCTCGAGGGAGATCTGGACAAATTTTTGTAGGATGTCAATGTATTCAGAGAGATTGATGAACTGAGTTGATTCCTGATATTATTGGGCGGCGGGTGGTTTAGTCGGGTTTTTGTGAATTTTAGGTAGGTAGCCAAAAAAAAGGGCTGTCCGTGTTTTGTTTTTTTTTTGGGATAATATACTTTTTTTCTTCTTTGTTAGGATGCCTGTTTAGAAGCTTGGTTGATTAGGGGGGACAGGAGGTTAGTTGTTAAGTTTCGGATCATGGGTGAGTTTTTTGTCTACTTGTATCTCTGATAGTATTTGTTGCTCTCTGCGTATAGTCTGTTTTGTCAAGGATCACTGTGCTGCCCCTTATCTGCTGCTTGATTACATGGGGGGTTGCATGAGTGCTTTTACATCTCTTCTTTCTCGGTTTTGAGGTTGTGCGAGTAGTTTTTTTTGTTTCGACCAGTCTACGTTTGAGTAGTGTCCTAACCCTGTTCAAGCTTACGGCTGGGACAGTATTTTATTATTGTCCTAGGCACAACACTGTAGAGCTGCAACCAGACCACGGATACATTTCCGACCCAAGATCTACAAACGGCTTTGTTCTGCCTGGTCTACCCATCTTACCCTTGTACAATTAAAATTTTTATCTACCAGTACACAGGCGAGCCCCACTACTAAGAACATCTGACTTGCAGACGACCCCTAGTTACAACCGACTATTGGAGTTGGGAATTTACTGTACTTTAGCCTTAGGCTACAATAAATACTATAACAGTTATAAAAGCCGTCTGCAATTAAGCTTATTGTTAATCCTTGTTCTATGGCACAACCAACAATTTTTAAATCCCAATTGTCACAAGACCAAAAAAATGTGATGTCTGGAGATACAATTATAAAATATACAATTCCGACTATATAGAAATCAACGTAGAAAAAAAACACAGAACTATGTTGTACATAACCCCGGGACTGCCGTATTTGATATTGAGGAATAAAAATTTTGGTTCAATACTTAAGGTACCTACGATACTTTATCCATTGCATCAGTATAACTTCAATCCATGTGGAGAACAAAAAACATAAAATAAACCAAAAAAATCAGCTTAAACTCCCGATCCGGAGCAGCAGGTATTGCGGACCAGGACAACAAGTTCTCCATGAAATGTGGGCTAATACACCGAACACCGAAAACAGAAAGAAAATGTCTCTAATCATGATAGCATAAACTTTCTCTGTGACTATTTCATGAACAAAAATAAACATCCTTCGTATTCAATAATTCAAGTTAAATGAAAACCATTACCATGAATTATTTAATCCCACCCAGTTGATTTCAGATGGACAAATTTATGACTCAGGAATCCTACATGTATCTGTTCATCATTCAAATATCCTTAAAGGGAACCTACCACCCCGATTCTACCTAAAAGGTAGAAAGGGTGGTAGGGGGATGAATGGGCATGAGGAAGCCCCTTTTTTGAGCTATCCTCACGTCCCGGCTATCTTTTAGAAAATTTAAGCTGGCATATGTAAATTTTTTAAAGGGGCTACTGGGGCGTGGAGTAGCCGGACATGAGGCTACAAGTCGCGGCTACTCCATGCCCCGATAGCCTCTTTACTCCGCGTACCATTTAATCTTCGGCCCTCGTCGAGTCCCGGCGTGCTGCGAGTGCGCAGAACGTAGGCCTTCAGCTGGGCAGCTTGCGGCTCCGGGGGGAGTAAGCTGCGCATGCCAGAATGCCGCAGATGCCGGGGGACTGGGACGAGGGCGCGCAGCTGCGAGGAGCTGCGCGCCGAAGATTAAATGGTAGACGGAGTTAAGAGGCTACTTGGGCGTGGAATGCGCGAGCTTGTAGCCTCATATCCGGTTACTCCACCCCTTAGTAGCCGCTTAAAAAAAGTTACATATACCAGCATTAAAGTTTTCTAAAAGGTAGCGGGACGTGAGGATTAGCCCAAAAAGGGATTATCCTCATGTCCCATTCATCCACCTACCACCCGATCTACCTTTATAGTGAGAATAGGGTCGGTAGGTTCTCTTTAAAGTTGAATCAGCCCTAGAAATCTAGTACATTTCATTGATCTTACTAGCTCTGTGTTGGTTAACCTCTAACCACTTGGTGCCATCTGCCTAACAGGGGTCTGTTGAACCCTCAAATAACCTGAAACAACTGTCTGCACATGCGCCTTGTGCTCTATGTCTATTTCTATTGATGATGGAGGCAACATCTACAGACATCAGCCAGAAAAGTTAAGGAAAACTGTAAAGTTTTTTTCCCACAGATCAATACTTTTGGTATGTAGAAACAACTTTGCCTATCTTTGTTATCTATATCCTGTGGCTAGTCTAGTCACCATATAATCCTGTATGTGCACTGTGCAGCGTTCAGTGGATTTACTTGTGGAAAACTAAATATTTAATGCTAAATTATTTGAGAGAGAAACACAAGGCATCATGGGATATTTGGCAGATTGAATTTGACTCAACTTCAGGGCAAGTACCAGAAGAGGTTAGTCTCCTCCCACTTCCCTCTAGTGAGAAAGTTTTGTTATACACTTTCAGAAGAGAAAAGCAATACTTTGAAAAGAAAATAGTGTGCAGCACAATAGGGAATTATTGGGCATATGGGCATTACCCCCTAATTCATTTATTTATATACAGCCTCCAGTTTTATAATAAAGCCCCTATACAGTTTTCCTTCCCATTTCATTAACATCACCGGCCACTTTATTAGGTACACCTGTCCAACTGCCCGTTTAACACTTAATTTCTAATAACCAATCACATGGCGGCAACTCAATGCATTTAGGCATTAGACATGGTCAGAAATCTCCGCGTTCAAACTGAGCATAAGTATCGGGAAGAAAGGTGATTTGAGTGCCTTTGAATGTGGCATGGTTGTTGGTGCCAGAAGGGCTGGTCCGAGTATTTCAGAAATGCTGATCTACTGGATTTCACGCAACAACATCTCTAGGGTTTACAGAGAATGGAAAAAACATCCAGTGGCGGCAGTTCTGTGGGCGGAAATGCCTTGTTGTGCCAGAGGTCAGAGGGAATGGTCGACTGGTTTGAGCGATAGAAAGCAACAGGACTCAAATCGCCACCCGTTACAAACCATGGTAGGCAGAAGAGCATCTCTGAATGCCACAGTACGTTCGAACTTTGAGGAGATGGGCTACAGCAGCAGAAGACCACACCGGGTGCCATTCTTTTCAGCTGAGAACAGGAAACTGAGGCTACAATTTGCACAAGCTCATCGAAATTGGACAGTAAGAGATTGGAAAAAACGGTTGCCTGGTCTGAGGGTCTCGATTTCTGCTGCGACATTCGGGATGGTAGGGTCAGAATGGGCGTCACAACATGAAAGCATGGATCCATCCCGCCTTGTATCAACGGTTCAGGCTGTGGTGGTGGTGTGTGTCATGGTGTGGGGAATATTTTCTTGGCACTCTTTGGGCCCCTTGGTACCAATTGAGCATCGTTGCAACGCCACAGCCTACATGTAGTGTTGCTGACCTCTTGTATCCCTTATGACCACAATGTACCCAAACATCTGATGGCTACTTTCAGCAGGATAATGAGCCATGTCATAAAGCTGGATCATCTCAGGCTGGTTTCTTGAACATGACAATGAGTTCACTGTACTTAACATGTGCCTCACATCATTAGATTCATCCAATAGAGCATCTTGGGATGTGGGGAAGGGAGATTCGCATCATGGATGTGCAGCCGACAAATCGCGGCAACTTGGTGATGCCATCATGTCAATATAGACCAAAATCTCTGAGGAATGCTTCCAGCACCTGTTGAATCTATGCCACGAAGAATTGAGGCAGTTTGAAGGCAAAGGGGGTCCAACCCGTTTACTAGCATGGTGTACCTAAAAATGGCCGGTGAGTGTATAAAGCCCGATATACAGTTTTACCCCCATTTCTTTATATACACATCCACACAACATGTTCTCATTTCATTATATAGGGCTCTGCATATTACCATATAATGCTGCTTCCTGTGACACACATCCTTCCCTTTACCCCACCAGACGTAAATATTACATTCCCTCTTCCCCTTCTCATAATCCCCCCTCATCCCCCTTTGATGTTCACCCCAATCTCTGATCCCATATAATTTGCCCCATCTCTTCTCCCCCTCTAATTGTGTTCCTCTTCTCTGCTCATCCTTGAATCCCCCACCTCCTCCTCTATTGTGTTTCCCCCTGTATCCTCCCCTTGTCATTGTTTTCCCCCCTATGACCCCCTTCATTGGTGTCCCCCTCTTTGCTTCCCCTCTCATTGTATCCCCTCTTTTCCCCCCTCTTATTGTGTTCCCTCTCTGTTTGCCCCTCTCATTGTGTCTCCCTCTCCGGCTCCTCCTCTCATGTGTTGTCCCCTCTCTGCACAGCCTCTCATTGTGCTCCCCCCTCTGCTCCGCCTCTCATGTGTGCTCCCCTCTCGCTCCTCCTCTCATTGTGCCCCCTCTGCTTGCCTCTCATTGTTTTCCCAATCTACTCCCCCTCTCATTGTGCTCCCCCCTCTACTCCGCATCTCATTGTGCTCCCCCATCTGCCTACCTCTCATTGTGCTCCCCCCTCTGCACCGCCTCTCATGTGGTCCCCTCTGTCCTCCTTTATTGTGTTACCCCCTCTACTCCGCCTCCATTGTGTTCCCTCTCTGCAACTGCCTCTCATTGTGTTCCCCCCCTGCTCCCCTCTCATTGTGTTCCCCTCTCTCCACAGCCTCTCATTTGTTCCCCTCTGCTCTCCTATCATGTGTTCCCTCCTGCACCGCCTTCATTGTGTTCCCCTCTCTGCTCCTCCTCTTATGTGTTCCCATTCGGCCCCTCACCTCTCATTGTGTCCCCCCCCTGCTCCCCCTCTCATTGTGTTCCCCCTTGCTTCCCCTTCTTGTGTCCCCCCTGCTCTCCTATCATGTGTTCCCCCCTCTGCTCCTCCTCTCATTGTGTTCCCCTCTGCACCGCCTCTCATTTGTTCCCCTCTCTGCTCCTCCTCTATTGTGTTCCATTCTCGGCCTCACCTCTCATGTCCCCCCCGCTCCCTCTCATTGGTTTCCCCCCTCTGCTTCCCCTTCATTGTGTTCCCCTCTCTGCACCGCCTCTCATTGTGTTTCCCTCTCTCCTTTCCTTCTTATTTGTTTCCCCCCTTGCTCCCCTTCATGTGTTTTTCCCCCACTCGCTTCCCCTCTCATTGTTACCCTCTCTCTCCTTCCTTCTATTGTGTTCCCCCTTGCTGCTCCCCTTATTTTGTTCCCCTTCTGCTCCGCCTCTCATTGTGTTTCCCTCTGCTAGCTACCTTCTTCATTGTGTTTCCCCTCTGCTCCTCTCCTTGTGGCCCCCCCTCTGCTTCTTCTCTCATTGTGTCCCCCTCTGCTCCCCTTATTGTTTCCCCTCTGCTCCACCTCCTTGTGCCCCCCCTCTGCTTCTTCTCTCATTGTGTCCCCCTCTGCTCCCCTTCTTATTGTGTTCCCCTCCCTGCCTCCACCTCTCCTTGTGTCCCCCCCTGCTGCTTTCTCATTGTGCCCCCCCCCGCTCCCTATTTTGTGTTCCCCCCTATGCTCATACCTCTCCTGTGCCCCCCCACCCCTCTGCTTCTTCTCTCATTGTGTACCCACCCCCCCCCTACTTTTGTGTTCCCCTCTCTGCTCTACCTCTGTTTTTTATGTTATAGGTGTGGCCCAACCTGAATTTATGTTCTAACCTGATTCAGGAGCACCTTATGGAATTATTTGCCTTAGACTGCCTAAAGATGCTTCACTATTTTATCTGGTAACATAAAATGTTAAGGATATGGAAAGTAATGGAATTTAGTTGGGGGGGGGGAGCTGTTAAAAATCTTTTGGCAAAAAAACTGAAAAATTATAATGTCACAGTTATTAGTTAATGTCACAAGGTAACTGAGGACTAAAGTCATAAAAACAAATATAACATTCTAGAATCATTTGTACTGGTCATGTCCCCAGTAGTTGATACCAATTCACATAACGAATAATGAAATATGTAATGACAGGTTGTGGCCTGGGCATCTTGTGCCATCTGGTGGCAGAACCATTGTAATGCATTTGGCACTGCTGGTGTCCTGTGCTAAGGTTGGGTATGACCGGCATCCTATGGATATTACATTGGAAAGTAAGATGGAAGTAGAAATTTATCACAAAGTTGATCATTAGGCTTTTATTCACATTTCCCCTCATTGTAAATTCTTTAGCAAAAAAATGGGGCACATTTACTTACCCGATCCGCGGAGTTCACAGAAAGTGCATTGTCTGATGATAATGCTCTCTGTCGCGATTCACTAAGATTGTGCGCTGGATATCCTGCATGTGTCGCTTCCCCGCTCAGATAGAGTTCACCTTCTTCTTCCTGGTGCATGTAAGTGCATTGTCTTGTGACACAAATTGAAAGTTAAAACCTGCGCTCAGTCCAAATCAGTCGGACAGAAGCCAGCGCAGCTGCGCCAAAAACCAATCACGTGCGACACAATCCAAGTGCAGATACCTGTTACATACCTGTCCAAGCCGGGCAAATCTCGAAAACGGTGAAAAGCCAGACGAAAGTGCGATCCGTAACCCTTAGTAAATAAACCCCATTGCGTCAAAATGATGAAACCCATGACTGAACCCTAGACTTTGGTATAAGTTGATGGGGGTTGAGTGGCATCCATCATATAATGAAATTGGAACATTTTAATGGCTAATGCTATACCCCATCCTCTGTCACATCTCCCTCCTCATAGATTGTAAGCTCTTGGGAACAGGGTCCTGTTTTTCTACCTGATCCATGTTTGTGCTCTGCAATGTCTTATTTTGTTTGTATTTGTACCCCATGACCTGTAAAGAGCTGCAGAAAATGTTTTTGCTTTGAAATAAAGTTTTATTTTGGGTATTTGTTTTTTGGGGGGGTATTTGGGGATATTTTTCAAGTTGTCTGCCATAAATTACTTGATGGTTCAGCTGCTCCCTACAAGGGTATTGTTGACATCACTCTTTCTTCTCAAGAACTATCATTAGAAATTACCCTTAAAGGGTTTGGTCACTTTACCTCATGTTTTTGTAATGTGTGTGTAGGTGGTGGTGGGGCAGTATATTAGGTAATTTACCAATATACATCTATCTACAGTTCTGCTCCACTTTCTTGATATGTAAAGTGAAGCCTCCTGTCTTATACCTCATCAGCCCAGACATTCCTGACCATAAAATGGCCGCAGATGGAGGGTCATGTGATCTTTAACTGGTGATTGTTCATGGACAGATAAGATCACATGACCCTCCATCTGCAGCCATTTTATGGTCAGGAATGTCTGACTGATGAGGAAGACAGGAGGCTTCACTTTACATATCAAGAAAGTGGAGCAGAACTGTAGATAGATGTATATTGGTAATTACCTAATATACTGCCCCCCCACCATCACACACACATTACAAAAAACATGAGGTAAAGTAGACAAACCCTTTAACTCCTTGCAGCTAATGCCCTTTTTTTCATTTTGCCAATCCATTTTTTGCTACCTTACTTTCAAAAACTTTTTTTATTTATCCAATGTACAGACAATATTCCATGCTTTGTACTGGAGAGTTGGAAAAAATGTCAAATAGGCCATTTTCTTGTGTCTTTTTTCTTCCTGTTTTTACAGATTTCACTTTGCATTCCAAATGACATCTCCCCTTTATTGTTTGGGTCAGTACAATCATGGAGATACCAAATTTATGTTGGTTATATTTGTATATGTCCCGCACTGGGGTGCGGGAAGAGTCTCTGGGGCTAAAGTCTGTGGGCTCCCTGGACCTCCGCAGGGGATAACGATGCTAGCCGCAACCCGGGAGCGCAGTCTAAATGGTCCGCTCCACGGATGCGACTAGGCCCGCGGTGGCAGCCAAGGTAGGGACACGGGTAGGCAGGACCACGGGTAGGCAGGACCATGGGAAGGACGGCTGGCAGGACCACGGAAGGACGGCTGGCAGGACCTCGGAAGACCACAGGATAACCGGACCGCCATAGGATGACCGGACCGCCACAGAATAACCCGACCGCCACAGGATAACCGGACCGCCACAGGATTACAGGACCGCCACAGGATTACAGGACCGCCACAGGAGTACAGGACCGCCACAGGATTACATACGGGAACACCAAAAGAACACGGGAACACCACAAGAACACCACAGGAACACGGAGGTGTCTGGAAATACTCAGGAGGCTTTCTCTTCAGCAGAATGACCTGAAGATCCGGCAGGGGATGCTTGGAGTCACCATGCTATATAGCAGGGCTTGGAATGCCAGCGCCAATAAGGAGGACGCTGGCCCTTTAAATTCTTAGAGAGTAGGCGCGCGCCCTAGCAACGGGAGCGCGCGTTCTAGTCAAGAGACAGACCTGCGGCCTGGACGGGACCGCGATGGGGCCATCAGGAGCCGGGAGAGGTAAGTACTGAACCGGGGGAGCGGGGCAGCGGCAGCAGACAGCGGAGAAAGGGTGCACCCGCGATCCACATCATGGATCGTGGGGCCACCCATGCCATGACTCCACACCGGGGCCGGGCAGTGCACGGGGTCACCTGTGACAGTATACATTTAAAAAATGTCAATTTTTTTTCGTACTCTTGTGTATGGAGGTGTCATTTTGTGCAGGACAAGCTGAAGTTTTCAGTGATACCATTTTGGAGACAGTGAAACCTTTTGATGATATATTTAATAAAAAATTTTATATGCAAAATGGTTATAAAGTGTCAATTTGGAAGCTTGGACGTTATTTTCCATTATGGAGTTCGCTGCTGGGAATCATTGTTTTCATATTTCTGATTTTATTTGTTTATTTTTATATCTTTTCTAGGGAAATGTAAATGATTTAACTTTAACTTTATGCATATATATATATATATATTGCACAGGTCACCTTCTCAATTTCTCCGTCTTCGTTGGCTTAGAAGGAGGCAGCTTCCCTAATGCATAAGTGCATGATCAGTATGAATATAATTCTAGCAGTGCATATAATTTAGTTTTTGTATTTGGGAATAATTGATTCACACTGTTCAATGCTTTCTTCTCAATTATTCATTGCACTTGTATTGTTATTGTAGAGTTATGTATTTGTGACCCCCTTGCCAAGAAGTGTTATATACAGGTTGTCACTTGGTAGCTGGTGATGAGTACAAGGTACTAGCAGTATACAGCAAAGGTCAAGTAATGACTGGTTAGGGCATGTGGATGAGCTAGTCCTTGGACTTCCTTAGATGTATCGAAAAGATTACATACCATAAATGGTGGCCAAACGTTGCAGACTGGTACAAGAGCAGGTTGTGCTGATGAACAGCCCAACTGTTGGCCCAATAGCTGAGATAGAAGGGGAGGTAAATGGAATTGGAATTGACTCACTAGTCTGTCCCCTGTGAAGGACACAAAGTCACCTACTGGAAAAAAGTAAGCAAAATGTCCTGGAACAAGGACTCTCCAATATGGATGGCAGGAGCTAACAGCAGGGATCCCCTGCAGTGCTGAATCTAAACCCTCTGCTGCCTGCATCACGCTATAGATGTACTGGGGTGTATATATGTATATATAAGGGGATACTGAGTAAATTAGTGGGTTGCACTGTATATAATAGGCCAGGGTTCAGTCTCTTTAGATTGGATAGGTCTGGGCTAAGTGGTAAAGGCCGGGGCGGAGGTGTAATGGTATATACCAACGATTCCTGGTGTCCGAGGGGACAGGTAACGATCCGTGGCCAGCATTGTTGTAAGGACATTGAGATTCTGGCAGTAGCAATTAGACCTATATATCTACCAAGGGAATTTCCAGTAGTTGTGGTGATTGTTACATACATCCCCCCCTCTGCAAATAGAGAAATTGCGAGTGACACTCTGCAAGCGGTGGTGGGAGATATGCAAACTAGGTACCCGGATGGTCTGATAATCGCCACGGGGGATTTTAACCACGTGGACGGGAAAAAACTATTTCCAAAGTTCTGGCAATATGTCACCAACCCAACCAGAGGAGAGAATGTTCTGGACCTGTTGTTGGTCAATGTTAAAGATGCATATCGTCCAGTTACTCTGCCCCCGTTCGGAAGATCTGACCATTATCTAACCCTGTTATCTTTTCAGGTCAATGAGTGGTCTGAGGAGGTGGAGTGTGAATTACAGTTGTGCTTTTCAACAACGGACTGGGACCTGTTTTTTAGTGAGTCTGGAGGGGACATTAACGTGTGTGGATATGGTGACGGATTACATTAACTTTTGCGTAGGTTCTATAGTGCCAGTCAAGACTATCAAGAAATACCCTAATTCCAAACCATGGGTCACTAAAGAGCTTCAAGTTCTATTGAAGCGGAAACATAAAGCGTTCCGGGTAAAGGATGGGGACTTGTATAGGGAATCACTGAAGGAGGTTAAAGTTATGATCCGTGAATGTAAAAATAGATATAAAGAGAGACTGAAATGCAAACTGGCTGCTAACCAGGTCAGTGAGGTCTGGAAGGGTATGAAGCAAAGATGGGTGGTCTTCCAGGGGATAGAGACAATGCGAATGCCCTGAACTCCTTTTTTAATCAGTTTAGTACAGGGGATAGGACCCCCCGTACCGATTGTGATGGGGATACTGACGAGGAGGATTTTAGTTTGGGAAGTATGGCCAATAATGATGTTGGTTTCTCAATTTCGGAAGAGGATGTAATAAGTGAACTAAAACTAAAGGTTAGAAAGTCGTCAGGGCCGGACTGCGTAAGCGCGAAAATCCTTCGAAGGTGCTCTCGGGAACTTGGTCCTGTTTTCTGTGAACTGTTTAATTGTAGTATGTTAGCTGCTGTGGTTCCTACGTTATGGAAGACGTCGTGTATTATACCGGTACAAAAGGTCAGGGCTCCAAGAGAACCAAATGACTACCGCCCGATAGCGTTAACACCGATAATTATGAAGGTGTTTGAATGTTTTATTCTGAGACATCTCGCTGAAGTAGTTGGACCGTATCTTGACCCTCTACAATTCGCATACCAACCACGTCTGGGTGTGGAGGATGCGATTCTTTACCTGCTTCACAGGGTATACCTGCACCTGGACGAGCCGGGGTCTGACATTAGGATAATGTTCTACGACTTTGGGTGTGCTTTTAATAGGATAATCTATGTCAGAAATTGGGTAAAATGGGGGTTGGTTCTGGCCTAATCCAGTGGATCTTTAATTATCTGACATTAAGACCGCAGAAGGTGAAAATTGGAAACACTGTCGGATGTGGCTGTGAGTAACATTGGAGCCCCACAGGGGACTGTCCTTGTCCCGTTTTTATTTACCATCTACACTGCAGACTTCCAAAAAAATAGAAGTCAGTGTTTCTTGACGAAGTATTCGGATGACACTGCGATAATAGGGTGTATAAAAGAGGGAGACTTGACTGAGTACTGGTCGACTATTGACTTGTTCTCGGAGTGGTGTGACACAAATGGATTGGAATCGAATTTATCGAAGACCAAGGAAATGGTAATTAGTTTCCGAAAAGAACGGGATACTGATTGTGAGCCTACAAAGATTAGGGGTGTCTCAGTGGAACGTGTCACAAACTATAAGTATCTGGGCGTCTATCTGGATGATAAGTTATTGTGGCATATAAATTCTGAGAAATTGTATAAGAAGGAGTCTGGGAGACTTTACTTTTTAAGATCCCTTAGGTCTTTTGATGTGGACCGTAGGATGTTGATTGGAAGTGTTTTATTTTATGCGGTGGTGTGCTGGGGAAACAATGCACGCACGACTGACGTAAACAAATTTAAGAAATTGGTTAGGAAGGTGAGCTCAATTGTTGGCTCTAAGACGGAGATTGGGAGTCAGTCTTGTGTGCACGTATGCTCTCCAAATTTAAGTCCATTGTATGTAACGAGAAAAACCCATTACATAACACACTGATTGGTCAACGTAGTACATTTAGTGAACGGTTTCTGCATATTAAATGTAGAAAAACTCTTTCATACCTAGGGTAATTGCACTAGTTAACATGGGCAAGTAATTAATATTTTTAACCATGGTGCTTTCTTTCTTTTTACCGTCTTTTAAATTTTTTTTTCTTTTACTTATCTGTGGATGTATTTAATTGTTTGTAATATATGTATGCTAGTATCTTGATTGTTTGTATATGTATAATTGTGATCATGAATAGAGGTGTTGCTGCTGTCGTTGTGACAAAATCAATTTCCCCTATGGGGACAATAAAGCATTCTATTCTATTCTATAGAATTCATTTGTGGGGGGCAGTGGGTTGCTATAATTAAGGGGTATGGTGTCCATTATAATATGGTGTGAAGGCATAGTTTGTATTTGAGTGAGCTATATATATTTATAATTAAGTGGGACACAGTGTATATTATTGTATAGGTGGTACTGTATCATTTTTTTTTCAAAGGGGTATAGTATATTTTTAGTTCATTTAGGGGTTACAGTATAAGGTATATGTGATAAATGTTGATGAAACAATGTGGTCAGATGTGTTGTGAGGGTTATATATTGTTTAGGAGCACAGTGTGGGACACTTCAGGAAACACTATACAGCAAGTGTCCATCACAAGGGCTAATTGAGGGAATGTTCTACAATGAACAGAAAACATCCTAGGAACGATTCAGCAATAATAAGTCAGGCAGTTAAAAATTGTTGTACAGTTCTCTGAGGGGTCCACTGGGATGGAGACCAGGACAGACCGGGGAGCAGCCTATGGACATCCTACGGTAGACTCACATGTAGCCAGAATCAGCTGCGATTTTTTTCCTGGTGCAGATTTTTAAACTTACGCACAAGCGGCTTTACATTGTTGTTGTTTTTTTTTTGCATTGTGTGGATGGCATTTGTTATGACCCCAGTTATTACAGTATCACTGTAAAATGCCTATGACCAGACAGTGGCTAACCTTCTGTGTGTTGCCACATCTGATTCAGGAGCACTTTATAGAGCCCTGTAACACTGTTGTAACCATCACTTAAGAACACTACAACCACCTAGTGCATTGCCTCAATAGTTTGAGTTCTGTGACCACTTGATAATTGTTAAAGGGACACAACATCCCATCCAAACAAGCCATTGAATAGCCTGTCCTCTTGCGGGCATGGTGGTCTCTTATGCAGATTATGGCAACTGGAATCTGTTCTGCGTCATCACATTCCACTTTCTTGGTGCACACATGAGATCTGCAGAAGTGAGTCATTGTGATGAGAAGTTCTTGATGGCTATTGAATTGCATCAAGATCAGCGTGAATCATCCTCCTGCGTCAGACATTAGGTTTGTGTTCACATTTATTCTTAGAAAAGTATGACCTCCACTTGTTGAATAATGACATGAGCGTGCCGGGGTGGACGAAGGGATTATGTGACTCTATTCCAGAACACATGCAACATGCTTACATTTAAAGGGCCAGGGAATTGCAGACGAGGAGTTAGAATAGCAAAAACAAAGTGTCGATGGATGTGGGACTAGAAAAAAAGCAGATCCCTTTAACCGAGGACAAACCCTTTAAATGAATGTGAAAACTATCAATGTACACGCATTGCACATTAAAGGGGTCGTCCACTTTCAGCAAATAATTGATATTGTTTGTTTAAGGAAAAGTAATGCAATTTTCCAATATACTTTCTGTATCAATTCCTCACCTTTTTCTTTAGATCTCTGCTTGCTGTACTCCTATAGAAAGCTTTTGTGTAAACTTTCTTTGGATAGGAATCTGTCCCTGGTCATGTGATGTCACACCACATGACCAGGGACACACCACCATGTTATAATAGCGGCTTGTGCACCTGTGTGACATCACATAACCTGGGATACAACGAGACGAGCACCTGTGTGACATCACATGACCTGGGATACAACGAGACGAGCATCTGTGTGACATCACATGACCAGGGATACAACGAGACGAGCACCTGTGTGACATCACATGACCAGTGATATATATAACGAGCCGTGCACCTGTGTGACATCACATGATCAGGGATAAAACGAGTCATTCACCTGTGTGACATCACATGACCAGCGATATATAACGAGCCGTGCAACATGACATCACATGATCAGGGATATAACGACCTGTGCATCTGTGTGACATCACATAAACATATTTCTATCCACTTGAAGTAAACAAAGAAACTTTCTATAGCAGGACAGCAAGCAGAGATCTGGAAAACAGTGAGGAATTGATACAGAATGTAGAACTTTTCCTTACAAATACCATATCAACTATTTGCTGAAAGTGGACAACCCCTTTAATCTTTATCATATATCCTGTGCTTTTCAATAACGCACGCGACACACTGCGAGTACACTGTGCTTGTGTGGAAAATAACCTGCTAATAGGCCAGAACTGTCATCCCGCTGTTATCAGGTACGGAAAAGGTGACTTGTAAATCATGTTTTCCGTAACAAATACAATTATCCCGGTTACTTAACTGAGCGCCTTCTATTAGGAAGCCACGAGGAACTGAGCTCCACACGGGGTGACAGGAGGATGTTTGTTTCCTGCGTATTCACATCAGCGGTCAATGTTATAAGCCGGTGGAAAGTGTAGATAAACATTGTGACGTCCGCGTTGTCTGTGCCAATCTCAGGTTACAGGATGATTAATCAGCAGCAGCGCAAATCTCCATCCGTCCTTCCACCCACATCTTCACCTCCTTCCATAGGGGGAAACAGATTAGTTTCCATTTCTCTCTTTTATGGTATTATCCAATCTTGAGAAATGGTGTATTAGCTGGACAGGCACATGTTATGTTTGGTGGTGGGTCATGATGTTACAAATGTGAAAATTAAAGCCACATACATTGGATTGCAAAAGTATTTACACCCCTTAAACTTTTTGTCTTTACAGCCTCAAACTTAAAGAGAACCCCCCCCCCCCCTTACAAACTTCACGTTGTACCTTTTATGTGTCTAAACTGTATATATATTCCACTAATGCCTCTACCTATGGGATTACAAGTCACCAGTCTTTAAAAAAAAATGTAATTGATGTCTCTTGTTTTAGTCATAGAGGTGGAGAGCTTCAGAATAAAGTCAAGCTACCCCAGCCTCCTTACTGACTGTTGACCCAGCTGAAGAGAAGTTCTGAGGGAGGGGTGAGGAGCAAGGCTGATTTTTCTTCATATAGCCAGCATCACTTTTACCCCTTCCTTCCTTCCTTAGTAGGTATGAGCGGACCTTTTGGGGTTTGGCCAACCTGACGCTAAAAGTTTGGTTTGGTTACCCGGACCCTCACCCCCACTAATAACCCAAGCCCACTGGGGGCATTAAAACAGTTAAGACCCACAGGTGTTACCAGCAGGTTGTGGAGGACAGTGTACTCTAAATAGAGTTTGTTGTACAGGGAGGAGGAGGAGATAAGCTGTGACATCATCTATTGTCAGCAGTGATGTAATGATGGGTCAGTGTTATCTATATAGTGGTCATTGTACAGGGAGGGGGAGGAGATAAGCTGTGACATCATCTATTGTCAGTAGTGATGTAATGATGTGTCTGTGTTATCTATATAGAGGTCATTGTACAGGGAGGAGGAGGAGATAAGCTGTGACATCATCTATTGTCAGTAGTACAAAAGAAAAATTGTTTTTGTGATGCACACTATCCCCTATAGGAGCTGCCAAACAGTCACAGATGGATCCCACATCTAGCAATTAGTAAAAATAAAACAGTCTGACCGGAGCTCCTTGTGTGTCCTTTTATATATCCTTTGATAAATCGATGATTTCACTCCTTTCCCAACTATGTTCCAAGTTCTTCAGTACACTTCCACACAAACGGTATTTGGATGGGAATAGATCGCTATTCAGACAGTTTTAAGCTGCGTTTTCTTGCATCCTGTAGCCAAATAGTGTACAGCTACTATAGAAGAGATTAAGCAGCAGATAGGGTAGTATGTTCAAATATATGGAGTTTATTTTATTAAAACATACTCACAAAATAGAATAAAAACATGCGCATATAAAATCCACCATGTGGACGCCAGACTCGCTAGTTCGCCCACTATTGTCAGTAGTGAGTATCATGATGGGTCGCGTGTTATCTCATATAGAGGTCATTGTACAGGGAGGGGAGGAAGATAAGCTGTGACATCATCTATTGTCCGTAGTGATGTAATGATAGGTCGTGTTATCTATATAGAGGTTATTGGTACAGGGAGGGGTGTGGAGAGGAGATAATGAAGCAGAAGGAAAAAAATGACATAACCCCCATAGCCAGAAAAAGACCCTAACTTCAAATAAAGATAAGAAAGGAAAGGATAAAGATAAAACACGAAAAGAAGAAACAATACACGAAGAATAAAAGTTATGGAAATCACAGACGACAACAGAGGCCCAACGAGGGTCGTAAAAACTCAAAAAGAAGGAAAAAGAAAGAAGACCATAATAGAAGGTATGTTTTGAGTGGATAAGACAGCGTAGCGTGAGGATAGAAGGTTGTTAGGACGGGAAGAGAAGGAAAGTGAGAGGATCGGGAGGAGCGGATAGGAAGAGATGGCAGGGTGGAGATGGAACCGGCCTGGAAGGGAGCGGACAACGGGGTGTGGCCCAGAAGGAGGATTCAGAAGTGAAGAATAAGAAATAAGCGAGTTAGAGAATTAGTGGGGTTAGATATTATTATCTAGGAAAGAGCCACGGGATAGATAAGTTACGTAGGAAACTTGGTATGGACAGTACAGAAGTCTGGAATTTTGCGATTGGGGGCGGACCGGTTTCACGAAGGTATGTACCAAAATGTAGTGTAACGACTAGAGTTATATTATCGCATCGAGGAAATACGAGAAGGGAGGATATAGGGGGATTATATATCTAAAGGGAGGGAGAGGTGAGGAGGGGCGGGGAGAGAGGGAGAGGAAAGAATAAGTAGAGATGAGGAGACGAGGGAGGGAAAAAGTAGAAGAAACGGTGAAGGGGGAAAGGTAAAGAAAGAAGAGAGTTAGCAGAGGAGGAGATTGAGCGAGTGAAAGGAGTGAGAGAGAATGCCATGGGAGGAGACAGGGGAGTATTAAGCGAGGGGGGCGGGGAACCGGGTATGAATCAGAGTACGGGGGGTTGGCGATTAAGGACGCAGGGGAAAAGAAGAGTGAGACCCGCAGTGTATGTAAAACCAGGTGATGACCCAGAACGAGCCGGAACCTGGTACAAGACGGGAACCAGACACTCTGCGAGCGTGATGTCGGGGCCTGTTGAAGACCCTGACAGGGGAGAGGAAGAATACACAAGGACGGTTTCACAAGAGTCAGGTTAACGAAGAAGATAATTGAGTATATAGGTCGGGTGGAGGGAAGAGGTGGGATTGGGGAGACAGAAAAAGTATTATATAAAAAGGAGGACGAGAATGGAAACGGAAAAAGAGAAGTAGATAAGAAAGAATAATGAGATTAGAGAATGGAAGGGAAAAAGATTAGGAGAGAAGGGGAATAAGAGCGCAATTGCAGGGCTCGGGGAGGAGAGTGACTATGGTGACAAGATAAGGGAGGTGAGGGGAAGGATAGTAGAGGAAGAGGAAACACAGAGAGTGAGAAGTAAGAGGTGAGAAGAGGGATAAAACTTTAAAATATTTAAAGTTTAAGATCTTTTTAGTGTTCCAATATTTATGAATAATTACTAGTTCAGACTAAGTGAAGAGTGATATTGTAATTGATCCCAACTATACATAGATTAACAAAGAATTATAATTAATAATCTATAATATTGATTATATTTAATTATAGATACAAATCACGGAGTCTAGATTAAGTCATATCTAAAAAGATTGAAGGGGGGTTGGACCATGAACAGGTAGAAAAAAGATAGCAGAGGGTGCACGGAGTGAATGAAGATAGGATGATGCATAGAAAAAAGGTGAGAAAGAAGGCAAGAGATAGGGAGGAAAAGGAGAAAGAAAGAAGAGAGGAAGATGTATATATTAAGATAGAGGATATTACGAATTATAATTTGATTTGAAAAATAGACATCATAACGATTATAATTATTAATTTAATTATTTATTTATATTATGGTCTTAATAAATAATAATATTATATATATAACTAATACTATAAATGATTTAATAGAAGCGTGTGACATCGATCGATTGACAGCAGTTGATTGGAATGATGGGTCAGTTGTTATCAATATAGTGGGTATATGTGACAAAGGGAGGGGGAGGAGATTCAGCTGGTTGTATCATCATCTATTTGTCAGTATGTAGATTGTAAGGAGATGTGATCATGTGCTCATCCACTCTATATAAAAAGGTCGTAATCACGTTTGTCTGTACTCGCTGGGTGTGTTTTTTCTTTCCTTTGCTTCCTTGTTATTTTTTTTTTTCTTTTACCTTGTACAGGTGAGGAGGAGGCTGATTAAGCTGTTGACTCAATACTATTGCTCAGTGGGCAAAATGTAACAATGTTTTTGTGATGCGCACGCCTCTTCCACGCACTGTTGCCGTGAGCTGTCCAATAATAACTCCACACGTCCCGAAGATGTGGACTCCCATCATTCTACAAATTTAATGTAAATAAATAAATAAAATATCAGTCTGACCGGAGCTCTCCTTATCGTGTGTCCCTTTTATTATATCCTTTAAATCGATGATTTCACTCCTTTCCCAAACTATTTCCAAGTTCTTACAGTACACTTTCCCACACAAACGATTTTTGTGTGGGAATTAGATCGCTATTCAGACAGTTTTACGCTGCGTTTCTCTTGCATCCTGTATGCCAATATAGTGTTGCATCCACTACTATAGACAGAGATTAAAGTATGAGATAGCGGTAGTTTTGACGTTATTTTATGTTAGTCTAATTATATGAGTTTAGTTTTAAGACTATCGTATTAAACATTCGACAATAGAAAAAATACTGCAGCATATAAATCACCAATATGTGACGCCAGACTCGCTAGTTTCGCCCACTTTGTCAGTAGTTATTGTAACTGATAGGTCCATGTTATCTATATAGAGTACGTGTGTAACCGGAGGACTGGGGAGATAGATATGTGAGCATTTATCTATTGTCAGTGTGAGTGTAATATTAGGTCAGTGTTTCTATAGTGAGGGATTTACAGGGAGGGGGAGGGAGAAGCTGTGACATCATCAATTTTGTCAGCAGTGATGATAATATTATGGGTACGTGTTATCTATATAGTGGTCATGTTACATCGGAGGGGGAGGAGGAGTATAAGCTGTGACCTCATCTAATGTGTCAGTAGTGTTATTTTATATGAATGTGTCTGTGTTATCTATATAGAGCGTCATTATGTTTACAGGTGAGCGTGTAGTAGGCGACAACTGTGACATCATCTCTGTCAGAGTGCTTGTTTAAAAAATAAATGGAAAGGGAGTGTTGTGTGATTATATATAGAGGTTTATTGTATCCGGGGAGGGGGAGGATTGGTGCGTTTGATTATATGCATGTGTGTGTCGATCATTCTAGCTATTGTCCGCTGTGGATTGTTATGTGTGGTCGGTTACTTCTCACGTATATGGTATCTGTACAGTTATGGGGTGAGGAGTATAAAGCTCGGGCATGTCAATCTCAATTGTCAGAAGTGATGTTAATGATTTGTGTCTGTGTCTCTATATATTAGAGGTCAGTTGTACAGGGAGGGGGAGGGATGATTAAGCCTTTGGTGACTATCATCTATTCTTATTTGTCATTGTTAGTGATGCTTTTTTTGGTATGGTAAGTTGATGGGTTTGAGTCTTTCTGGTCTTTTCTCTTATCAGAAGAGTGTGTTCTATTGTACAGGTGAGCGTGGTAGGAGATTAAGACTGTGATAATCATATGTTGGCCTTAGTGATGGACTGATGGTGAGTGTTTATCTATATCGATATGGTCTTGTACCGGTGAGGGGGTGAGGTAGATAAGCTGTGCCATCATTTTATTGTCAGTAGGATATGTAAGGTATGGGCTCAGTGTTATCTATATAGAGGTCATTGTACAGGGAGGGGGAGGAGATAAGCTGTGACATCATCTATTGTCAGTAGTGATGTAATGATGGGTCAGTGTTATCTACATAGAGGACATTGTACAGGGAGGGGGAGGAGATAAGCTGTGACATCAGTGACAAATCAATCTATTTGTACATTCTTGAATGTAATGATGTGTCTGTGTTATTATCTATATGAGGTCATTGTACAGGGAGGAGGAGGAGATAGCTGTGACATCATCTATTGTCGTAGTACAAAAGAAAAAATTGTTTTTGTGATGCACACTATCCCCTATAGGACTGCCAAACAGTCACAGAATGGATCCCCATCTAGCAATTAGTAAAAATAAAAACAGTCTGAACCGGAGCTCTGTGTGTCCTTTTATATATCCTTTGATAAATCGCTGATTTCACTCCTTTCCCAACTATGTTCCAAGTTCTTCAGTACCTTCCACCAAACGTATTTGGATGGGAATAGATCGCTATTCACAAGTTTTAGCTGCGTTTTCTTGCATCCTGTAGCCAAATAGGTACCCGCTACTATGAAGATATTAAGCAGCGATATTGGGTAGTATGTTCAAATATTGGAGTTTATTTATTAAAACATACTCACAAATAGAATAAAAATAAACCATTGCGCATATAAAATCCACCATGTGGACGCCAGACTCCTAGTTCGCCCACTATTGTCAGTAGTGATGTTAATGATGGGTCGATGTTATCTATATAGAGGTCATTGTACAGGGAGGGGGAGAGATAACTGTGACATCATCTATTGTCGTAAGTGATGTAATGATAGGTCAGTGTTATCTATATAGAGGTTATTGGTACAGGAGGGGGAGGAGATAAGCTGTGATCATCTATTGTCAGCATGATGGTAATGATTGGGTCAGTGTTATCTTTAGTGGTCATTGTACAGGGAGGGGGGGAGGATAATCTGTGACATCATCTTTGTCAGTGTAATGTAATGAATGTGTCTGTGTTATCTATATAGAGGTCATTGTACAGGGAGGGGTAGGAGATAACCTGTGACATAATCATTGTCAGTAGTGATTAATGATGGGTGAGTGTATCATATAGAGGTTTGTGTACAGGAGGGGAGGAGATAATGCCTGTTGAATCATCTATTGTCACGCAGTGATGTAATGATGGGTCAGTGTTATCTACTCATAGAGTCATTGTACAGGGATGGGGAGGAGATAAGCTGTGACATCATCTATTGTCAGCGTGCTTATGATGTGTCTGTGTTTATCTATAGAGGTCATTGTACAGGAGGGGGAGGAGAAAGCGCTGTGGACATCATCGTATGTCAGTAGTGATGTAATGATGGGTCAGTGTTATCTACATAGAGGTCATTGTACAGGGGGAGGGGGGAGATACTGTTGAACATCATCTATTGTCAGTAGTGGATGTAATGATGGTGAGTGTTATCTATATAGAGGTCATTGGTACAGGGAGGGGGAGGAGATAAGCTGACATCATCTATTGTCATAGTGATGTATGATGGGTCAGTGTTATATATATAGAGGTCATTGTATAGGAGGGTGAGGAGATAAGCTGTGACATAATCTATTGTCAGTAGTGTGTAATGATGGGTCAGTGTTATTACATAGAGAGTCATTGTACAGGAGGGGTAGGAATAAGCTGTGACATCATCTTTTGTCAGTAGTGATGTAATGAGTGGTCAGTGTTATCACATAGAGGTCATTGTACAGGGAGGGTAGGAGATAACTGTGACATCATCTATTGTCAGTCTGAGTGTAATGTATGGGTGAGTGTTATCTATATAGAGTCATTGTACAGGGAGGGGAGGAATAAGCTTTGACACATCTATTGTCATAGTGATGTAATGATGGGTCAGTGTTATATAAGAGGTCATTGTATAGGGAGGGTGGAGATAAGCTGTGACATAATCTATTGTCCAGTGTGATGTAATGATGGTCAGTTTATCTACATAGAGGTCATTGTACAGGGAGGGTAGGAAATGCTGTGACATCATCTATTGTCAGTAGTGATGTAATGATGGGTCAGTGTTATCTACATAGAGGTCATTGTACAGGGAGGGGTAGGAGATCAGCTGTGACATCATCTATTGTCAGTAGTGATTGTAATGATGGGTCCAGTATATATGTGTATATATATATATATCTATACTATTATAATATATAGATATTCTATTATGAACACCCTTTCCCATGCTTGGAGAGGTAGGTAACGTCACGCAGGAGACGGCGTGATTAGCAGCAGGGGGTGTCCGGACATGCCCCCCTATCTCAATACAAGTTTGTTCTAGGCACCGGTTCATTAACAGAGGACGCCCTGGAGTTGTACAGGTCAAATGAGGGCCAAAAGATTAATAAAGGTGTATAGTGATATTCTCTAATTATGAGACAAAAGAATGACAATGCTTATATATGTCTTAAAAGGGAAAAAACTACCAATTTGTTTTTGATGTATTGTGAAACCAGCATACCTTGAGAATGCTGAGTCTACACTGATGCAAAAGAAATCTTGTTAATCCCTAATCCAGTGTTCTGCTCAAAAAAACAATTATAAAATTCAGGATCTTGGGAAAGCTGGGTGTCTACATACACATTACACAGAGCTTCCTACCTGTCCAGCCAGGACTAATCAATTGAGCTGGGATACTCAGCAGCTGGGGGATGGTGTGGCAATTGATTACTTCTGCCTGTCAGGGAGACACAGTGCTGACGTATTCTCAGCTTATGCTGGGTGGCCAAGGCTGGAGCAGTGCATATTACATGATGAAAGCACTGGGCAGCCACAGGAGCAACAGAGCCTCTTTATCATAATTTTTTAATTGATGTTTGAGCAAAACCACTCATCTCAGCTATTAAACAAATCTTTTTCGGCATCAGTGTAACTACAGCATTCTCAAGGTACGTTTGGGTCATAATGCATCAATGGTAGATTACCTTTAAGAAGGGAGGTATAAGAAAAAAGAATGGGTGAATGCTGTTCCATGTAAAATCATCTTTTATGAACAGGGGGCAAACACTCCATCTAGAGGTGACACAAGGGTTCAGTTGACAAGGAAACTTGGAAGCTTTGGAACAGCCAACCTCGTGCAGTCTCAGCAGAAGGCTTCATGATTGCTCATTCAAGTTTGTAATGAAGGACGTGGATCCCACGAATGGTTTAGCGTTAAAATCCAAGTCTTTATTAAAAAAAACAAAAAAAAAACAAAACAATGTGATGCATGCGTTACAGTTCTGTGGCACAAAGATCTGGCTTTGTCACATCGATCTTATGAAATTTCGATAGACTGTTGGACTTTGAAACAAACCTGGTTGTGGCTGGATCCACCATCCTTCATTATGACTTGAATAGTTCCGCTTCTTGGGAGGCAGATTGTTTGGCAAGAACCAAGGTCATCCACAACTCATGCGATGAGCACTTCCAGACGGAAAACAAAAATAATCAACCTCAACCATATTGTGCACTACAAAAGTCTAAGTAATGAATGTTGGCATCTGTCCAATGGACAGTGAGGAATGACGGCGGGACCCCACTGATCCAAAAATAGGGGTCCCACTCTTCCCAATGGTCAGAGCAGCAGGTTGAGCAAGAGTCCAGTTACTTTGTTCAATAGTAGGAGTGTCCAATACTGCGTGCATGGCACTAATAACTGCACCCCTATAGAAAGTGAAAGCTGGAGATGGAGCCTCTACTCATGTTCTGCCACTTCCACCATTAGTGAGAACAGGTCCTCCGTCTCATGATGGGGGAGGGTTTCAGTCAGTCAGACCCCTCACCTGGTTTATTTGTAACCTACATAAATGGGATAACGTCCTAACTTGGCACGCCCTTTCAATGTAATTTTCACATTCTCTGTCAAGACATTTACCATATGTAAGAAAAGTAGACAGATGGGCAATGAGGGGCAACACGTGTGCCATCGCTGTAAAGGACGCTCTTGTCCAAAAATTCCTATAGCCCCAGTTGCTAACTGTGCAGAAATCCTGCAGAGAACAAACGCTATTGACCATCTGCTCCATCTTTGGGTGAAGAACAAATGGCTATGGATATTTTTGTATTTTGAAGACCCAGGAGAGAGGCAGATGCTATAGCCAGTTTGTCCTACACCAATCACGACTGAGAAAAGAATTGTGAGGACATGGATTGAGGTAAAATTACCATCAATCTTTTTAAAGCCTAAGCTTCTTTCACACAAACATATGCTATCCCGGTCGGGTGTAGGATACATTCGGCTGGAAGGTGAGCCTGATGGGCTGTACTTATGGTAAAAGATAGAGCATGCACAATGCACTCCTAGGGAAGCAGTTTTCGAGCCGCCGTATACCTTTGTGGCAAGAGGCCTAAGACCGCTTGAACACAGCTCTGTGCTCCGCCTGGGCTGGATGGGGAAGGAAGGGGAGTAGCGCTCCTCACCCATTCCTCTCCAAGCCGCTAGATCATGGGCCTGACAGATTGCCATGATACGATGAAATTTGTGCGCCATATAATGGACTCCCCCACGTGGTGGTGTGCATGAAGCCTTAAGGGAACCAACAGGAATAAAGTTTGGGTTGACAATACACATTCTATAGATTCTTAAAATAATAACCTACCATGAGAATCTACCATCAAAGTAGATCTATGGCAGACTCCTTGTATATACATCTGCCCTAATCTTTGACTAGACTGAATCCAACTTTTCAAAAACTTTATTAAAGTAATATGTAAATTGCCTGTAACAATACTGGGGTGCTTTGGCGCTCGCCAGCTACTTCGGGTCCCAAAGCCTCTTGCAGGGACCCCACTTGCGTTTTTTTTTCGGTGCCCTCCTCTTCTTTCAACCTTGTTGGGTGCTATAGAGCTCCGCCTCCGTGAGGAGACTCTCTCCCAATCTATGCTTACAATTCACTGCCACTGCCACCATGACTGATATAGATGCATGTACAATGGCGCCCAACAGGCTACTCCACACCTCAGCAGCCTCTAATTTCATTTACTTTCATAAAAGTATTTTAAAAGTTAGATTAGGTCTTAAAATTTAGTCAATATACTGTATGACAGATGTTAGATACAAGAACCTACTTTCGATGGGAGATAACTCATGGTAAGTTTCCTTTAAGCATACCTCTCACTGTAATTATGGAATATTCCTTACGAACCAAACAGGTATATAACGTAAACAAAGAGCTTTATAAGGAAAAAGAAAAAAACAAACAGTGCCCTAAATCTTTATTTTTTTCATAACCTACCATTTTTTTTTTTTTCAAATTAACATTTTTTTTTTTACATTGTATGTCACAAAAAAAAAATTAAATTACCAATACTTTACAGTTCTCTGATTCCAGTCTTAATGGAAGAAATAGGACAAATGAAAAAAACCCTCAGATGTTTCTATTTCACGTAAATTCACCTGCACAAAAGTCAATGAACCGTCTGCAGCCGTTAGTAAAAGATTCACAACACAAAAAAATTGTTTAACCAGAAGTTCAGGAGACAGATAGATATGTACCACAGTCGCTCAGCTGTTGCCAAATACACCTCGAAAAGTCAGAATAGATCTCAGTACAACACTGCGGCCTTCTGATTCTAAAATACTCTGCCGTATGCGGGCTTAAAAAATGCACTAAAATATTAGGACCAGAAGAATAAAATTAAAAAAAACTTTGAAAACAAAAAAATTAAAACATTTAAAGATCAACTGAAACAATTCATGTTTAATTAAAAACTTTTGCCAGACAAAGCGATTTTCTTCCAAAGAACTGAGCGCCGTAGAATCTTGGGAATGTAAACAGTTGCCTAAGTATGACAGTATTCCCTCCCCTTAATGATACCCCAACTTCCCGCTATGGAGTTTTTACCATAAAACGAGTATTTTTGCAACAGCCAAGAGTCGCTTAATGTTCATAACATTGTAGTGTTGCAGGTAGAGGAGCCGCACGTACATAATACTGTTAGATAGTAGCTACGACATGTCAAGCATTGCCCCCATATAATTTCCTTGAACTTTGTGTTGAACCGAGAGTCAAGACGATTCGGCAATCACAAAATAAAGCCTAGAGGAAATCGAACCGGGAGGTGAGGGAGGGGGTGGGGGGGTTATCTCAGGCACAACAGATCCCATAAATCTAAGAGTAGTTTGGACCCACATCTATAAAGCTCCACACACTCATGGTGATTTATCAGACAGAATGTAGAATCACTGAACCCTGATCTCAGCAGGTCCATTCAGTTCTTGTGGTTCTAGGTTGGGTTCCGCAAAACCCACAAACGCACGAGATAGATGGCCGGACCCACACTCACATGGGTAAGGGTTTAAGTAGGCCACGGAGGATGGAAAAGGGTGGTTGCATAAGGCAGACTCTTTCCGGTAACTTCTATATGATACGTTTTCGGAGATTTTCAAAACTTGCAGTTCCGGCACTTGTGGCCCAAAACTGGAAGGAGGATGTTGAAAACCCCCATTGTCAAAATAGGTGTGGGCTCTTAAAGGGGTTTGTCACCACTCATCAAGTATTGATATGGTTTTGTGTAATGAAAAGTTGTACAAATTTCACAATATACTTTCTGTTCAATTCCTCACGGTTCCTAGATCTCTGCTGCAGTCATTGAACAGAGCTTCATTGTTTACCTTCTGGTGGATAAAAAAAAAAAGTCCACAATCATAGAGGTCAAAAAGGTGCACGGCTCCTGATTCCCTGGTCATGTGATGTCATAGATGCACAGCTCTTTAGTATCGAGTATAGCCTTGTACCTGTGTGACATCACATGACCAGGATAAAACAAGCCTTGTACCTGTGTGACATCACATGACCAGGATAAAACAAGCCTTGTACCTGTGTGACATCACATGACCAGGATAAAACAAGCCTTGTACCTGTGTGACATCACATCGACCGAGAAGTAGACAATGAAGCTTCCAGTTTAATGGACACCAAGCAGAGATCTGGGTAACCGGAGGCATTGGTTCAGAAAGTAACTGGAAAGTTTGTCTAACTTTTCCTTAAGGCATAATATCAGTTAGTTGCTGAAAGTGGACCACCCCTTTAAGACATTTTTAGACCTATTCCCGAAACGTGAAAGCCCTTTAGTTAACTACTTAAGTGTTTTTTGTTTTTAAATTACATTGTCAAGTTTTTGTGCAAGGATAAAAGTTCACCGTTTGTAGTGTGAGTGTTACTGACACCCGTCACGCTCCTGGATAATTTTGTCATGGCCGACATCGTTAATTGACTAACGAGCTTCTCGTTGAAAACCGCTTTGTTAAAGTTAAACAAAAACAAAAAAATTCCATCCAAGGACTGACGATGTAAAACCCCCTTGTTAATGGCTCTGGGTAGAAGTTTTTGTCAGGTCTAGTTTTTTTCTCAGCATGCTATATTTATATATTTTTTTGTCTTTCATTTTTAAAAACATAGTATTTTCTGGATCGACCAAAACCAATGAGCGGTACACAAGTCGCCAGATTAAAACGGTCTCTTACGTATAAGATACTCATGGTGGCGGAAAGCGTCTGTCTCAAGAATGATGAAATAATGAGGGTTTACTTCAGATAAGACTCTAGCAATCATCTCCCTTTTGCATTGAATAGGCAAGTCAGTTCAAACACACCCAGTTAAAAAAAAATTTTGAAAGAAAAAAAAAAAAAAAAAATTTTGCAAAACCAAACATTTGTTTACTACATCCAGCTCAACAGCAACATTTTAATATATCAACTATTTTTTAGAGCATTTTTTTTTTTTCCGTAGGGTACCTTTTTTAAATGTTCTGATTATTTACAACTGTACAAGCA
This sequence comes from Engystomops pustulosus, assembly GCA_019512145.1. Taxonomy (NCBI): domain Eukaryota; kingdom Metazoa; phylum Chordata; class Amphibia; order Anura; family Leptodactylidae; genus Engystomops; species Engystomops pustulosus. The sequence goes on from CM033645.1 coordinate 192,352,629, forward strand.
AAGCACACATTCCAAGTGCACGTATTTATACAGTATTGACTATTTGCATTTACAATTTCAACAATCTGGAAAAGAAGAAAAAAAAAAATCAAAATGTTGAGATCTAAGGTTATTACAAAAAAAAACCCAAAAAAAAACCTGTTGCTAGTTCCGTACAACAGCGTTATTACTCAGGTCAGTCATAACAGAGGTACACACTGAAACCAAGTAATTTTTTTTTTATTATTTTTTTTTTTTTTTTTTTTTAAATCTTTTTTTTTTTGTATTTCACTCAGCCCCCCCGGGCGGGGGGGTCAACTTTAATTAAATCTAAGCTGTCTTATACAAAAGTTAAGGCAAAGTCATTTTCAAGTTTAAATAAAATTCAATCTTTAAATATTGGATGGAATATTAAAAAAAAAAAAAAATTAGAAATTCCAAAACAAATAGGAACACGAAAACTGCTGTTAAAGTTCTTCTCGCTGCCTAAAACCTTCATTTATCTCGCAGGAAATCTCCGGCAGCGGTAAGAGAGAAAGAAGCAGGGCGAAAAAAACAGAAAAAAAAACACACAAACGAAAACACCGCCTGGAATAAACTGTACCCTACAGCGTAAACTTTCGCTGCTGCGATACTTTGTTTTAACTTTACATATTTCAAAAACCTAAAATAATTTAATTCTTCTTTATTAGAAACGTGCTAAATTTTAGTGCATCCTTGTCCTTCCAAAAAAAAAAAAAAAAAAAAAAAAAACAAAAACCTATTAAATGTATACACCTGCATAAACCTTTAATCCCCAAGGTGGTTGAGACATCTCCCACCATTAATATATAGATATATATATTTTTTATATATATATTAATTAGATATATGAAAAAACAAAAATTCTCAATCATCGTCATTCCCGTTTTTTTTTTTTTTGGTGTGTGATCACAAAAACGGAAACGTTTATGGCAACTGGGAGATGTCATTAAGTAGTTTTACCCCTGATGCATCATGGCAATAAAGGGATTCATGGGCCAAAGGAAAAAAAATAGAAGAGTTTTTTTTTTTTTTTTTAAACAAACAAAAAAAAAAACATAAAAAAGGAGGCATAGTTCAAAGGTTAGAGGGCAAATGAAACTACTTGGAGCAGAGATAGAAAGCAGTAAGTGCTTTGACTCTGTCTCTAATATCTTCAAGAACAAGGTTGCTTTGAAACATCCGACTACTCTAACTTTGTGTTTTTTCTTTTTTTTCTGTAAATGTGTAGCTGGACAGGAGTTAGTCGCAGGGTTAAACAAAATCGCATCGACCTAAAAAATAAAAAATGAAAAGGGAGCACAAACAAAACTTCAGTAGCCAGTTTGTCTTGGTAGCATTAGATGCTAATGCTTAAAAAGAGAGGAAATAAAATTTTAATAGAAAAACAAAAAAAAAAAAAAAAAGTCACTTGAATTTTATCCAAAGCTGAATGGTACAACTGACTGCGTCACCTAAAGCCAAGCCGTCTGCCATCTCTGCAGCCGCTGCAACATATCAGAGGAGGTAGAAGCTGCGCTTGTTTATGTAGAGTAAATCCTGGCAGGACTCCTAGGAGAGACAGCGAGAGTCCGGCTAATCCCGCCCACACAATGTGATTGACAAGCCATCAATGTGTATGGGAAGAGGGCACTCACCAATGTGGGAGGATAGGGGGGGGTTCATTAGGACCCTGTCCTATCCCAGGAGTCCTTTCAGGATTTACCTTTACCTTGGGTTAAGTATGTAAATTAAAATGTTACCATAAGGATGCAGTATTGTACACCAATCATACTTCACGCAGTGTGTGTCCCCTTAAACAGTATCTGTTCTTCCATTATTTTCCAATGGCCTAGTTTTGGAGAGAAAAGTCTTAAAATTATGCCAATAAGCCTCAGGGCTCCCATCTACATCACAGGAGCTTCGGGATCAGTCTTCTGCTAATTATGCACGCCTCTGAGTTACTGCCCACTCACTCCCGACCCACTGCAGAACAGGGCGTGCTAGTCTGTGGAAGACTGAGCCAGAAGAGGCTCCTGTGCTGCAGACAGGAGGCCCTGATGCGGATTTATTTAATTTTAAAGGCGATTTCTTCCAAAATGAGGCCATTCGAGCATAAAATGAAGAATAAATGCTGTTTCAGAGGACATTCACCAACGTGTAAGTGTGACTGGTGTACCATACTGTGCCTTGTGGTAGATTTCCTTACAGTTACCCCTATCCACAGGACTAGTGATCGGTGAGGTCCGACTGCTGTAACATGGTCCTGACAGTCAAGGATGGGTGGAGCGACAGGAAGCGTGCATGCACCCATTACTAAGAAACAAATCTCCGCTCTAGTCATTGGTGTCTGAGCAGTCGGACCCTCACCGGACAGCTATAGTCCCGTTTCCTGTGGAATACTTGAGACAACCCCTATAACACCATATTTGCTGCCTCCAATTGAACAGCTCGGCCCTCTCGCCTCTATCATACGGCTTCTCCTATAAGGCACGAGATCGCCGGACAGGTTTGCTTTAACTGTGGAAAAAAATGTAGATAAAACAGAAGTGTCTGTAACTACAAGTCCTTATCCAGCACTCATTTACAGTATAAAAGAAAACTCTAATGTACCAAATATTATACACAAAAACCAACGGACTGGACCTTGTTTTGAGTGAATCTGGGGGACCTAACGTGTGTGGATATTGTGACGGTTACATTCCTTTTGCGTAGTTCTATATGCCAGTCAAGACTATCAGAAATACCCTAATTCTAACCTGGGTCACTACAAGAGCTCAGTTCTCTGAAGCAAAACAAAAGCGTTCCGGGTAAGGATGGGGACTTGTATAGTATCACTGAAGAGGGTTAAAGTTAGATCCGTGAATGTAAATAGATATAAAGAGAGACAGACTGAAATGCAAACTGGCTGCTACCATGTCAGTGAGTCTTGGAAGGGTATGAAGCAAAGATGGGTGGTCTTCCAGGGGGATAGAGACAATGCGAATGTCCTTTTTAATTCAGTTTTAGTAAGGGATAGGACCCCCGCTTCCGATGTGAGTGGGATACTGACGAGGAGGATTTAGTTTGGAAGTATGGCCACTATGATTTTGTTTCTCAATTTCGGAAGGGATTGTATAAGTGACTAAAACTAAATTAGAAATTTCGTCAGGGCCTGGACTGCGTAGCGCGAAAATCCTTCGAGGTGCTCTCGGGAACTGGTCCTGTTTAATTGTAGTATGTCACTCTGTGGTTCCTACGTTATGGAAACGAGTCGGTATTATATCCAGTACAAAAGGTCATGGTCTCCAAGAGACCAAATGACTAACCCCCGATGCAGAACAAACCGTATTATGAAGGTTTTTTGAATGTTTTATTGTGAGACATCTCGCTGAGTAGTTGACCGTATCTTGACCCTCTACAACTTCGCATACCAAACACGTCTGGGTGTGGAGAGCGATTCTTTACCTGCTCATTCACAGGTATACACTGCACCTGGACGAGCCGGGGTCTGACATTAGTGATAATGTTCTACGACTTTGGGTGTGCTTTTATAGGAATCTATGTCAGAATGGGTAATGGGGGTTGGTTCTGGCCTAATCCAGTGGACTTTAATTATCTCGACATTCAACGCCATAAGGTGAAATTGGAAACACTGTGTCGGATGTGGCTGTGAGTAACATTGGCCCCCAAGGGACTGTTCTTTCCCCCCGTTTTTTATTTACCATCTACACTGCAGACTTCCAAAAAAATAGAAAGTCAGGTTTCTTTTCTTGACCGAAGTATTCGGATGACACTGCGATAATGGGTGTATAAAAGAGGGAATTGTCTGAGTATTGGTCAACTATTGACTTGTCTCGGAGTGGTGTGACCCAAATGATTGGAATTGAATTTTCAAGACCAAGGAAATGGTAATTAGTTTCCCCGAAAAAGAAACGTGATACTGATTGTGAGCTACCAAGATTTGGGGTGTCGCAGTGGAACATGTCCCAAACTATAAGTATCGCTGGGCGTCTATCTGGATGATAAGTTATTGTGGCATAAATTCTGAGAAATTGTATAAGAGGAAGTCTGGGAACTTTACTTTTTAAGATCCCTTAGTCTTTTTGATGTGGACCATAGCATGTTGATTGGAAGTGTTTTATTTTATATGCGGTGGTGTGCTGGGAAACAATGCACGCACGACTACTAAACAAATTTAGAAATTGTTTAGGAAGTGAAGCTCAATTGTTGGCTCTAAGACGAAGATTGGAGTCATTCTTGTGTGCACGCATGCTCTCCAAATTTAAGTCCATTGTATGTACGAGAAACCCATTACATAACACACTGGGATTGGTCAACGATACATTTAGTGAACGGTTTCTTCTGCATATTAAATGTAGAAAACTCTTTCATCACCTAGGTACCGATTTTCCGGGCCTTAGGCGCACAGGAATATAAGGCGCAACAGTCCGATGCGCCTTATTATGTATAATTCCATATATAAGGCGCATCGGACTATAAGGCGCAGGTTCGGGGCGTGGCGGAGGTCGGGGGCGGAGCGGAGACCCGCCGGGACTGACGGGACGCGACGCCGAGAAGAGGACGCGGAACGCGGGGAAGGTGAGCGGGAAGGTGGGGGAGGTGGAGAATGGAATACTTACATAGGTCCCCGCTAAGCCGAGACCGCAGATCTCCAGCGGGAACTGCAGACCACGCAGCAGAAGTTGTTCCGTGCCGCGTGTCTGCAGTTCCCCGCTGAGATCTGCTGTCTCCGGTAGCGGGACCTATGTAAGTAGGGTCCGCTGTGCCTCATATAGGGCGCACCGGACCTATAAGGCGCACTTTGAATTTCCAAGGAAATCCAGGCTTTTAGTGCGCCTTATAGTCCGGAAAATACGGTACTTGCACTAGTTAACATGGGCAGTAATTATATTTTTAACCATTGGTGCTTTCTTTCTTTTTACCGTCTTTTATTTTTTTTTTATTTTTTTTTTTTAATTATCTGTGGATGTATTTAATTGTTTGTAAATATGTTCTCTAGTATCTTGATTGTTTGTATATGTATATTGTGATCATGAAGAGGGTGTTCTGCTGTCGTTGTGAAAAAATCAATTTCCCCTATGGGGACAATAAGCATTCTATTCTATTCATAAGAATTCATTGTGGGGGGCAGTGGGTTGGCTATAATTAAGGGGTATGGTGTCCATTAATATATGTGTGAAGGCCATAGTTTGTATTTGAGTGAGCTATATATATTTATAATTAAGTGGGGCACAGTGGTATTTTATTGTATAGGTGGTACTGTAATCATTTTTTTTTCAAAGGGGTATAGTTATTTTTAGTTCATTTAGGGGTTACAGATACGGTATATGTGATAAATGTTGATGAAACAATGTGGTCAGATGTGTTGTGAGGGTTATATATATCTTTAGGATCACGTGTTGGACACTTCAGGAAACCTACTGCATGGTCCATCACAGGCTATTGAGGGAATGTTCTACATGAACAGAAAACATCCTAGGAACGATTCAGCATAATAAGTCAGGCAGTTAAAAATTGTTGTACAGTTCTCTGCAGTGGTCCACTGGGATTGGAGACCAGGACAGACGGGGACAGCCTAACCTCGCTACGGTAGACTCACACATGTAGCCTAATCAGCTGCGATTTTTTTCCGGTGCAGATTTTTAAACTTACCACAAGCGGCTTTACATTGTTGTTGTTTTTTTTTTTTTGCATTGTAGGATGGCATTTGTTATGACCCCAGTTATTACAGTATCACTGTAACATGCCTATGACCGACCCGTGGCTAACCTTCTGTGTGTTGGCACAATCTGATTCAGGAGCACTTTATAAGAGCCCTGTAACACTGTTGTACCATCACTTAAGAACACTCAACCACCTAGTGCATTGCCTCATAGTTTTGAGTTCTGTGACCACTTGATAATTGTTAAAGGCGACACACACCCATCCAAACAAGCCATTGATAGCCTGTCCTCTTGCGGGCATGGTGGTCTCTTATGCAGAATTATGGCACTGGAATCTGTTCGCGTCATCACATTCCACTTTCTTGGTGCCCACTAAGATCTGCAGAAGTTGAGTCATTGTGATGAGTTCTTTGATGGCTATTTGAATTGCATCAAGATCATCGGAATCCATCCCTCCGCGTCAGACATTAGGTTTGTGTTCACTTTATGCTTTAGAACAGTATGACCTCCACTGTGAATAATGACATGAGCGTGCCGGTGTGGACGAAGGATTATGTGACTCTATTCCAGAACACATGCAACATGCTTACCATTAAAGGGCCAGGGAATTGCACAGAGGATTAGAATAGCAAAACAAAGTGTCGATGGATGTGGGACTAGAAAAAAAGCAGATCCCTTTAACCGAGGACAAACCCTTTAAATGATGTGAAACTATCAATGTACCACGCATTGCACATTAAGGGGTCGTCCACTTTCAGCAAATAATTGATATTGTTTGTTTACGGAAAAGTAATGCAATTTTTCCAATATACTTTCTGTATCAATTCCTCACCTTTTTCTTTAATCCTCTGCTTGCTGGTACTCCTATAGAAGCTTTTGTGTAAACTTTCTTTGGATAGGAATCTGTCCCTGTCCTGTGATGTCACACACCAACCACAACCAGGGACACACCACACACATGTTATAATAGCGGCTTGTGCACCTGTGTGACAACACATGACCAGGGATATAAAATGCTGTGCACCTGTGTGACATCACATGACCAGGGATATACCAAGCCACGCACCTGTGTGACATCACATGACCACAGATATAACGAGCTGTGCCCCTGTGTGACATCCATATGACCAGTGATAAAACGATTCGTTCACCTGTGTGACATCACATAACCTGGGATACAACGAGACGAGCACCTGTGTGACATCACATGACCTGGGAACCAATGAGACAGCAACCGGTGTGACATCCATGACCAGTGATATATATAAACGAGCCGTGCACCTGTGTGACATCACATGATCAGGATAAACGAGTCATTCACCTGTGTGACATCACCATGACCAGCGATATATAACGAGCCGTGCAACATGACATCACATGATCAGGGATATAACACCTGTGCATTGTGTGACATCACATAAACATATTTCTATCCCACTTTGAAGTAAACAAAGAAACTTTCTATGCAGGAAGCAGCAAGCAGAGATCTGGAAAACAGTGAGGAATTGATATCCGAATGTAGAACTTTTCCTTACAAATACCATATCAACTATTTGCTGAAAGTGGACACACCCCTTTAAATCTTTATCATATATCCTTTGCTTTTCAAAACGCCACGCGACACACTGCGAGTACAACTGTGCTTGTGTGGAAAATACCTGCTAATAGGCCAGAACTGTCATCCCGCTGTTATCAGGTACGGAAAAGGTGACTTTGTAAATCATGTTTTTCCGTAACAATACATTATCCCGGTTACTGTACTGAGGCGCCTTCATTATGAAGCCACGAGGAACTGAGCTCCAACTGGGTGGACAGGAGACTGTTTGTTTTCCTGCGTATTCACATCAGCGTCAATGTTTGAAGCCGGTGGAAAGTGTAGATAACATTGTGACGTCCGTGCGTTGTCTGTGCCAATCTCAGGTTACAGGATGAATTTAATCAGCAAGCACGCAAATCTCCATCCGTCCTTCCACCCACATCTTCACCCCTTCCATAGGGGAAACAGATTAGTTTCCTTTCTCTCTTTATGGTATTATCCAATCTTGAGAATGTGTATTTAGCTGGACAGGCACAATGTTATGTTGGTGGTGGGTCATGATGTTTACAAATGTGAAAATTAAAGCCACATACATTGGATTGCAAAAGTATTTACAAAACACCCCTTAAACTTTTTGTCTTTACAGCCTCAAATTAAAGAGAACCCCCCCCCCCCCCTTACAAACTTCACGGTTGTACCTTTTATGTGTCTAAACTGATATATATTCTCCACTAATGCCTCTACCTATGGGATTACAAGTCACCAGTCTTTAAAAAAAATGTAATGATGTCTCTTGTTTTAGTCATAGAGGTGGAGAGCTTCAGAATAAAGTCAAGCTACCCCCCCTCCTTACTGACTGTTTGACCCAGCTGAAGAAAGTTCTGAGGGAGGGGTGAGGACAAGGCGATTTTTCTTCATATAGCCAGCACACTTTTACCCCTTCCTTCCTTCCTAGTAGGTATGAGCGACCTTTTGGGGTTTGGCCAACCTGACGCTAAAAGTTTTGGTTTGTTACCCGGACCCTCACCCCCACTAATAACCCCAAGCCCACTGGGGCATTAAACAGTTAAGACCCACGGTGTTACCAGCAGTTTGTGGAGGACAAGTGTACTCTAATAAGTTTGTTTGTACGGAGGAGGAGGAGATAAGCTGTGACATCATCTATTGTCAGCAGTGATGTAATGATGGTCAGTTTTATCTATATATAGGTCATTGTACAGGGAGGGGGAGGAGATAAGCGTGACATCTATTGTCGTAGTGAGGTAATGATGTGTCTGTGTTATCTATATAGAGGTCATTGTACAGGGAGGGAGGAATAAGCTGTGACATCATCTATTGTCAGTATACAAAAGAAATTGTTTTTTGTGATGCACACTATCCCCTATAGGAGCTGCCAAACAGTCACAGATGGATCCCACATCTAGCAATTAGTAAAATAAAAAACAGTCTGACCGAGCTCCTTGTGTGTCCTTTTATATATCCTTTGATAAATCGATGATTTCATCCTTTCCTCCCAACTATGTTCCAAGTTCTTCAGTACACTTCCACCAAACGTTATTGGATGGAATAGATCGCTATTCAACAGTTTTAAGCTGCGTTTTCTTGCATCCTGTAGCCAAATAGTGTACAGCTACTATAGAAGAGATTAGCAGCAGATAGGGTATCTATGTTCAAAATATATGGAGTTTATTTTATTAAAACATACTCACAAAATAGAATAAAAACATGCGCATATAAAATCCACCATGTGACGCCAGACTCGCTAGTTCGCCCCACTATTGTCAGTAGGATGATTATGAGGTCAGTGTTATCTATAGTAGAGGTCATTGTACAGGAGGGGGAGGAGATAAGCTGTGACATCATCTATTGTCCAGTAGTGATGTAATGATAGGTCAGTGTTTATCTATATAGAGGTTATTGGTACAGGAGGGGGAGGAATAAGCTGTGACATCATCATTGTCAGCAGTGATTGTAATGATGGGTCAGTGTTTATCTATAGTGGTCATTGTACAGGGAGGGGGAGGAGATAAGCTGTGACATCATCTATTGTCATTTGATGTAAATGATGTGTCTGTGTTATCTATATAGAGGTCATTGTACAGGGAGGAGGAGGAGATAGCTGTGACATCATCTATTGTCAGTAGTACAAAGAAAAATTGTTTTTGTGATGCACACTATCCCTATAGGAGCTGCCAAACAGTCACAGATGGATCCCATCTAGCAATTAGTAAAAATAAAAACAGTCTGACCGGAGCTCCTGTGTGTCCTTTTATATATCCTTTGATAAATCGTGATTTCACTCCTTTCCCAACTATGTTCCAAGTTCTTCAGTACACTTCCACCCAAACGTATTTGGATGGGAATAGATCGCTATTCAAACAAGTTTTAAGCTGCGTTTTCTTGCATCCTTGTAGCCAAATAGTGTACCAGCTACTATGAAGATATTAGAGCGATAGTAGTATGTCAAATATTGGGAGTTTAGTTTATTAAAACATACTCACAAAATAGAAATAAAAATCATCGCATATAAAATCCACCATGTGGCGCCAGACTCCTAGTTCGCCCACTATTGTCAGTAGTGATTGTAATGATGGGTCAGTGTTATCTATATAGAGGTCATTGTACAGGGAGGGGGATGAGATAAGCTGTGACATCATCTATTGTCGTAGTGATGTAATGATAGGTCATGTGTTATCTATATAGAGGTATTGGTACAGGGAGGGGGAGGAGATAAGCTGTGACTCATCTATTGTCAGCTGATGGAATGATTGGTCAGTGTTATCTTTAGTGGTCATTGTACAGGGAGGGGGGGAGGAAGATAAGCTGTGACATCATCTATTGTCAGTGTAATGTAATGATGTGTCTGTGTTATCTATATAGAGGTCATTGTACAGGTAGGGGTAGGAGATAACTGTGACATAATCATTGTCAGTAGTGATGTAATGATGGGTGAGTGTATCTATATAGAGGTTTGTGTACAGGGAGGGGAGGAGATAGCTGTGACATCATCTATTGTCCGCAGTGATGTAATGATGGGTCAGTGTTATCTTATAGAGTCATTGTACAGGGATGGGGAGGAGATAAGCTGTGACATCATCTATTGTCAGCGTGATGTAATGATGTGTCTGTGTTTATCTATAGAGGTCATTGTACAGGGAGGGGGAGGAGATAAGGCTGTGACATCATCTTGTCAGTAGTGATGTATGATGGGTCAGTGTTTATCTACATAGAGGTCATTGTACAGGGGGAGGGTGGGAGATAGCATGTGACATCATCTATTGTCAGTAGTGGATGTATGATGGGTGAGTGTTATCTATATAGAGAGGTCATTGTACAGGGAGGGGGAGGAGATAAGCGTGACATCATCTATTGTCATAGTGATGTATGATGGGTCAGTGTTATATATATAGAGGTCATTGTATAGGAGGGTGAGGAGATAAGCTGTGACATAATCTATTGTCAGTAGTGTGTAATGATGGGTCAGTGTTATCTACATAGAAGGTCATTGTACAGGAGGGGTAGGAATAAGCTGTGACATCATCTATTTGTCAGTAGTGATGTAATGAGTGGTCAGTGTTATCACATAGAGGTCATTGTACAGGGAGGGTAGGAGATAAGATCTGTGACTCATCTATTGTCAGTATGATGTAATGATGGGTGAGTGTTATCTATATAGAGTCATTGTACAGGGAGGGGGAGGAGATAAGCTTTGACACATCTATTGTCAGTAGTGATGTAATGATGGGTCAGTGTTTATAGAGAGGTCATTGTATAGGGAGGGTGAGAGATAAGCTTGTGACATAATCTATTGTCAGTGTGATGTAATGATGGTCAGTTTATCTACATAGAGGTCATTGTACAGGGAGGGGTAGGAAATAAGCTGTGACATCATCTATTGTCAGTAGTGATGTAATGATGGGTCAGTGTATCTACATAGAGGTCATGTACAGGGAGGGGTAGGAGATAGCTGTGACATCATCTATTGTCAGTAGTGTTGTAATGATGGGTCAGTATATATGTGTATATATATATATATTATTATATATAATATATAGATATTGCTAATTATGAACACCCTTTCCCATGCTTGGAGAGGTAGGTAACGTCACGCAGGAGACGGCGTAATTAGCAGCAGGGGGTGCCGGACATGCCCCCCTATCTCAATACAAGTTTAGTTCTAGGCACCGGTTCATTAAAAGGACGCCCTGGAGTTGTACAAGGTACAAATGAGGGCCAAAAGATTAATAAAGTGTATGAATTCTCAATTATGAGCAAAAGAATGAATGTATATGTCTTAAAAGGAAAACTACCATTTGTTTTGATGTATTGTGAAACCAGCATACCTTGAGAATGCTGAGTCTACACTGATGCAAAAAGAAATCTTGTTAATCCCTAATCCAGTGTTCTGCTCAAAAAAACAATTATAAAATTGCAGGATCTTGGGAAAGCTGGGTGTCTACAACACATTACACAGAGCTTCCTGACCTGTCCAGCCAGGACTAATCAATTGAGCTGGGATACTCAGCAGCTGGGGATGGGTGGCAATTGATTACTTCTGCCTGTCAGGGAGAACACAGTGCTGACGTATTCTCAGCTTATGCTGGTAGGCCAGGCTGGAGCAGTGCAATATTACATGATGAAAGCACTGGGGCAGCCACAGGAGCAACAGAGCCTCTTTATCATAATTTTTTAATTGATGTTTGAGCAAAACCACTCATCTCAGCTATTAAACAATATTTTTTCGGCATCAGTGTAACTACAGCATTCTCAAGGTACGTTTGGGTCATAATGTATCAAATGGTAGGTTACCTTTAAGAAGGGAGGTATAAAGAAAAAAGAATGGTGAATGCTGTTCCATGTAAAATCATCTTGTATGACAAGGGGGCAAACACTCCATCTAGAGGTGACACAAAGGGTTCAGTTGACAAAGGAAACTTGGAAGCTGTGGAACAGCCAACCTCAGGTGCAGGTCTCAGCAGAAGGCTTCATGATTGCTCATTCTAGTTGTAATGAAGGACGATGGATCCAGCACGAATGGTTCAGCGTTAAAATCCAAGTCTTTATTAAAAAAAAAACAATAACAATGTGATGGAGCATGGCTGTACAGTTCTGTGTGCACAAAGATCTGGCTTTGTCACATCGATCTTATGAAGATTTCGATAGACTGTTGGACTTTGAAACAAACCTGGTTGTGCTGGATCCACCATCCTTCATTATGACTTGAATAGTTCCGCTTCTCGGGAGCCGATTGTTTGGCAAGAACCAAGGTTATCCACAAACTCATAGCGATGAGCACTTCCAGATGGAAAATAAAAAATAATCAACCTCAACCATATTGTGCACTACAAAAGTCTAAGTAATGAAAGTTGGCATCTGTCCAATGGACAGTGGAGGAATGACTGCTGGGACCACCACTGATCACAAAAATAGGGGTCCCACTCTTCCCAATGGTCAGAGCAGCAGGTTGAGCAAGAGTCCAGTTACTTTGTTCAATAGTAGGAGTGTCCAATACTGCTGTGCATGGCACTAATAACTGGCACCCCTATAGAAAGTGAAAGCTGGAGATGGAGCCTCTACTCATGTTCTGCCACTTCCACCATTAGTGAGAACAGGTCCTCCGTTCTCATAATCGGGGAGGGTTTCAGCAGTCAGACCCCTCACCTGGTTATTTTGTAACCTACATAAATGGGATAACGTCCTAACTTGGCACAGCCCTTTCAATGTAATTTTCACATTCTCTGTCAAGACATTTACCATATGTAAGAAAAGGTAGACAGATGGGCAATGAGGGGCACACCGTGCCATCGCTGTAAAGGACGCTCTTGTCCAAAAATTCCTATAGCCCCAGTTGCTAACTGTGCAGAAATTCCTGCAGAGAACAAACGCTATTGACCATCTGCTCCATCTTTGGGTGAAGAACAAATGGCTTATGGATATTTTTGTATTTTGAAGACACAGCAGAGAGGCAGATGCTATAGCCAGTTGTCCTACAGCCAATCACAGGACTGAGAAAAGAATGTGGAGGACATGGATTGAGGTAAAATTACCATCAATCTTTTTAAAGCCTAAGGCTTCTTTCACACAAACATATGCTATTCCCGGGTCGGGTGTAGGATACATTCGGCTGGAAAGGTGAGCGCTGATGGGCTGTACTTATGGTAAAAGATAGAGCATGCACAATGCACTCCTATGGAAGCAGTTTTCGAGCCGCCGTATACCTTTGTGTGCAAGAGGCCTAAGACCGCTTGAACACAGCTCTGTGCTCGCCTGGACTGGATGGGGAAGGAAAGGGGAGTGAGCGCTCCTCACCCACTCCTCTCCAAGCCGCTAGATCATGGGCCATGACAGATTGCCATGATACGGATGAAATTTGTGCGGCCATATAATGGACTCCCCCACGTGGTGGTGTGCATGAAGCCTTAAGGTGAACCAACAGGAATAAAGTTTGGGTTGACAATACACATTCTATAGATTCTTAAAAGATAACCTACCATGAGGAATCTACCATCAGAAGTAGATCTGATGGCAGACTCCTTGTAGATACATCTGCCCTAATCTTTGACTAGACTGAATCCAACTTTTCAAAAACTTTATGAAAGTAATATGTAAATTACCTGTAGACAATACTGGGGTGCTTTGGCGCTCGGCCAAGCTACTTCGGGTCCCAATAGCCTCTGCAGGGACGCCCACTTGCGTGTTTTTCGGTGCCCTCCTCTTCTTTCAGACCTTGTTGGGTGCTATAGAGCTCCGCCTCCGTGAGGAGACGTGCATCTCCAAATCTATGCTTACAATTCATGCCACTGCCACCAATGACATATAGGCGCGTGTGCATGTACATGGCGCCCAACCAGGCTACTCCACACCTCAGCAGCCTCTAATTTACATATTACTTTCATAAAAGTATTTTAAAAGTTAGATTAGGTCTTAAAATTAGTCAAATATACTGTATTAGACAGATGTAGATACAAGGAACCTACTTTCGATGGTAGATAACTCATGGTAGGTTTCCTTTAAGCATACCTTCAGTAATTATGGAAATATTCTTACGAACCAGAACAGGTAATTAACGTAAACAAAGAGCCTTTATTAAAGGAAAAAAGAAAAAACATAACAGTGCCTAAATCTTTATTTTTTTCATAACCTACATTTTTTTTTTTCAAATTAGACATTTTTTTTTTTACATTGTATGTCACAAAAAAAAATTAAATTACCAATACTTTACAGTTATGCTTGATTCCAGTCTTAATGGAAGAAATAGGACAAAGTGAAAAAAACCCTCAGATGTTTCTATTTCACGTAAATTCACCTGCACAAAGTCAAGTGAACCGTCTGCAGCCGTTAGTGTAAAAGATTCACAACACAAAAAAATTGTTTAACCAGAAGTTCAGGAGACAGATAGATATGTACCACAGTCGCTCAGCTGTTGCCAAATACACCTCGAAAAGTCAGAATAGATCTCAGTACAACACTGCGGCCTTCTGATTCTAAAATACTCGGCCGTGTATGCGGGCTTAAAAAAATGCACATTAAAATATATAGGACCAGAAGAAATAAAATTAAAAAAAACTTTGAAAACAAAAAAAATTAAAACATTTTAAAGATCAACTGAAAACAAATTCATGTTTAAATTAAAAGAACTTTTGCCAATGACAAAAGCGATTTTTCTTCCAAAGAACTGAGCGCCGTACTCAACTTGGGAATGTAAACAGTTGCCTAAGTATGACAGTAGTCCCTCCCCTTTAATGATACCCCCAACTTCCCGCTATGGAGTTTTACCATAAAAAGAGTAATTTTGCAACAGCCAAGAGTCGCTTAATGTTCATAACATTGTAGTGTTGCCGGTAGAGGAGCCGCACGTACATAATACTGTATAGATTAGTAGCTACGACATGTCAAGCACTGCCCCCATATAATAATTTCCTTTGAACTTTTGTGTTGAACCAAGAGCCGAGCCGATTCGGCAACCACAAAATAAAGCCTAGAGGAAATCGAACCGGGAGGGGAGGGGGGTTTATCTCAGGCACAACAGATCCCATAAATCTAAAAGTAGTTTGGACCCACATCTATAAAGCTCCACACACTTCATGGTGATTTATCAGACAGAATGTAGAATCACTGAACTGATCTCAGCAGGTCCATTCAGTTCTGTGGTTCTAGGTTGGGTTCCGCAAAACCCACAAACGCACAGATTAGATGGCCGGACCACACTCACTAATGGGTAAAGGGTTTAAGTGAGGCCACGGAGGATGGAAAAGGTGGTTACATATGGCAGACTCTTTCCGGTAACTTCTATATGATACGTTTTCGGAGGATTTCAAAACTTGCAGTTCCGGCACTTGTGGCCCAAAACTGGAAGGAGGATGTGAAAACCCCCATTGTCAAAATAGGTGTGGGCTCTTAAAGGGGTTGTCACCACTCATCAAGTAATTGATATGGTTTGTGTAATGAAAAGTTGTACAATTTTCACAATATACTTTCTGTATCAATTCCTCACGGTTTCCTAGATCTCTGCTTGCAGTCATTGAACAGGAAGCTTCATTGTTTACTTCTGGTGGATAAAAAAAAAAACAGTCCACAATCATGAGAAGTCAAAAAAGGTGCACGGCTCCTTATATCCCTGGTCATGTGATGTCATACAGATGCACAGCTCTTTAGTATCAGAGTATAGCCTTGTACCTGTGTGACATCACATGACCAGGGATAAAACAAGCCTTGTACCTGTGTGACATCACATGACCAGGGATAAAACAAGCCTTGTACCTGTGTGACATCACATGACCGAGGAAGTAGACAATGAAGCTTCCAGTTTAATGACACCAAGCAGAGATCTGGGTAACCATGAGGCATTGGTTCAGAAAGTATACTGGAAAGTTGTCTAACTTTTCCTTAAGGCAATAATATCAGTTAGTTGCTGAAAGTGGACCACCCCTTTAAGACATTTTTAGACCTATTCCCGAAACGTGAAAGCCCTTTAGTTAACTGCTTAAGTGTTTTTGTTTTTAAATTACATTGTCAAGTTTTTGTGCAAGGATAAAAGTTCACCGTTTGTAGTGTGAGTGTTACTGACACCCGTCACGCTCCTGGATAATTTGTCATGGCCGACATCGGTTAATTGACTAACGAGCTTCTCGTTGAAAACCGCTTTGTTAAAGTTAAACAAAAAACAAAAAAAAATTCCATCCAAGGACTGACGGATGTAAAAACCCCCATTGTTAATGGCTCTGGGTAGAAGTTTTTGTCAGGTTTAGTTTTTTTCCTCAGCATGCTATATTTATATATTTTTTTGTCTTTCATTTTTTAAAAACATAGTATTTCTGGATCGACTCAAAACCAATGAGCGTTACACAAGTCGCCAGATAAAACGGTCTCTTACGTAATAAGATACTCAATGGTGGCGGAAAGCGTCTGTCTCAAGAATGATAAAATAGATGAGGGTTTTACTTTCAGATAAGACTCTAGCAATCATCTCCCTTTTGCAGTGAATAGGCAAAGTCAGTTCAAACACACCCAGTTAAAAAAAAATTTTGAAAGAAAAAAAAAAAAAAAAAATTTTGCAAACCACAACATTTAGTTTATCTACATCCAGCTCAACAGCAACATTTATAATATATCAACAATAATTTTTTAGCATTTTTTTTTTTCCGTAGGGTACCTTTTTTTAAATGTTCTGATTATTTACAACTGTACAAGCAAAGCACACACTTCCAAGTGCACGTATTTAATACAGTATTGACTATTTGCATTTACAATTTCAACAATCTGGAAAAGAAAGAAAAAAAAAATCAAAAATGTTTGAGATCTTAAAGGTATATTACAAAAAAAAAACCCAAAAAAAACCTGTTGCTAGTTCCTGTACAACAGCGTTATTACTCAGGTCAGTCATAACAGAGGTACACACTGAAACCAAGTAATTTTTTTTTTTATTATTTTTTTTTTTTTTTTTTTTTTAATCTTTTTTTTTTTGTATTTCACTCAGGCTAACCCCGGGCGGGGGGGTCAGACTTTAATTAAATCTAAGCTGTCTTATACAAAAGTTAAGGCAAAGTCATTTTCAAGTTTAAATAAAATTCAAGTCTTTAAATATTGGATGGAAATAGTTAAAAAAAAAAAAAAAATTAGAAATTCCAAAACAAAAATAGGAAACGAAAACTGCTGTTAAAGTTCTTCTCGCTGCCTAAAACCTGTCATTTATCTCGCAGGAAAATCTCCGGCAGCGGTAAAAGAGAAAGAAGCAGGGCGAAAAAAAAAACAAGAAAAAAAAACACACAAACGAAAACACGCCTGGAATAAACTGTACCCTACAGCGTAAACTTTCGCTGCTGCGAATACTTTGTTTTAAACTTTACATATTTCAAAAACTAAAATAATTTAGATTCTTCTTTATTAGAAACGTGCTAAATTTAGTGCATCCTTGTCCTTCCAAAAAAAAAAAAAAAAAAAAAAAAAAAAAAAACCTATTAAATGTATACAACCTGCAATAAACCTTTAATCCCAAGGTGGTTGAGACATCTCCCACCATTATATATAGATATATATATTTTTATATATATATGTAATTAGATATATAGAAAACAAAAATTCTAATACATCGTCATTCCCGTTTTTTTTTTTTTGGTGTGTGATCAAAAAACGGAAACGTTTATGGCAACTGGGAGATGTCATTAAGTAGTTTTACCCCTGATGCATCATGGCAATAAAGGGATTCATGGGCCAAAGGAAAAAAAAATAGAAGATTTTTTTTTTTTTTTTAAACAAACAAAAAAAAACATAAAAAAGGAGCAATAGTTCTAAAGGTTAGAGGGCAAATGAAAACCTACTTGGAGCAGAGATAGAAAGCAGTAAGTGCTTGAACTCTGTTCTCTAATATCTTCAAGAACAATGTGCTTTGAAACATCCGACTACTCTAACTTTGTGTTTTTTCTTTTTTTCTGTAAATGTGTAGCTGGACAGGAGTTAGTCGCAGGGTTAAACAAAATCGCATCGACCTAAAAAATAAAAAATGAAAAGGGAGCACAAACAAAACTTTCAGTAGCCAGTTTGTCTTGGTAGCATTAGATGCTAATGCTTAAAAAGAGGAGGAAATAAAATTTTAATAGAAAAAGACAAAAAAAAAAAAAAAAAGTCACTTGAATTTTAATATCCAAATGCTGAATGGTACAAACTGGCGTCACCTAAAGCCAAGCCGTCTGCCATCTCTGCAGCCCGCACATATCAGAGGAGGTAGAAGCTGCGCTTGGTTATATGTAGAGTAAATCCTGGCAGGACTCCTAGGAGAGACAGCGAGAGTCCGGCTAATCCCGCCCACACAATGTGATTGACAGCCCTATCAATGTGTATGGAAGAGGACACTCACCAAATGTGGGAGGATAAGTGGGGGGGTGTCATTAGGACCCTGTCCTAATCCCAGGAGTCCTTTCAGGATTTACCTTTACCTTGGGTTAAGTATGTAAATAAAATGTTACCATAAGGATGCAGTATTGTACACCAATCATACTTACACGCAAGTGTGTGTCCCCTTAAACAGTATCTGTTCTTCCATTATTTTCCAATGGCCTAGTTTTGGAGAGAAGAGTCTTAAAATTATGCCAATAAGCCTCAGGGGCTCCCATCTACATCACAGGAGCTTCGGGATCAGTCTTCTGCTAATTATGCACGCCTCTGAGTTACTGCCCAGCTCACTCCCGACCCACTGCAGAACAGAGGCGTGCATAGTTCGTGGAAGACTGAGCCAGAAGAGGCTCCTGTGCTGCAGACAGGAGGCCCTGATGCGGATTTATTTAATTTTAAAAGGCGATTTTCTCCAAAATGAGGTCATTAGAGCATAAAATGAAGAATAAATGCTGTTTCAGAGGACATTCACCAACGTGTAAGTGTGACTGGTGTACCATACTGTGCCTTGTGGTAGATTTCCTTACAGTTATCCCCTATCCACAGGACTAGCTGATCGGTGAGGTCCGACTGCTGTAACATGGTCATGACAGTCAAGGATGGGTGGAGCGACAGGAAGCGTGCATGCACCCATTACTAAGAAACAAATCTCCGCTCTAGTCATTGGTGTCTGAGCAGTCGGACCCTCACCGGACAGCTAATAGTCCCGTGTCCTGTGGAATACTTGAGACAACCCCTATAACACCATATTTGCTGCCTCCAATTGAACAGCTCGGCCGCTCTCCCTCTATCATACCGGCTTCTCCTATAAGGCAGCAGAGATCGCCGGACAGGTTTGCTTTAACCTGTGGAAAAAAATGTAGATAAAACAGAAGTGTCTGTAACTACAAGTCCTTATCCAGCAACTCATTCAGTAATACATGGGTGTGGCATGACAGCTAATGTGTGATGTGTAGGTCTCCCTTTGGCCTTTTCCCCTTCTATTGAGGAGATTTTAGTGGGCTTCCAGGTTCTTTATTTACACGCTTCCCGACAGCCAGAGGAGGTGGAGGAGATCTGCGCCCCGATAGTCTCCTCTGGTCTTTGGGCCGCCCTGGGTTAGATTTTGGAGGAGGGGTGTCTCTGGCTTTCTCTACCGATGTGTCGTTGGCCTTCCGTTCTTCTTTGACACAAGCGGTAGAGTTTTGTTTCTGTTCTTTCGAGGGCTGTAATGCAGGCCCGTCCTTGCTTGTTCTCTGGCATATCTCTGCATAACTTGGCTTTCTTAATTCCTAATGAAATAAGAAAAAAAAAATGATGACTTATTCCAAGAGATGATACAATACCGGGCAGATAGTATATATTTCACCAACGTAGGTACTTACTGTAGCAGCTCCATTGACCTGAATGGATTTACTAGCAGTACTGAGTGTGTTTGAAATCCTTTCAATAGTTGGAGACCCCCGTTGCTGAACGTCAACTATTTTAGATTCACTGAAAGAATAAATGAAGCAAAAAACACTTAGATAGGTGGAGGGAGAGGGGAGCACTGGGCACAAGGGACTGCTCTGCATCTGTGTGGTCCTGCAGCAAGGAGGAACAAAGTGTTGGTTTAAAGGGATTGTTCAATGGTTGAAAAACATGGCCGCATTATTACAAAAACGGCATTGTACTTCACCATGATGTGTGCTACTATTGCAGCTCAATCTTGAATAAAGAAAGACTAAAATTGCCACATAGGGAGTACTATAGAATACATATTGAACACTTTAAACAAGCAACACACCGGTATGCCGCACATTGGGAAATACTGCATGGAGAGGGTCCAAAAGCTGAACCATCTCTGTAAACGCAGGTGTCTGCTGTATTATACATCAGGCATCTGTCATAAACCGCTACAATTGGAGCCAACACTAATCTTGGAAGGTACCTGTTGGGTAACTGAGGGTTTGTTCAATGGGATCCTTAAAGGACATCTACCACCGGGATGAAAGACTATATGGAAATGAGCCAGAGGGGCTCCAGACTCCATTAACACCTATGGAGACTGCAGCCCCTCAGGCTTATTTGCATACACTCCTTTACCCTGGTGGTAGATGCCCTTCAACAATGACTACAATAGGGAACTTTTACGCCTCCATACACACAGAATGCAACCCGCCGACAACCTGCACGCCATTCACTTTTAAGGGACATCTGGGATGGCTTACAGGACAGCTGTCCTAAAAGTCACAAAAGTGAAGGAATGCACACCTGTGCTCTATGTTGTATGGGGGTCTACTACCAGGGACCCTCATTGATTTGTTCTTTCAATCGTGAAAGATAACAGCATTCATACATTAGATTTTGGCTCCTGGACATAGGTATTGATTTTTTTGTTTGAATACTTACTCTGGGGAAGGTGAAGGGGAGGGAGGACTCTGGTAGGTCACTGGTAGGACAGTAGGGACTGGCAGCAGCGGTTCCCGTGGGATTCCCGAGGGGACAGTGTTTGTACTTGCATCCACATTAATGTTCTACAAAAAAAATAAATGGAAAATGAACAATAAGAGAAAAATAATAAACATCAAAGACGACTTCATACAGAAACCTGCTTGGTTTTTCTTCATCTTGCACTTTCCTTCCAACTTTACTTTTATAAAAAAAATAATAATAATACTGAGATAATTGACCACAGCGGCAGGGGAGCTGCTCGTACCTTATCTTTTGATGTGCTTATTACCAAACTAGATAAACCGGCCTCGAAGAAATCTTCAGGTTTCAAGTTGCCAGCAGCACCAGGTAATGGAGGGAAACTTGACAGACCTAATTCAAAGCTAGGAGACGGTGGCTTAATGGGTGGAGGCGATTGTGTCTGCCCTCTCTGGAAGGAAAAAAACACAGGAAAAAAACAGATTCACATCACCTCTTTGCCCTACATCTTACCCCACTCATGTCACTGCCCATGTAGAAAGCTTCCCCAACAACACGACCCGGCAAAAAAGGGAATCAGTCAGCAGTTTTGACCATACAAATCCACAGACAGTATTATGCATTAACCCTGATGAGGTAGCAGCAAAACTGATAAACATTAGATTTATATTCCAGGATTGTAGCTGGTCTTGGAGCACTGTGATGCACTGGTGTGAGTGATCTTTTCAATGAACACATCACAAATCACTCATTGCTGTAGTGTTTAAACAGAATCCTTGTACAGCAACACCTTATAGCAGAGCAGAGGGGCTGTGCTATGTCCAGTAAGGAGATATCAAACATTCCTGGAATATAAATACATTTTTCATAGCCCTGCTTCTACCAACAGATACATGCAAAAGGTAGTTATACAGATCTAAAGAGCCCATACCTATCACCCTCAGTTTTACAAGGTCAAAACCCATGTTTATCACCTTATAAAAGTTCTGATCACAGAATCCCCATTAAATGGCCATATATGGAAATACATCTCAAAGATGGAATCCCATAAAAGAAAAGCACGTAAACTCACCACAAACTTGTCGTCCCTTTTCTTTCTGTATCCATAAGAATTTTTCCTAAGGATTAAAGAGAGGTCTGGTTATCCATGAAACTATAGACCCAAGGCAAACATTAACACAAATCCATTATAGAAGTCACGGTTCCTAGTAGTAGGAAAAAAAATAAAAATCCTTTACAAGTAAAACACAACAACATCATCTGTGGCCTCAGCGCACGCAAACTCACCTCCCCCTCCCGAGACCAGGGGAGGTATCAATAGCGGTAGGTTCCACTCGCCCAGTACCGACATCCCTCTTGACAAAAGTTGCCGTATTCGGCATTCTCGTTCTAGTCTGTCCTGGCTGTCGTGCTGGTGGCCCTCGCACACCATTGATTAATCTATCAGTAGTAAAGTTGAAGATAGTTGGACCATCAAGAAGTGCCGTACCCCTATCAGTACTAGGTATTGTATGCCGAAGGTGGGACTTGCCAGGATTCCTAGAGGATTATCAAATACAGAAGTTGCAAGTAAAGAGAAGAGTACAATAAAATATTCCGTTTTCTCGAAGGTGAAGTTGGCAGCACAAAAGCATTCACGTAAAACAAGTTGTCCGCCCATGCGGCACTACACAAATATACCATCTACCACGGCGAACATCTTCTGTTCCCCGATAGACTACAGCTTGGCCCGTTACCATAACGTATAGATGATTGCGATCTACACTGGTTCCGGAGAAAGCGGAAACAAAGAGCGACAACCACAACCAATGCACAATGCAAGTCATTACTAGTCATCGAGGAGGTGGACGGATCCCAGACGTCAGATGAAGTGGCATGGTCTTTGGCTACCGCAAAATGGTTGCAAACTCTTACGTTTTGAGTTTTTCCATATCTGTTTGCAAAACTAAATCAAACAACCAAATACTCTCCAAACTTTGAGAATTTATATGGCGAGGCAAGATATACGTCACGTTTGCACGCTACGTTCGGCATTTGCCAGGATTTCACCAATCCTTTGAGTGTGATGAGCTAAAAATAGTCAAGATATCATCCTTGGTGTGACCGACTCCCATAACACAGATGGATACACTTGAAGCGTTGCAAAAGGAAAACCAATCAATACAGGATACAAAGGGTTGACTACATTTGACTAAACATCTGTTCTCAGCCATCAAATCACTGTTCTCAGCCATCAAATGCGGCATTAAGCATGAGGCCAGGGATTGGCTGCAGAAATCAGAAGACTATAGACCAGGTAATTTGTGAAGAAAAATAAAAGACAGGTGAGGAACACCGGAGCATTGGAGCTGGACTCCATTTCTTGCAGCTTCTTTAAAGGAAATCTACCACTAGGATGAAGGGTTGTAAACCAAGCACACTGACATAGTGGTGTGTGGCAGGATCTACTCTTAGTTTCTTCAGCCCTTGTTTTGACCAAAAAAGGTCCAAATATTATGCAAGTGAGTCTGAGGTGCTCCATTTTTCCATATCTATTAATTGAGACCCTTGGGTTAATTTGAATATAATTTGAAGTCCTTTTTTTGTAAAAACAAGGGAATAAGTAGTTAAAAGAGGAGAAAATGCTGCCATAGGGGGCACACACCAGTGTGGTTGGTTTAAAATTCTTGATTCTGGAGGAACCTTTCATTTAAAGGAAATCTACCACCAGGATGAAGGATTGTAAACCAAGCACACTGACTTACTGGCTTGTTCCCCCTCTGCCAGAATCTGCTCTTCTTTTAGATTTTTAAAACCTGTTCTTACAAAAAAAAAAAGAAAAAGAAAAGGCTTTTAAAATTATGCAAATGAGCCTTCAGGGCTCTGGGCTCCTTAAGTGGTAGTGAAGCCCCTCAGACTAATTTGCATAATTTGAACACCTTTTTTCCCCCGCTTAAAAACAAGGGCATTGGAAGCTTGAAGAGCAGCTGTCGCACATTGTAGATCTCCATACACGAAGTAAGGTTAAGACTTCATATGGAAATCTCTTTTAAGCTCTACTCCGCCGCTTGCGGGATCCAGTATACAGGTAGAGAAGAGTCCAAACGCATTTCCGACTACCTGTGTTGACTTTTGGATATATGACATTGTTGATATCCTGCAATGTAAATTCCATGATTCGCTATATATAGTTGAAAATCAAAATATATATAAATACATAAATATAAAATTTAAAAAAAACAAACAAAAAAAATAAAACAGATCCGGCCAGAGGGAGCACACACCAATTTACAGTCCCACATCCTGGTGGTATATTGGGGGGGGGGGGGGGGGGGGGGGGGGGATCTGAAAAAATGCTGAGAAATAACAAAAATGAAATCTCCAGAACTCCCCCCCTCCCCCATATGCCATTTTTGGTGGTTTCCGATTACTTTCTAAGGTCGTTATGTGTCGTGCATCATTCGTGCAGCAGTGAAGGACGCATAAACTGCATCTTGTGAACGATACATGCTAAATTATCACTGCAGGGAAGCACTTGCAGGAAATTCATCAAGCAAATAGTTTTTTGCTCTCTGGTATTTTAGCCAATGACTAAATTATTTGTAGCTCTCTGAACTCTCAGTCTGTTGACACATGCACTTAGGAAATCCATCCAGGAAACTGATCAGAGTCCTGCTGTTGGGCAAGTCCACTGCAAGCAAAGCGACAAATGTACAATCTGAAGGTTATGAAAGGTTCTGATAATGAGAGAGTTTACATTATAAGGGTAGTAAAAATAGAAGTAAATAGAATTAAAATAGTGAATGAAATATTTTAGAGCCTAAAAATAAATGAAATAAGAAGTCCAGCAAGACCGGCCATACACATAAGAGAGCTATTTACAGGATCGAATGAGGAGGATGGGCCCTTTACTAAAGGGAACCTGTCACCAGGGGCCTTATTTTCCCTATTTACATTTTCATAGCTTGTAGAACCCCATTACAGCTGCACTGCACATATGCCTTTCTGCTTTCTTTAAGTATTTGTATTAGAATATAATTGTGTGTTATAACTTACCTGGCATCCTGACAGAATCCTCTGTGTAGTCTCAGGGGTTGGGGCTTTGGTTTGGATGCATTTCAAACAACAACATGTGTGTGAAGCCGACTGCTCAGATCTTGGCCTCCACCTTTGTGCTCCTGTACAGCTCCTTCCTCCTGCTCCTTCACTGAGCTCACAGACAGGTGAGCTGACATCAGTGGGAGAGGGAGGAGTTGTACAGGAGCACAAAGCTGCCGACGGAGAGCTGAGGAGTCTGCAGCACAGACAAGTCACATGTTATTTGAAATGCTTCCAAACCAAGGCCCAACCCCTGGGACTACACAGAGGATTAAGTGAAGGTGCAAGGTAAATTAGAACACCATTAAATTGAAATGTAAATGCTTAGAGAAAGCAGCTATAATGCGCTTCTTCAACCGGTCTTTAGTGAAAATGATGTCCCTAGTGACAAGTTACGTTTAAGTCCCCAGTATAGATGGCCACCCACAATATTCCGCAGGGTTCCAGCAGAGGTAAATATTTTTCTATCCTCTCCCATAGAACTCATTTAAAATTGCATAGTGACTATAAAGAGTGGATGGCTGGCTCCGGTCTCCTACCTAGCCCTTAGTATAGTCCTTGTAGTGGGTAGGGGGAGTTTGGTTGGGAGGTGAATAGGTAATGCAGTGAAAACAAGTGGTTAATGCACAATATGTATGTTTTACAGTGCACCAGGATGGTCAGCCTTCAAGTTTTCAAATGATCAGATCATCTCTGAAACCCCTATCCAAAGAAATTTCTTGGGGCTTATTTAGCAATGTACATGGGGCCTGAAACCATTTAAGAGATGAAATGCAATACCTGGATATGTGATATTGTGTTCTTTGTGATAGGTTAGTAAGAGTGCGTGTGTGTGGGGGTCAGGATTTTAGATAATTTATCAATATACATTTGTATTTAGTTAAATATACATTGGTATAATAGTTCTGCTCCACTCTCTTGATATGTAAAGTGAAGCCTCCTGTGTTCCAACTCATCATCCAGACTTTCCTGTCCATAAAATGGCTGTCTATGAACAATCGCCCTGCCAGGACCTTGATCTTCTATTCCTGAATACTATCATAAGGTCCTGGCAGGGCGATTGCTCATGGAGAGAGATCACATGACCCTCCATGTGCGGCCATTTTATGGTCAGGAATGTCTGGCTGATGAGGTGAAAGACAGGAGGCTTCACTTTACATGTCTAGAAAGCGTAGCAGAACCATTAATAGATGTATATAGGTATATTACCCAATACCCTGCCCCTACAAACATTTAAAAAAAAAAAATGTGGAAAAGTGGACAACTCCTTTGAGAGGACGGATAGGTTATACCTGCGAATGAGTGAAATTTTCAACAAGCCCTTAATCAATGGGGGGTCTCACATCAGCTAACCTCAAGAAAGGGGGTCCAGAACCCCTAGTATGAATAGAGCAGTACTGGACACGTGAATTGCCACTAAATTCAGTGGGACAACACACAAGAGTATAGCAGTGAGTGATGCATGACCACAGCTTAGTATAGCTGACAGACACTAGGACCTGGTTCTTGTGATCCATTGAGGTTCCCACCAAGACCTATTCATAGGATGGGTGAAAATTTTATATTAGATTTGTTGTGGTGCAGCCAATATTTGCAGAGAAGTTTACAACTGGGCATTGTAATTTCTCTCAATGCCTGGGAAATAGAGGGGTCACTCCGCATAAATAATTACATTTGCAGTCATCATAGCCGTAAAACTTGCCTATTTCTAGGTGTGTAAGGTCGGAGAGATGTCAAAGGTGATGCCGTTGGCTTGAAAGTAGGAGATGTAAACCCATTAATGAATCCAGTATTAGGGAAAGGTGTCACCTAGAGGGAAAAAGAAAGGAGAATCCCAGTGGAGATTAGTCACCTAGGTAAATATATCGAGCTGGCTTTAGTATCTGAACGTACAGGTTTTTATGTCAATTGCTCTTAAGTTTTGTAATGGCAAATAATTTTTTGTGAAATTCAGCGCAAAAATCTAATTTTACCGTGACCGTCAAATAAACAGAACCTACCAAAGAAGGGTCCAGGTAGCTGTGTGCGGTAGACCAGGTCTGTGGAGTGATGAGGCTGTAGAGTGGGAACTGCTGCTGCGGACTATACACTGGAGGCAAGTAAAAGGATGTTGTATATCGCTGCTGTGTGTACAGGTTCATGTCCAGAGGTCGGTAACCGTTTTTTGGCAAAAAGGTGTTTATCGCGATGGCCTTTGCCTTTATTCTAGCCTGAAAATAGACATAAGGTAGGTAAAAAGTCAGCGAAAATTCAGGATTCAGAATAAATAAACGGCATTATCACTGCTCCTCATTGTCTAACCTTGATCGGCTTTCCTTGAAACATCTTCACTTCTTCTCTTAGGTACCTGTAAGCCTGAGGAACAGCACAGAACAAGGTTAAAAAAAATAAATTAAATGTTTTCCATTAGATAGTGTATAGATCAGTGTGACCGCAACAAATTTCCTGGGTAGTAAATAAATACATATTTTACCATCTTATTCCCTAAGAGAGTGGGGCAGGCGGCGTTTCTTGATAAATGAAAATCGTAAAACAAATTGTTGCGGCGTTTCTCCGGGAACCGCTGTGCCTAACTCGCTGCTCTCTTGACGCACAGGAAACGAGTGCTCGGCCAATGAATGGCTGAGGTTACCTTCCTAGGCAAGTGATTGGTGGGTCACAATTTCTTACTTGAGTTGGACCATGTTTTAGAAAGCAGTGGGGGACCCACAAAGTACATGGTGTGGGGGGTGGTGGCCAGAGATCAAATTAACACCTCTACTTCTAGCTCACGTAGAGGCAGCTTCACTCATTGGAAAAACCGCTTAAAGCAAATCTCATCTCTCCATGTCAGTACGGGGAGCTGCAGTCTCTTCATGTCTCCTCAATGCTCTAGCTTCCGGGCCTAATAGAAGATTGTATGACCGGAGTTCAGCTACACCCATCTCCCTGCCGCCACAATGTATAACACCCAATCCCCTTTAACTACACTGTATAACGCCTCTTTCATACTCCCAAATATTTATGCACCGTAATGATGGTCTTGCAATAACTCGTAGGTGTAGATAATGTTATTAGTACAAGTGAAAATATAATACCCCTGATACACCAAAAATACTCCTGTTAAGAGAAGTATTATAACCTGTCTAAAAAAAAATTTAGTATGACCTCTATGGTGGCTAATGTTTGTTTGTTTCGAACCATGAAGGGGCTTGAAGGGGGCCGTGCTGGGAGTCGTATTGAGCCGGCGCTCATCTATAGCCTGCGCCAGGACCTGGCATAGAATTGCCCGGCAGCACAGTCACCTCCTGATAGATCAGGCATGGTGGAAGAGGTTAAATAGCACTCGATGTCCCAGCATATGACAAAACCCCCTCCCCCAATTACACATAGGCTATAACCTAAGATGCGTGTAAAGGGAGTCAAAGGTTACACAGGCACAAGCTGAATCTATTACCTGCTGTGCATCAGCTTCTGACTCAAATGTGATGAACCAGTTGTCATTGTAGGCAAATTCACAATTAATAAACTTCGGCAAGTTCTCTCCCTTAAAGAGGGCCTCCACCTCCTGATCAAGAGAAAAGAGATAGTCAGCAATACAAAAGGCCAAAAAAACTACATAATTTTCCCAAATTTTTCTGAACAAAGACATTTGATATAAGTTAGTAAAGTAAATTACATCTTTCACCACTACCTGCCTACCACCTTTCTTAATATAAAACTTCCTATTCACTGGGGCACTTTAAAGCCGGGCACATGGGATAAGGACATTTCCATCGGCAGGCAATTACCCTAAAATTGCAGTGGCAAACCTACAGGACTCTCATTAAGCCGAAAGTGTAATGTGTAATGACTGTGTGAACAGGCCTTAGAAACAAGTTTGCAGGGCACAGGTTCTTGTATTAACCCTGGCAGTGGATGGGACACTGAAGGGTTTGTTTCAGATAACCCACTCCAGTTACTAGCCTAAAGAGAAGCTGCTACTACTACTACTTTATATAGTGCCTACAGATTCGTCAGCGCTGCTCAGAGCTTGCCAAATCAAACCTACCAGTATGTTTTGGAGTGTTGGAAACCGGAGGAAACACGTAGAGAACATACAAAGTCTTAACAGATGTTGACCTGGGTGGGAATAGAACCCAGGACCCCAGCTCTGCAAGGCTGTAGTGCTAACCACTACAGAGTATGTGGACTCTTCCTGACTGGTTTATTTTGGACTATAAAAAGGCAACACATGAGATTTTTCATAAAACTATTATTGTTCCTCAGATTTCAATATAAAAGACAGACTGATGTGGACGTCGAACTTACTTCTATTGGAGTAGATTCGGGAACTTCACGTAAAATAACAATGCAACGGTTCTGATTCGGTCTGACTTTTTCTCCTTTCTCATCCACTTGGACTAAAGGCAAAGCTGAAACAAAAAGAACAAAAAAATCAAGAATTAGGAATGGATGTTGGCTCGCTAAAACATCTCAGTATGCGGTACTGAGGGCCAACTAAAACACGGCAGTACCATAACCAGGAGTAACTGCACAAGCTAAACCGATCTGTACAAGCGACAAGGTGACCATTTCTAAATTTTTAGGAGATCCCACCAATTCTATATATTTGTATTTGTGTGCCAAATGAGGAGGACAGGGGTGTCAAAATCTTTTTCACCGAGGGCCAAATCAGCCTTGTGTTTGCCATATGGGGCCGAATGTCATTTGATTACAAGTTACTATTAGTAGTTACATTTCTACACGGTTACCATTACAATGAGACATTTCAGGGGATCCACATATTAAATAACCAGAGACAACGGCATGACCAGTAGGTGCCCCCACACAGTAGCCAGTAGTCACAATGCCCCCACAGTCCTCTCTTCTTCATCTGTATGTGCCTGCTCTGAAGCCAGCAGATGTGATGTCTTCACCATGTCCGCAGGCTTCAGAGCCGGGGAAGACGCCGCACACAAGACAAGACAGCGACTGTTGCTGCATCAGAGGAGCGTGGATAGGGGAGGATTGGGGGACCCAGACCCCTATGCTGTTCTCCAAACTAGCACAGCATAGGAGCAGGGATAGATAACACAAGGCCGCAGACCTCCTATGAACAAGCTAACCCACATCCTCCTTTCGGGGGCCAAACATGTGAGTTATGCTCCGTGCTGTCAGAGGTTGCTCATACTTACATCTCAGGACATCAACTATTAGATCCATGTCAGTGCTGAGCTTCTTGACGTGGTCAAGGTTTGCTACTGTCAAAATTGGCACATATTGATCGCTGTCCATTTGTGATATAAGGTACATGTCACTGGCCAGATTCTCTCTGGGGAGAAAAAAAAAAGAAATATTAGAAAATATAAAAAAAAAAATGTAAGCACATTACAAAAGAACATTTTTGTATAAAAATGTTTTGATCACAAAAAGATAACGAGTAGGAAAGGAACCATCTTTAGGGCCCACCACCGGTATCTCTGGTACGTGGTAGAGGGGGGTGATAAGAACCTGAATATTTTTAACCCACTGTAGAAATTTTCAACTCCTTTTTTAACAAGGGAAAGCCAATGTGAATGCCCGAAGTCTTATTTGAGATTTGTAGCTTTCCCCTGGGTCGAGTCGTTGGTCGAAGAAATGTCCTACAAGCGTCTTCTCAACCTGAACAAACCAGGATGGGGTTTTGTGTTTCTAGTTGCAGCCCTGAAAGTGGTCACATCTGTTGTGAACATCCATGTTGTGTGTGGCTACAATAAATGAACTTACCGAGATAAGCAAAATTCCAGTGTTTTCTTGAGCACATCTCGTAGGTCTTCTTGACCTTCTGGCTGTGGTAGGTCAACAGCCCCTGAAGGTACAAAAAGAAAATACATTACACTTGATCACTAGACTGGCTTTACTCCATGGGGTGAATAAAGCAACTTAGGCCTGCAGCACACAGGTTTCCGAGCCCATGGAAACTGACACGTGTTCTGCTCCAGTCCCAAGGACCTATTGCAGTGTATTATATAGAAGTATGATGCAAGGACTCCCTGTTCTCCAGCCAAACAGCAGTGCCGATACGAATAATTATAGTGGCAGCGCTACAGACAGGAAGTCTTTGCATTATAATCCTGTATGAGGCAAGGATTCCAATCCACTGAAATGTTGTCTGTCTGTGGGATCTGACCAGCACACTTGTACATTTCCACGGGCCAAACACTTTCATGTGCAGTAGGCCTTACGGCATAGCAGCTGAAAGGAAATCTACAATAAAAATCAAGCATGATAAACCAGGGACACTTAGCGGGCACTGTGACTGTGGTAACCTCCTTATATTTGTTATCCATGGCCTCCTTCCTTCTAATATCAACTTAAAATTATGCTAAGGAGCATGGTGTTACCAGAGCCCCTCCGTTCTGTAGCTTCACAGGCCGTCAACTGTGCAGCAGAACTTCCCACCTCCCACTGTGTACTGAAACTCCTCGCTGCAGTGAGATTACATCAAGCAGAGGGGTGGAGGGACGATGCCTGCACAGTGTAACAGCCTGTGAAGTGACAGCACAGAGGGCCACAGATCCCTTCAAGCTCATTAGCATCATTTTTAAAGTTGATTTTTAGAAGGAAGGAGGCTGTGGATAACAAATAAGAAGATTACTACAGTCACGGTGCCTGGATCTATGAGTAAGTGTCCCTGGTTTATCATGATGGATTTTTATGGTAAATTTTCTTTAACTATGGTTGTTGCTGCTCCCAAAGGACTGATCTGGAGGGCCATATTCTAGTTCTTTCTATACCTAGATGTGCATACAAGTGCCGGTCGGAACAAATGTATACGTTTGGAATAAATCTTTACATTTCACACCAAGATAAAATGGCATAAACCTGCACTTTTTGGTGAAGGATGACTGTACCTGAAAGGGTGGTTTCCTGCATAGATTCATATTCTGAGTTTCCCAGAGATATCGTATTCATATCTGTTTGGTCTGACACGGGAACCGACGGAGACGGGTCTTGTGTTAGCACAGCATTGTGTCCTTTCTGCTCATCGCTGCCATTGTTATCCAGCACTGAGAAAGAGGCAAAAACACACAGACAAGTTCAGCAAGATGTTACACTTTATGAACATGGCAAGCCAAGTAAAGGGAGCAAGAAAGATGGGCTTTCTGCCACATCTTGTAAATAAAGCCCTCACAGAGACTGGCCGGTCACTTATAGCCAATATTTTGGGACCTCCAATGATCAGCTACCATTACGGGTCACTAGTCCTTCAGATGACTGATCATACACTACCATGCCAGAACCCTTACCTCACTGGGTAATAAGAGGCAGCAGGGTACCCAGCGGGAGACTATACGCAATGTAGATTACATAATAGATAACAGCTATAGTAATAGAAAATCTCTATAAAATATATATTCTAGTGTTGCGGAGAGCCAGTGGTGACATGGATGTGCTCCATGCAGACGTTACCCTTTATGCTATAAATATGGGTCAGAGGCGTCTTCAGACCCATATTAAATCCAGTTATGTGCAAGATCCTCATCAAGAACAATTTACTGTACTATAGATGTAGATACGTTGTGCAAATCTCACTTGAGAAATCCTAAGCACATAACCTTTGATAACATACAAGACGTGGACACATGTACAGTAGTGATTCAGTCTTAAATCTTGTACCCTATATGGATGTAGAAAAGTGTTCTCCAGCCCAGGCAGAGCGGCCTGACATAACTATAGGAGACAGGGCCCTGCTCAGATCTTACAGTCTAATGGGATTTGGGATGGAGACATTACATGGGATTGCACGAGGCAGAGGAGAAGAGAGGGGCGGTCAGATTATATGCCTGAATCTGGATTAGAGGTGTTGGTCTGAATGTTGAACGGCACAGCACAGAGTATTACGGGAGGGAGGGGGAGGGGGGCGGTAGGAAGGAATATGAACAGAAGGAGTGACAAAAACATGTACTCTAGATGTGATGTTTAAAATTTACTACTTGAGAGTTTTACATGGGCGATTTATGACATTATGGAAAGGACTTTTACAAATATGTCAATGAGTCTCAAGGGCTCCTGTGTACGTGACAGAAGCCCCTTCCGTCTCTGGCAGAGGGGTTGCTCCAGGGGGCGGGCATAAGTGCCAAAGGAAGGTTAATTAGCATCTCGTAGCAGTGTTGGCCGAGTCATTTTTCACAAATAAGGGGGAAGTGGGGGATCCAGTTTGAGGGTCAACACCTCACATGAAAGTATACTTGGGTTAAATGCACTAAAGTATCAACCATGTAGTTTATTTTCTTTCATATGGTTATGTGATTTTAGTATTATTATGTAGCTGGGGTAGGCAGTGACAGAAGGACACTAAGGAAGGCAGACACTGACACACTGCGAGATAGACTGACTGATTAGGAGCTTATCTAGACACCCATGGTCAGACCATGAATCACAGACCACCAAATTTCACCAACCACAATAATTGCAGAGGCTGGGACCCTGAGCACAATAGGGATATATTATACAAGTAGTCCCTTCTCCATTATAATCACAGACCAGTGCTGCTGTTTGAGGGGGGAGAAGCTACCACTTTCATTAGATGTCACTATGAGTTCAGCCAGTCCATGGTCTTAATGCAGATGTCATAACAGACCACATCACGAATAGTGGCAAATCTTCAATTGTTCTCTGTCTTTTGCATCAGAATTTACAGCACATATGACTTATCCCTTACTACAACCTGCAACCTCAAGAACATCTCTCGCATCAGACTCTTCCTCAATCCAGAGTCTACAAAAATGCTTGTCCATGCCCTCATCATCTCCCTCTCACAATACTGCACCATTCTTCTCTGTGGTCTCCCAGTTACCTCTCTAACACCGCAGCAATCCATCCTCAATGCCATCTCCTTGTTTCTTTGTCAGCCTCTCCACTAGTTGCCCATTGAACAGCAAACTCAACTCAAAATACTAACCATAACTTACAAAGCCGCCCACAACCTGTCCCCTCCGTATATCTGAGCTCATCAGTCAATACTGTCCTACATGTAACGTTCGTTCCTCACAAGTTCTTTAGCTTCACTCCATTACCATCCGTTCTTCTTACAACCATCTCCAGGACTTCATCCGTGCATTTTCCATGCTAGATCTGTCCAAAATGTGTCAGACTGACCCCCACCTTCTAAACCATTCGAAAGCCCACCTGTTTAGGATTTCCTACTACACACAATAAGTGCTCCCTCACCCCAAGTCTCCATCTCCATCCCCCCCATCATATTGATTTTGAGCCATCATCGTCTCCTGATCACTGTAGTCTTGTACCTGTCTTATTGTAACTTATGTGAAACCTTATAGATTGTTCGGCACCATAGTGCTACAGTATATTTAAAGAAAATTAGGCGAGGAAAGTTTATACCTTCTTTGGAAGAATCAGGAGGTTCATCCGGCAGCTCCTCCCAGGTTTGGCTGACTGTCCCGTCAGTAGCGCCACCTGCTTCCACATGTAGCATGTGATTCCCCCATACTTTAGCATTGGGGTTCAATTCAGAAACCTTTGCTGATTCCTGTAAAATAAAAGAATCAGATTTTAGTCTTTTTGCATTATAAATCGGCATTTTATCTTTTTCCAACACTGCACGGCAAGGACTTGTAGGATATTGTTGTGGGGTTATTAATTCTTACATTTACCGTACATAAGTATTATTGAGGGTGAAAATTATGCTCAATTCTCCTAAATGTGTTTTTATTGACTTAATAGAAATGATATAAAGGAAAATAGTCTTCTGATACGTAACAAAAACACATTGGGGCGATGGCCGCTTTGGAAAGGTCCTTGCAGGTCTAACACCACTGACATAGGATCAAGAGTGTGCATTACCCTGGGCACAAGGAACTCTGCACAGAGAATCATCGTAAGCCCACAGACGTATGGAGCCCTCCATGTAGTAGGATCTCACCTATTTACATTAAATAGACATTCTTCATGTGGCCTGTATAAAATATTTTTGATAATGAAACATAATTCATTGCTATGGAATCAAAACAGATCCACCTGACAACACAACAGCTGTGTTCTACATAATACCGCCATCACATTGCAAATGTGAAGGAATAAATTACACGGTACGGGCACACGGTATTATTATCCAAAGGGGGGTTCGTCTTAAAGTCCATTACATTTAAACAGCGTCTCATCAGTATGTCATTATCTCAACCTACAAGTGGGAAAGATAAAGATTATATTGTTGAAGATTACAAAATCCCACCCAAAAATAAAAATTGCTAGCTAACCCTCAATCTGGTCCTAAACCATAACACACACACCACACCACAGTGGTGTCTTGCCTAGACTATCAACTAGATGACCCGTTCTATTGGGACATGGGTCTAGACACTTCTTGACCCACTTCATCCCTCCAAAAAATCCACTATGTTGATTTATAGCTTGTCTGCCGAAGGGTGAATGGGGTGGTCCTAACTGACTGACCATTGTCACTGTATACAGTGCCGGCTGCTAACCGATTGAACATGCAGATAAGCAAGCCATTCCTAAGCATACTTCTAGAGCAATAGTTTAGTAGTTTAAGCCTGAGTATAACAGGTTGGTTGTTCATGTATTGGTTCCCTCTGAGGGAACCTTCAATATACCCAGCAATAAGAAACAACTTACAGATTCCCCGTTGATCTCAGGCCAACCCCAAATGCTTCTGCTTTCTGGAACCAGCAGCTGAAATGCATATTTCCCTGAGCTGATGTCCGCAACCTCCAAGTCTTCATCCATGCACCGATATTGGGGGTCACAATGCTGGTCTCCGGGTGCAGAACCGTACCACAAGTAATCCACTTTATAGTCAGGCTCCACCATGAAATGTTCTCCAGACAATACACACGAGAGGGGTAAAGTCTGCTCCTCACCTACACAAAGATCACCGGTTTTATTTTGAGATTCTCGAAGTAGATCCTGCATCAAGTCGAGGACACACTGCTCACTAATCTGCCCAGACTCTTTGCCATCTGTAAAGTCAGTGGATAGAGCGTGTATCTCATAAGATGGAGTAGCTGCATACTGGTCTACCTGGTCCTCATCAAAATTGGACCCAAAGTCGTGAAGGTTATTCATTTTACCTAATTCTGAGAGTCCAGTGTCCACATCGTGGCAAGAGTTTGCCCCTCCGTCAAAATTACCACCTAAGGTTTCTGGAGTGACTGGGACTTTATGACCATGAATGACCACAATGGGGTCGTTGTGTGACTGGTCTGCAATGTCATCCACACCTTCATTCTGTAAGTATGTGTTATAAATGAATTCACCATTAATGGTGTTAAATACAGGACTGTGAAGCTTCTCATGTACCAGGTACTCAGAATTAGAAAAGGTCTTTGTTTTATGAAAATCCTCTTTAGAATTGATAACTGGAGAGATATCAAAATACTCCACGACACTGGATCCACTACTCGTAGAGATAGTGCTTAGCAAACTCCTTTTAATGTCCCCATCAATTATTGGCTTTTCAGAAGATGGATCAGGAGTCAAACCATCTTTCACATGAGGTGTATCATCTTCTATGACAGTACCAAGGTCCGTTCTCTCTGCATCTTCTACATAAGATGAACCATTGCTAAGGTCAGAGTCTGGATTGGATGTATCACAATGACTGGCGATGTGGAAGGCCATTTCCACTACATCGGACGGCTCCTTATCGATGCAAGCATCAGAAATATTTTCCTCTGTGGTACCATCAAGCTTCTGGTATAACCCTGAGATTTCAGTGGCTGTATCTTTATCAATGGGAACATGAGAAGTGTGATCACTAGAGTATCCATTACATTGTCCATTACTTACGGAATTACAGAATTCCAAATTTGGTGGCACAAGCTCAACACTTTTTGATGCATAGTCATCTCCTACAAAATTGTCCTCTGTAGCATTCTCAAGAAAGTTCTCTTCTTCTTCGGCCTTACTATTCACATTATAGTTGACTTTAAGGTCATCATCCACCACGTGTTCCAGGAGCAGAGCCTCAAAACTTTGACACAAGGATTTATTAAATTCCATCTCTGGAGCACATCCCATTGGTTCTTTACATAATTCAGTGGTCCCAAAACATTTTTGGATTGACGAATCAGATGTGGTTTTTGGCTCCTCCTCATGGAACGATGGTTGAGTAAATGACAACTGGGCTTGGTCATCACAGGATTGCTCCTTTATTTCATCTACTGAAGTGGAAATATCATCAGTGGTTTCAAGTAAACATAGTCCATCAGCAGTAAAGCTTATTTCTTGGAATTTGCAATTTATCGGACTATGACCAGTAGGATTTTCTACCTCAGTTAGGGGTTCCTGGCTAACCATGTTGAAAATGCAGTCACTGAGCTCATTCAAATTGTTTGTTTGAGGTCCAAAGGAGGTCAAACTTGGTGCAGCAGTTTGAGCCAAAATTTCATCTGAATGAAACGCTTTGGGCACGTGATTTGGCTCGGTAAATACATTTTCTATCCCAGGATTCGGACAGCTTGATGCGTCGCACATACTTTCCGCAGCAGCTGAGTCCTCGCTGGGTAAAGTATCATGTTGCCTCCTTGTATGAGCTTTCTCCGAAAGATCTTCAATGATATCATCATCATCTACTAAACATATGCTGTAGAAGGTGTTAGTCCTCGAATTCTGCATCACCTCTGCATCGCTTTGAGGTGACAGGTTTTCGTTTATTTGTCTTTTAGCAGGAAAGTAATCCGATCCGCTCCTATTCTCTGGATTATCAGCATTTTTCTCCTCTTGTGTTAATGAGCTCTGCCATGCGGTGTGGCTGCTGGCCAAGAAGTTTGCTTTTAAGGAAGGAACTTCCTGCAAGTTCTGCTCTGGATTCAGTGACACTAGATCCTTTGAAGCATGGTCATGCCGAGGCCACGAGGCTACAACTGCAGCGCGACTGCCTTCAGTTGTACAATTTGCTATGACTGTGCTTTGGAACTCAGAAATTTCTGTAACGTCTACATCGATTTCCTTCTGTAAAGGTTCGTACTTAGACAGGCGATTTATTGCACTGTTTATGGGATTTAGCAAATTAACTGACCTGGTTAAGCTGGATCTTTGCACTGGTCCATTGTGCTCTGTGTTATCCATGCTGTTGTAGGAGGGATAGCGTGAACCCTTACACAATCCATTACTTGTCACCGCTGACTTTACGGCAGAGGACGTTGAGTAGTTGGAGCCCGAGTCCGGAATCACCGCTTTATCTGATGAGTTTTCTCCTACGTGTCGATCTTCAATTTGACTTTGCGTTGTGGGACTTTTCTCTAAATCTTCACATGATGTGGAATCGAACAAGCTGGTCCTTTCAAGGTTGGCACGTGGGCATAATTCTTTGCTAAAACAGCAACCCATTGTAACACCATGCTCTGCCCGTGCCGAGGCTGATGCTTTAATGAATCTACTATAGGGAATCGCTACAGCTGGATACAGGCCACTGCCCACAAGTCAAAAATAGTAACTTCAGACAGACAAATCAAAACACATGCTATTGTCACTCAAATTACAATCCAAGACACTGAGGCCTCTGTATTGAGGAGATCTGCCAAGGCGCAGACCAACAGCTGCCAAAGCCAGGCGGCTACTTGTTTAACTCTTACGTGTTAAATTAAAACTGGGGGTTGGGGTGGTCCGAGGAGACCAGAGACTTGGAGTTATGGGATTTCCAAATCCTGGTTACAGTAGTCCCTCCACATGGTAACATCTGATATGTACAACTATAGGGAAATCCATTCTATGGAGAACACATACACTAAAAACTACAAAAAGTGAATTTATCTAAAAGATCTCCTTCGGGAACTGATATATATGATGGTCATGTAGCATCAGGTTTACCCTTTCATTACACATATTATTACATAGAACATTATTATTATTTAGGACACATTCTCACTCGTCTACATGAAATTATCAATGTGATGGGTCGCCAAGTACAGAAAGCAGAAAAAAAAATAGAAGATTTATTTTCTTAATATTTCGAGAAGCTTGGATTAGTGTGAATTTTGCATGAGAAAAACCGCAGCAGGTTACTGTATACGGTGTTCAGATTAAAGAGAACCTGTCACCAGGGACCGCATTTTTCACTAAAGACAGATTGTGAAAGCCCATGAAACCTGCAGTGCACATATGTCTTTCTGCCTTTTCTAAGCATTTGCATTAAAATATAATTGTGTGTTAAAACTTACTCTTGCACCCTGACAAAATCCAGGGGTAGTCACAGGGGCTGGACTTTGGTTTGGATGCATTTCAAAAAACAACATGTGACTTGTCTGAGCTGCAGGCTGTCTCCATGTTTGTGCTCCTGTACAGCTTGTCCCTCCCCCACCGATGCCAGGCTGATTGGGCTGTGACCTCTGAGAAGAAGCAGGAGGTGGAGCTAGACAGGAGCACAAAGGTGGGAGCCAAGCTCTGAGGAGTGAGTAACACAGACATGGCACATGTTTTTTGAAATGCATCCAAACCAAAGTCCAGCCCCTGTGACTACTCCAGGATTTTGTCAGGGAGGAATAGTAAGTTACAACACACAATTATATTGTAATGCAAATGCTTAGAAAAGGCAGAAAGGCATGTTCTCACTGCTGGTGTAATGGGCTTTTACAATCTGTCTTTAGTGAAAAATGAGGTTCCTGGTGACAGGTTCCCTTTAAGGTTTAATATATTACAAATACTTTATAATAAATATTGAATGTTACGAGTCAAAAGACAATGCAATTTTTACTGATGTCACGAGGCCTTATAATATACAGACACTTGCCAGGTCTGTAGGGGGTCTTTTGTGCAGCAGTCAACTCGTTTATAGAAAATGAAGGTCACAGCTTATCCCCTCCCCCTCCCTGTACACTGTCCTCTATATAGAGAACACTGACCCATCATTACATCACTACTGACAATAGATGATGTCACAGCTTATCTCCCCCCTCCCTGTACAATGACCTCTATATAGATAACACTGACCCATCATTACATCACTACTGACAATAGATGATGTCACAGCTTATCTCCTCCTCCTCCCTGTACAATGACCTCTATATAGATAACACTGACCCATCATTACATCACTACTGACAATAGATGATGTCACAGCTTATCTCCTCTCCCTCCCTGTACAATGACCTCTATATAGATAACACTGACCCATCATTACATCACTACTGACAATAGATGTCACAGCTTATCTCCTCCTCCTCCCTGTACAATGACCTCTATATAGATAACACTGACCCATCATTACATCACTACTGACAATAGATGAAGTCACTGCTTACTTACATCTTCTATCTGCACAGATCCTTGCCTTGAAATCTCTTTATAGCGAGTCGGCTCCAGATTGTTATGGTCTATGGCCTTGAGGCACTACACACGGCAGAAATATTATACATATGATTTTCCAATATAACCCAGTTAGACATAAGGACTGAAATTTGCATGTCATACATGAAGATTCAGCTACAGACCGGCAGCAGATTTAGTGAGGTCTGTGGCAGAATAATTCACATGTGGGTTCTTGTTGCAGAATTGGCGCAGGTTCTCTCTTACCAGCCCATAGAAAATTTCTATACATCCTCATTCAGGTCACCTCCGTCATGGGGCTAGAATTCTACACACTTAAAAGGAGGCCAAGCTGATTGGAGATTTTTTTTAAGGGTTTTAAGGATAGCAATTCTGATGGCTTATCTAAGGGATAGGTAAGTTGATGGTTCTATGGTCGTCTAAATCCCAGCTGCCTTAGGGGCTGCAGCCTCTGCACGATTACACGGGTCAGTCTATCCTAGCTGCAAGACATCAATGTCCTCCTTCAGGGTGCTGTCACATGTCGCGTTTACTGCATGCGTTTAAAACCGCATTGCTACAGCTGAAGGGATATTTCCCTAATTAAACAGCTGTTAACGCTTGTGTTTACAAAACGCACGCGTTAACGCATTGTTAACACATGCGCTAACATCGCGGTTAACGCATGCGTTTTGTAAACGCAAGCGCTAACAGCTGTTTAATTAGGGAAATATCCCTTCAGCTGTAGCAATGCGGTTTTAAACGCATGCAGTAAACGCGACGTGTGACAGCACCCTCAGGAAGGATCAAGTTTGATAAATTATTCAATTAAAAGACTAAACTGATGAAACGACAAACTGGTCATACACAGCAAACGCTTTGAGCGTCGTAAATTTGTAAATTTAATTTTCCATCCACTAAAAGCTTAAGAACTAAATCGGGAGCCAACTAAAACCATATATTAAAGTAATCAAATGAATCATCAGGCAACTAATCCATTCCCATTATACAGTGACCAAGGAGAACGGCAGCGGGGAGATTATATTCCTCAACGGAGGCCGAAAACGCATTGACAAAACTGCATAATGTGAACAGTGTGAGTGCTTTAGATGACACCCGTATTTAGAGAACAGCTCATCGCCCATCTTACACAGCTCCGTACACCGATGTTATTAGTATTGAAAGATGGCGAAATGAAGAACTGCCGTACAGAAAGTTTTAATTTATTTAAAGTGTATTATAACTTAATAAAACCCATATAAAATTGATCATACTGATCCAGTGAAAGACAAACTGAGCCCACAAGAAACTGGTGCAAATGTTTTTTTTTTCACCAATTTCACTGCATTCAGAATATCCCCCCCGATTTCCCAGTACAGGTGGTCCCCTACTTAAGAACACTCGACTTACATACGACCCCTAGTTACAAACGGACCTCTGGATATTGGTAATTTATTGTAGTTTAGTCCTAGGCTACAATAATCAGCTATAACAGTTATCACAGGCGTCTGTAATGAAGCTTTAGTGTTAATCCTGGTTCTTATGACAACCCAACATTTTTAAAATCCAATTGTCACAAAGACCAAAAAAGTTCTGGCTGGGATTACAATGATAAAATATACAGTTCCGACTTGCATACAAACTCAACTTAAGAACAAACCTACAGACCCGGGGACTGCCTGTACTCAGCATAGAATAACTAAAAAGTCCAATTTTTTTTCCAAACAAACATCTCTGTACACGGACAAATAGATTATTGATATTTCAAGGTAGGCAGTGAAAAATGCAACAAAAAACGGGGCAAGTTTTTAAGGGGTTAAACTAACAGCCGTAGACACTGAACCATTAAAACGTATTATATTTAGAGCAGTCATGTAGGAGGCTCAATCATCTTGTTATAGAAGGGCCCATCTAACAAAATAACTATAAAAAGTGGACAATCCTTCCCAAATCTGTGAATCTCTCAGATATTCTGGTTCACTTGCTATTGGGCAAAAATAATATTTATTTTTTTTTTTTTTAGTTCTAAACTCAAATTTCTCAACTTTTACCATCATGTCTATTAGTTATATGTTACTGTATTGTGGCCAAGAAGCTTTAGCTACAAATGCCACATAAGAATGTGAATGAGCGGCTACGGCCACAATGTACATGAGCAGGTTATATGTGACCCAGGGCAGCAGGAGGGATCCCAGGAGGATATGATCACATTACACTGAGACCCCCGCACTGCACCTGTCATATAGACTATTTCTATCAGTCTGCAGCACAGGCCACGCTGCAAGATACTCATCGCCATAAATAGGCCTCCAGATTATACACTGCAAAAAGACTCCCCCATCTATAGATGCCCCTGATACAGGATAGTTTCTCACCAGTTTTTATCACTACAAGTAAATCATCTCACCCCTAGGCGCCTCAGAAGACAACAAGTACCGTAACTTAGATTCCCTACAAACTATGAATAAATTAATAGTATACAGTGTACATTTTATCATCATCCTCCTAGGAGTCTAGGTGGCTGGCACCCAATTCTCAATTGTCTCAAAGCTGGTGGTGAAGACCAGATTCCCAGATTCTATGGGGTCTCCAATACCCTGCACCCAGTAGAGGGCAATCTATACATAGGCCCCTTTCACATAAACATAGGACTTCTCCAGCCCTCCATCTCTGTGCAGTATGAATACGTATATACATGAAGTTTATCAACCGTATCCATATAATATACAATGCTTACACAGAAAATGATGGCTGGCTGACAGAAGGCTCCCCCCACTGGTTCTGATCTACCTGGATCCTGCACGTTCCCATACACTTCGATGGAAATACTGAATAGCAAACAATACATTTTTTTTAAAGTCTTGCTCAGGTTACGATTGACAATACGGCCGTGTAAATGGATGACCAGATTGGCCATATGCTACACGTATGAAAATGGTATAGCCGTTTTTATAAGTTCGTGTGAAAGGGGCCTAAAAGTCAGAATCAGCAGGATCAAATAGGACATTACAGGAAAGCACATATGAAAGAATTGC
Source organism: Engystomops pustulosus (assembly GCA_019512145.1). Lineage (NCBI taxonomy): Eukaryota > Metazoa > Chordata > Amphibia > Anura > Leptodactylidae > Engystomops > Engystomops pustulosus. The sequence goes on from CM033645.1 coordinate 192,395,930, forward strand.
TACAGAAAAGACACTGCCCCCCCCCCATATGTGCACTCCTTACCTGATTACAGCGTACATCATAGATGTCTATACCGTCTGCCCTCATGACACAACATAATGACTATAAAAATGTATTTTGTTACTTTTAACTTGCTCATAATGCAGCAGGAGAGCATCACATGCACAGCTAGAGACTGTGCCATTTATGCTTGCTGGGAGGACAGTGCAATAATTATCAATATATTCCATATAATAGGGCTGCACAGTCAACTTAATTATCATAAACTAACTTATAACCATCATTAGCTGTGACAGGAGTATGCACCTCCCTGTGTGGAGAACCTGTGCGGTACAGTCCAAATCAGTGAGAGACCTCTGGTCAGACACAACATCCCCGACCTTACTGAAAGCAATGTCGCAGGAATGTTAATATATTAAGTGATAAGTAATATGCACTCTAAACATCTCAATATTTTATTCCAATATATTTACTCCATCCTCATCTCTGACCATTATGCAATCTCACATCTGAGTTGCTGCTCAATCAAGACAGACAACAGAGAAACTTGAGAGTGATGATCATTATGCACAAGACCACGCATCACATACAACGCAGTGGCTGGATATTATGGACACACTACAGTGCCAGGCATTGCATAGGAGTCCCTTCTCTCCGACTAACACTGCTGCTCTCTCCAGTCAGGGAAGAAGGGACCTCTAGCATCACACATCACTATAATGTACTCGGATCTGCACTGTGGTTAAGTGACTATTTAAGGCCTTAAGCACACAACCGTGTAACTCGAACGGGCTGGAACGTGGGACGAACCACATAACCGGGTGGCCCACAAGAGGGTACCGATCAATGGAAGGGACCAGCGCATGCATCAGCTGCAGACACCACATGATTCAGTACTTACAAGATGTGAACTATCTTTGGCTTCTTGGACTTGCTGTACCTGCGGTTCAGCCACAACTTTAGTATCCTGATCTGAAGTCATGAGCCGTCTGCTTCTAGGCTCCTCAGAGAAAACGAGTCACCCCAGAGAGCTGCAAAAATGGAAAAAAGAAATCAAGTTACTCAATAATAACATGCCAAGATCATTACTGCACAGCCCACATCAGCATAATAAATATTGTCTGAAATAAAAGCAAAAAAAGTACAGAAAAAACTCCAGCAAGGCCTGACAACAGGATGCTCTTGGTCATATCTAAACCACAGTAACAGATTGTGCTAAAAATGATTATTTGTCTATTGCTATTTAGTCAGATGTTACAGCAAAATTGTGCCATTATTTGAATTTGAAAGAAACCTCAATGCTTCCTGTGCGGGTTGGTGCAAGTCCCTCGCCCTCTTGGACAACACAAAGATCAAAGTGTAGGTCCTGCTAATCCTGCGACCCGGACAAGAAAATTTCCCCACCGTGCTGTAAACTTTTAACTCGTCCTGCAAGGACCAATGTGTAATTTCTGACTTGTTGCGTGGTGTGCCCTATTTATCTGAGCGGTGAGGGGCCGACTGCTGGGACCCCACTATCCCTAGGACAGAACCCCCAACAATATGGAAAGCTGGGCTCATGTTCTCACTAGTTGATAGAGCAGCAGGACAAGTATAATTCAAAACAGAGAAAAAACAAGTGTGTAAAGGCTAAAAAGTCAAACTTTATTACAATTCGTAAACAATCTCCGAAAAAATCCTACATGCATGATTAAAAACATTTAAAAGTGTACAAATACACATATATACAACTGAGTGGGTCGGAGTCTGGTAACAAAGACCCACCTACGGCCACAGGTCAACCCAAAATATGTGGATGCAATTCCTCACAAGTAAATAAGGAAGTAGAAAGAAGTAAAGCCCTGAAAAACTTACCTGATTTCATCCTGATCAGGTTCTAAATTGTCAGGTGCCAGTCTAAAAAGGAGCCGGATGATGATATTCAGTACCCAGAAAAAAAAAAAAGGGTTAAGGTCAATCGGCAAGGCAAAAAGTGAGACCGGAGCAGAGGTGATCCCATCAGGTAAGAACAGAGCAGAGCCCAAATGATCAAAGTTGCCAAGCATGAGAGCCCTAGTGGGAGGAGGAAATGCGAGGTCACAGACCCTTGGCCGAAGGCTTTACCCTTATTTCTTGTGAGGAAATTGCATCCACATATTTTGTGTTGACCTGTGGCCGTATGTGGGTCTTTGTTACCAGACTCCGACCCACTCAGTTGTATATATGTGTATTTGTACACTTTTAAAGTGTTTTTAATCATGCATGTAGGATTTTTTCGGTCATTGTTTACTAATTGTAATAAAGTTTATTTACACACTTGTTCTTTTTCTCTGTTTTGAATTAACCTTGTTCTTTAGTGTGTTGGCTATTGTGATACCGATCTCTGTGCATGAGATCACGCTCCACATTGTTTGGTTAAAGCAGGACAAGTACGTAACCTGCGATATTCAACAGTATGGTAGTGTGAGGTTGCTGAGCACAGCTTGGAATTAAAGGGGTTGTCAGACATGAATAAAAAACCTAGCTGTACTTGGCTCCCTTGTGCTCCCAGAGTCTCGTGCCACCTGTTTACAGGGGCACAAGAACTTCGCCCCAACAACATGGACCACCTGGCTTGCACTCCCGTCCTCATGTCCCAGCGCTGTACCAGGTGCTTGGACAGGAGACGGGTAAGCGTGCCAGGCCGTCTGAAGTTGTCAGAGATAGCCGAGTGATGCGCTTTTCCATGCTACAATACAATGGAGTACCCAATACTCAACCAGCAGCTCCTTGGATTACTGAGTGTGGGACCTCCGTTCTGGTGATCCCAGCAGTTAGACCCTAAGCAATCAGTTTGTTATCAACCATCATGTGGGGAGGGGAGCACAAATAATATTATTAATTCCTTTATTGATATGGTGCGCACAGATTATGCAGCACTAGACAGATTGGTCCCTGTCCCCACGGGGCTCACAATCTAATCAACCTACCAGTATGTTTGGGAGGAAACCGGAGGACACCCACGGAGAGAACATAAAAGCTCTTTGCAGATGCAAGGCTGTAATGCTAACCACTGAGCCACCGTAAATAGTTGGTACAAACCATTTAAGCAATTATATTTTTTACTTTTCTATTGGCAATAAACAACATGACACTTAGAAACCTAAGCTTTGAGACGGAAGAAGTACTACGAGTGTGCACATCGGACGGGATACAAAAGTATCTAATGGTTTGTCAAGGGGTAACCACGACATTAAACAGAACCAAAATGGGCAAAAAAAATATATTATTTTTTTTTAAATCTATGCATAATGGATCTATGGAATTGTCCCTGGTTTATTATGCTTTATTTTGATTTTTCGATTTACTCTTCAAGAAATACTTTTAGAAAAGTTATTGTTCTGTACAATAAAGACATTAAATTTCCCTTTAGAACATATTAATCTGAATAACTCAGAACATGTACAGCTGGATTGAGGAGACATCTTATCATGCAAAATTTATGTAGAAACCTGAAAACGTAACCTGCATATAAAACAAGGAGCAGGAAGAAAGTGCTTAAAAAAAACAAGCACTCATGACACCTCGGCATCACATAAGTTACTGCCAAGCAGGAAACACCTTGCAGCGGGTCAGCGGCTCTACACATTCCTGTTCTGCTAACAAGATCTCCATGATGGATTTGGTAAAACCTCCACCCTCTTGAAATAGATAACATTTTATCACTTAAATAAATCCCTTCCATTAGACAAGTCTCTGCATGTATATGTACCTGTGTCTTTGCCTTCTTTGATAGTGTCAGCCTTTACCTGTTCTCACCCGGCTGCCCTCTGCATATACAGAACTTCCCCTCACTGCTCTGAGGCACACAACCAACATTCATGGTCAGATCACGCCGCCATAGAGGTCTATGGCAACCTTTCACAGTGTGGTGAACATCGAGCGTCTCACCACACCGTGGACACCCAGCTTTCTAAGGAGAGCGAAGGGGCGAGCAGTGCCAACACGACCAACCGGCCATTTACAAGGGAACTTCTGGGGTCCCACACTGAATCTTTCTTCTCACCGTCAGACAAAGAGGGAAGGGAGAAGGATTATTCCTAACTTCACTGCTGCATCATCCTATTCAGCTGTAAACATTTAGACATGTTAAACAAAGAAGCATGGAGAGTCTGCTCACAGCATTCAGGGATTATTAAAGGAAAGTAAAGGCACATGACAACTTAAGTAAAAGAGTGGCCAACCCCTTTAACACTTGTAAGTAACGTAATTAAAAGATCCTCTTATTTCTGGGCAGATTGTGAACAGCTCCTATAATACACAATGTTGCTGCTCCTGTAGAACAATATTGGTTTCTAGACCTCTGTGGAGGACCTTATAGAGAATCTCCTATCGAAAAACATCATGGGAAACCAGAGACACTTCATAGATCCAGGCACTGATAATCTTCTTATATTTGTTATTCATGGCCTCCTTCCTTTCTGAAAGTATTCTAACAAGCCTGAAGGGCTCTGGTGGGCGTTTCCAGATCCCCTCAGTGCTGTAGCTTCACAGGCTGGTACAGTGAGCAGGGCAGGTCTCCGTTCCCCTGCACTTCTTGCTGCTGCTAGATTACACTGGCAAAAGGAAAAAAACATGTTCTGCTGAGATGATGCACTGAGGGGCCCACCACAGCCCATTCAGGCTCATTAGCATAATTTTAAAAGTTGATTTTAGAAGTTAGGAGGCCACGGATAACAAACATAAGAAGCTTACCAGTGTCATGGTGCCTGGATCTATGAATGTAGTGTCCCTGGCGTATGGTGCTTGAATCTGGTGGAACATTTCCTTTAAAGTTCTCCTACCAAGATCCTTTCCTTACCTTCTACTACATGTCAGAGAGTTTCATCCGATATAAAACTAAGCTGATCACAAGATGCCAACTGGTTCTGTAGAAAAGGAACTGCGACAAGTATAAGTAAACACGGACTTCCTGGAGAGGTTACCTGCCAAGACTATTCCCAGCTTAGCCGCTAGTGATGGATATGCGGATTATACAACAGATTATGAATGTACAATGAAATATCTATAACAAATACAGCCAGCGCTCAAATGTCATCTAGGCGGGTGGGCTTCTCACTGGAGCGGGCAAGTATGGATAATGTTCGGTTGGATTAACAATCGGCTAAAAAACAAATGTGACCTGGATGGAGGCGAGGGCCACCTCAGATGATACATAAAAATAGGAAATTATTAAATCACAACTATATCCAAAATTGACACACTGTGCCAGGCTATACAATTATTAAGTGTCTCCACCCAATTGCTACACTGAAGCTCTACCTGGACATGTGATGGCGAGCAGACTTTAGTTTTGAAAAACGAGGATCAACCACGATATAAAGTGTGTCGTCCTCTTTATATGAACATGTGCACTACTCCAGCTCCAGTGCGCAAGCAAGCGAGATGCGTCAAAATTGGGGAGAGAGTAAAGCTTTGGGAATGTTACTCCTGTGATACTGGATAAACACGTCTCAAAACAAATTAAGGGAACACTTAAACACAATATAACTCCAAGTGGATCAAACTGTCTACATAGGAAGCAATGCTAATTGACAATCAATTTCACATGCAATAAGCATTCAATAACATTCAATAAAAGGAGTGGTTCTGCAGGTGGGGACCACAGACCACTTCTTAGTTCTGATGCTTTTTGGCTGACGTTTTGGTAAATCTTAAATGTTGGTGGTGCTTTCACACTCGTGGTAGTATAAGACAGACTTTTCAACCCACAAAGGTGGCTCAGGAAGTGCAGCCAAACCAGGATTGTACATCGATGCAAGCTGTGGCCAAAAGCTTTGCGGTGTCTATCAGTGTTGGCGCTACCAGGAGACAGGTCAGTACACCAGGAGACATGAATGGGCCATAGGAGAGCAACAACTCATCAGTAGGACTGCTACCTCCACCATTGTGCAAGGCGGAAGAGGAGGAACACATGCCAGAGCCCTGCAAAATCACCTCCAGCAGCCACAAATGTGCATGTGTCTGCACAAGCTGTTAGAAACTGACTCCATGAGAATGGGTGACGTCCACAGATGGGGGCTGTGCTCACATCCCAACACCACGCTTGGGCCAGAATAGGCAAATTTGCCTGTGGCGTCCTGTGCTCTTCACAGATGAAAGCAGATTCACACTGAGCACATGTGACAGACGTGACATACAAAATTTCATAATGCAAGTATTATGTGAGCCCACCCTCTACTGTATTGCAACTCCCCCCTCACAAAATTGTATATGGAGCATTAAGAAAACATGGAGAACCCACGGGCTGAGCCTTCCTTATACAGACATTGGTTTTCCGCATACTACAGCGAACCACCACCACTAGCAACGATCACAGGTGCCAACCTTTTTTGATCACTCCCGGTGGTGGTCAAAATCCGAAGGCACATGGGCTCCTCCATCTTTGTTTTGTCGCTCCCTTTGACGTCATTAGGGAGTGACAATCTGTTGCATTGACAGCTTCGGGTATTTATAAGGTTCGAGGCAGTCTTGTTTCCGTAAATCCGTTACAGTGTGCCAGTGGCACAATGTAATAGAGTATATGGTAAATTCACATATGGTAGGATCAGGCAACCTAGGTTTAACCCCCTAAGGACGGAGTGTTTTTTCGCTCATTTCTCGCTCTCCCCCCTTTAAAAAGCCATAACTTTCGTTTTTCCGTGTACAGAGTGGTGTGAGGGCTAACAAATTTTATTAGTGTGCGTAACAAATTTTACTTTTCCGAGATGTTATTTATTATTCCATGCCAAGTACCAGGAAGCTTTAGGGAAGGGGGGGGGGGGGTGCTCACATTTAAGAGTTAAAATCCTGGCAAATGGGAATAGACCCCATTTGGAGAATTTAACCATATTGATAAGTGAACCGCAGCATAAACCGCTATGTCATGAAAATCAGAGATTTTTTTTTTTCTTTTTTTAGCTCAAATTTCTAGTAGGAAAACCAGGACCTCAAAATCAGAACTATTTCCTGCCATGTGAACAAAGCCCAATTCTGAGCATTTCAAGTACAGATGAAAAGACTTAGATGGAGTTCCCTGGAAGAGACGAGTTCAGGCTCGGACTGCTATGTGTCTAGGATAATACAGAACAGGTCACACGAGATAAAATAAAACTTATGACACATGGCTTGGCTTCTACATGATGCATTTGTATCAACTTCACTGATCTGTGCTGGCGGGGGAGAGGTTAGTTTCAGCTTGAGAAATGTGCTTGCTCTGCCACCAGACAGACAAATCGCAGCTATAATGTGTAGTGCAGACACATAAAACCATGGGCCTGGACCCATAAAAGGTAGAAATTATTGCACCAATTTTCTTTTTAATTTTCATTTTTTTTTTCTATGATTATGTAGATAACCATCTTTCCGGAACCGCTGTCTAGAAAATTTAGGGATATGGTTTATAGCATTTATGTGGATAAGGTAGAGGGTTTTATAGATGTGATACATGACTTGTACCCCAGGGGGGGGGGGGGGGGGGGGAAGGGGGGGGGCATCTATTATCAGCGATGTAATGATGGGTCGTGTCTCTATATAGAGGTCATTGTACAGGGAGGGGGAGAGATAAGCTGTGACTCATCTATTGTCAGTAGTGTGTAATGATGGGTCAGTGTTTATCTATGGAGGTCATGTACAGAAGGAGTAAGCTGTGACATCATCTATTGTCAGTAGTGATGTAATAATGGGTCAGTGTTATCTATATAGAGGTCATTGTACAGGGAGGGGGAGGAGATAAGCTGATGATAAATACAACTAACACATCAGGCACAATTATCTTTTATTCTAAAGATATAATCACCACCACTACAAATAATCTAAAGGTTGCCCTAAACTTGAGGATTAGGAGTCCAACCTCCGATCACATTTTCATTAATTACAAGTTGTGCCACATTACAAAATATCACCATCCTTCTACAAACTGACCCGAGACCCTAACTAATGAACCAATTTAGGATTGTTTATTTAGAAAATCAAAACAACAAAACAAAAACACAAAAAAAAAAAAAAAAACCAGGTGCGAATGAGTAAGAGACTGCCGTCAGAGTTGTCAATATTCAGCCCATTTGTTTCATCAACTTGCCATAGATTCAGAACCAGTTCATATCATTAATTTGACATCATTTCTATGATTTTGCATTGTAACTTGTGTCTGTCCCTAAAAATGTTACATTTATAGGCTGGAGATATTACAGGCCCTACAAATCTGCCTGTGTTACATGAAACAGGATAGTCAGTGCTGATGGACTTGTGAGAGGCAACTGGGGATGTGTAACTAAGGGATTAAAGGGTTACCGTTGGTGACTTTTGACCATGTGCCCTTTAGTTTAAAATCCAAAATTCTGCAAGCTTAATGGAAACCTAAAACTTGGTACAACCCCTGTAAGGACTAGTGTGTATGTACAGCGTCATTCACCCTGTACGGGGAAAGATCGTAGACTGAGCTTTACATACATATGTGGCAGGTGTCTTCTGTATTACACAGCAAACATAACCAATGTGAGAATGACATTGTATGCAATTTTAGTTTATTTCTTGGAATAGCCAAATTTTGAAGAAAATATTCTTATATTTATTCAAATTAGCTATAGGAGCTCTGTAGAGCTCTATAGTCATGTCGTTTATGTACAGCCCCGATCCCGCTTTGGCCCACCGGCACCTCCTACACAGCTAGTGATGTCACAGTCTCCCTGCAAACCTTGTACATGCATAATAATTGCATTACTTGCGCAGCGGCACTGCTACCTGGCCATTAAAACCATCCCATAGTCCTCATTCAATGATCCAGATAAAGAAATGTATGGGTGTTTCTGTGCTTCATGATAGTACTGGTCCAAAGCATAAAAGGGGAGGTGTCATCTGTACCGTACAATGAGATCTGTCCCTTTTAAAGGACACCTTTCATCGGGTTTGTGTCACTAGTCCTGTCTCCACTACCTGTTGGAGCAGCTCACAAGGATCCCATCCCAGCCTTTATCTAGTCATTTCATACAATAATCCTTATAAAATCATCTATTCTTTATTATGTGGCTGGTCACATGGTCAGAGGCAGTGATGTCACCCCTGTTACCCCTCCCCTCTTGCTGCTCATGTCTGTGTGTAATGTATAGTAAAGCATTGCTGGTGTCTGTGCTTTATCTCCTAACATGCTCTCCCTCCTAATACACATTGAGACACAGACATCAGCTACACAAGTACCTGACATGTTCTGCTATAACATGGCTGCCTGGAGCTGTTGTATCTCTACTATACAGATACAGGCTGCAGGGGGCGCCAGCACCAGGAAGCACATCATTATACAGGCTGTCAGTCAAGCACTGTGGGTGTGGCTGTGCCTCCCACTCATGAATAAGCTGGACAGATGAATATGCTAATGACTCATTGGACATCTCACAGGACATTTGCATACAGCTTTAGGACCTCATTGCTTGGGTATACAGGCATGTAGAGGGATAATGAAGGAATAGAGGCAATGCTCTCTAATGTAGTAAAGGCTTCTTCATGCCCCAGTAACTTGAGTTGATCCACCTATCAGTGCATCTTCAGCTTCAGCAGCACGGCCTCACCCTAAAGCCGCAGATATGTGCCGGATTCATTCTTCTACTGCGCATATCGCCGCCTTGGGGGGCCAGCCCGCGCAGCTGAAGATGCGCTGGTAGGTGGATCACCTAAGGTTATCTGGGCATGGATAAGCCCTTACTCCTGCTCCACAGTGAGGCTATTCCACACACCAGTAGCCTCTGCCAATAATTAACACATATCCAAGATAACGATTTTATGTGAACTTGCTGAATTTTAGCATTACAGAAAATCATCGGGGTGAGAATTTGAACAGCAACCTACCATCAGATCTACGTTATTAGGTAGATACATATTAATAGGTTTCCGTTAACTAAAGACAAGGCCGTCCTAAAACTTTGCAAAATGTATTGTTCATCAGTAGACACTGATAAATCTGATAAACTGTTTATGTTTGTAGATTTTGCTGAAGCTGTCTATGCTGAAAGCCGGACAGAAAACCAATTTTTTTAATATTCCTTTTAGATCCATGTAAATAAAATTTTAAAAACATCAAAAACCTCATGTGTCTCACCATAATTAGCCTTATATGAGCTTTTATGACCCACAGGAGATCAGACAGGTGCCAAATAATGAGCCATCAGACAGATTCTCTTTGATAGATCTCTCTGTGAAGGGCAATGAATGGAGTGGACACGAGAAGATTGTAGAATTCCATTAAGATTTTTTATTGCACATATGGGCTTTAAAAAAACAAAAAACACAGTCCCAAAAGTGTTTTTTTTGGATTTGATTTGTAGAGGGCTCGCTGTACATTAAAAAGAACATTACAATATTTATGGCAAAAATACATTTGGAGAGTATGGCAAGATCTTGTTGATCAATACAATTACTGAAATTATAAAAAAAAAAAAAAAAAAAAAAGGATCAGAATTGACTTCTTGTGGCTCCTAAAACATGTTTGGGGCAATGCGATTAGTTTTTATTTGTATATAGAACTTTCTGATGCTTTAGTGTTAATCCTCTATGTCAAATTCTGTAAAATTTAAAACATAACTTCTATTTCATGTTGATTTTTAACAAATTGTCATTTGTGATTCTTCCCTTTCAAAACAAACAGAATGATGCCAACATTGTGCTGCCATCCCTTTTCTTTCCAAAGTTATGGCATGTTCTGTTATGAAGCTACTTGCCATATATTCTCCTTTGCAAAAGAAGTGGGCGGAGACCAAACTGTTTCAGTCTTTGCCCTAAAGCAGAGTCAATAAGCTCCTCTCACTTCCCATGGTGCTTTATATTCTCTCAGAAAGTAACTTGAGTGAAAACTAACTGAAGTTATGCAACAAATGAAGCACGATTCCTACAAGCAAATCCACTGAACACTACAAAGTGTACATACACGATCTATACAGTGACCTCATGGAGGAGCATGGAATAAAAAGTAGAAATCAGCAGTGAGAGGAGATCTGCGGCCAGAGCATAGGGAGGGTGGAGAGTGATTGCATTGTTGTAAAAATGATTGCATTAAGTATTGATGCTGAATTGTGATAAAAAAAAATGTAAATGTGTAAAAATGCAAGTGCATGAGGTACACATGATAATAAACGTTACAAAAAAAAAAAAAAAATCAGCAGTGAAATAGTGACATGAAGTGTTGGGTGAGGACCAATGGTTAGTGTGTTCCTCCTGTGTAGAACAGAGGCTGGTTTGGAGGGGGCAGAGGCTGGATGGGGGGTGGGGGTCCACAGAGGAGTGAGAAGTCTGTATGATAAGGTTTGTAGTGCAGAAAGAAAGTAATTCAGTACCACATACTGGGTTGGAGGAACTCATAGGGAACAGGGGAGCCCTTTTACCTTGCTTTACTGTGTAGGAGACTTCTACATCCACATAGTTGCACAGACAGATCTCTCCTGCAAACTACACACAGAGCATAAAATGACCTCTCCCACCCCCCTCTACAATGAGAGGGGAGCAGCTGCCCCTTTGCTCTGGCAGTTACAACCAGTAGAAAATTGGTGTAAACTTAAAAGGATGGTGACAGAGATAATCAACACAGCCACTGCAGGGACAGACTAAACAGAGGAGGACAGCAAATAAATTTTAATGTAACAAAAGTCAAAGTTGTCAAAGTATTTAAAAAAAATTAATAAAATACATTTTATTGTAGTTTCTTATCGTACTTTCACACAGATTTTATTCTCACCAAACCTATTAAATATCCATTGATCTCCAATACAATGCAGGACATGAGTTTAAATATTCATATCACTTTATAAATCTTGTGCAATTGGATTATATTGGATAAAACCCATCTAAACAAATGAACAAAGCGTGAAGAAGCAGACTGTCCATCAGATGTATTACATACCTTGCTCGTCAGCTGTATTTGGATTTACAGCTGCTTCAAGAGTTCGAATAGATGCACAAAACTGAAGTAAAGTCCACAAACGCACATGCGTCACAGGTCAGACATCCGGCAGTCAATCAACCTGCAAGACAAAACATTTACTAAATATTATATATTGGAATAGAATTTTTTAAAGAAGACCTGTCGCCAGAATTTTACCCCCCTGACTAACAATGCCTGCTGATAAATGGTTACAGGTCCTCCCCATATCACCTGGGGGGCACCATCTTAATTAAACAATTTTATGATATGCAAATGAGCTTTTCTGACTCATGTCTAGTGACTCTTTCCTCTCAGGCTGGTAATGGCGCTCTCTAATGCCACGTCGCATTATTCTGTCTCTTCATATCCCTGACCCTGCTCCCTTGTACTTTGGGACGGTCTGCCAATATTCTACTACAGACATATAAAGCTCCATGTACTTGTAGGAAATATTGTGTAAATTTTTTTTACACAGTGCCTTGTGTTACATTCATGTCATGTGACCAAAGTGACATCACTGCAGGTCCTTTAGCTTTCTAACAATAGCAAGTTGTACATCATGTACGTGATCACATGAAATCACAGCAGCTCCATGGAGGATGGAGAGGAGTAGAATATACAAGTGCATGGTGTACAGTTTGCTAATGTAAAGAGGTTAAAGGGCCTGAGATGATGTCACCCTGGTCACATGACTTGAACTGAATATTAAGGAGGCATAAAGCATAAGGAGTAGATGGGAGGAGCCTGCTGAGCAGGACACACCCACAACTGATGCCATGGAATATAATATATGAGGTGATTTTATATGGACGGGGAAACATTTTTTAGCTAAAAGAAGGGCGTCAGTTAATAGGGCTCTATTGGCTTATAACCAGTCACCGGCTGTATATGTGAAAATGTGGTGACTAGTTCCCTTTAAGGTCTAATGGTGCCCATAGTTTTGCAGTGGCCACCAAAATCTCCCTCGGATGCACATGCACACTTTGTATGGCTGAGCATGCATTTAAAAGGAACATTCCAGTCGAAGCCAACTCATTGAGTCCTGCTCCTCATTTCTGGACCTGCACAAGGGATGATAATTTATAAGCTGTGACTGGAGTGTTCCTTTAACTTGTTAAGACTAGTAATAAGCTGGCAGACAACCAACTTCTGCTGGAGCGAAATGTTAGGGATGGTAAAATTTACCAATCCAGATCTCAACTTTTTACCCTAGTTTGATACGAGAAGAGTCACAGATGACGCGTCTCTGGTGTGGATGCCATGAGAATCTGCTAGCTAAAAGATTCTTTAGCCCTTCCATGAAGGGTTCTGCCATATTTGATGGCAAGATTAGTGTGGTCTAACGTCACTGCTATATTATACAGGGAGGGTAAATTATCTCTGATCGGTCATTGACAAAAGTGCAGATATTTAATAGACCCTTTTCATAGTTTCATGGCAACTTTTTCAGTTGCTGCAGTACAAACTATTTAATCATGTTCAGCGTTTGCAGAGGAGTCAGATACGAGAGTAACTAGTGGTGGCCTAGTTAAGCTCACTGGATGACTCCCTTTGTTAGGCTCTAAAAACGAGAGTTCAGTGAACTAAGCTCCCAGCAGGAATGAAGGATACACAGAAGAGCAATCCCCTCATCATGAAACTGCAGCGGCCAGTATGAGCTATGCTGCGATACCTAGTATCTTGTTACACAGGCTAGCAAGCAGCAACCCACCACCCCACGCCAAGTTCTACAGATCCAACTTCTGAAAGCCTGATACTCCGTTGCTGATACTAAATGAGGCCTGTGCAAATCAACTAAGGTCACAACCCCCAACACTGAAAAGGGCCACAATGGCAAAAAATACCTGTGCACTCACTGAACACCCCATGGGTGGGTAGGATTCTGGCTGCGACCAGAGCCTAGGACAGTGATGGCGAACCTTTTAGAGACCGAGTGCCCAAACTACAACCAAAAGCCACTTATTTACCCCGATGTGCCATTTTAAACAGTAACTTATTGCTACCTTATTTTCCCCTTGTTTAATTGTATCGGCCACCTGATGCCACCGATACAGTTGAATCAAGGTGGGCAAATTCAGACTATTATTGTAGCTTCTCTGCAGGGTCTCTCTGTTTAGGAAGAATGGTGGGTCCAGCAGGAGGACCACAAAGATAATGCACGTCTTTCAACACCTTCTCACTTATCAAGCAGTTCCAAACAGTCAATGAAGTGTCGCTGTAAAATAGTGCTGAGCGCAGCATCTCATAAGTTGCCTAGGACTGCAGGAAGAGCTAATGGATTTGTTCCTGTTTGGTCCTGGGCTGATGGCCTGAGTGCCCACAGAAAGGGCTCTGAGTGCCACCTCCGGCACCAGTGCCATAGGTTCGCCATCACTGGCCTAGGATGTATTTGATTAGTCAAGTCATTTATGCAGGAGCATCCCGAGAAAAGAAAAGTGGATTTTATTACAAATTTGCATGGACCAAGCATAACAACTTACATGTTCTAAGTGCAACATTTTGCTACATACTGTAAATCTTGTGTGGGAGGGAAGGGCTATATGAAAAACGCAAAAAAAAAATTGCTGCATTTTTTGCTGCATAATGAACACGACATAAAACGATTTCACTACATTGGAATGTGTCTGGTTCTACTTTCTGGGGATTTGGAAATACACACTACATATCTACAATACCTAAACTTAAAAACTTAAACTTGAAAAGGAGTTAGTCAGTTTGTCAGAAGCTGTGGGTCACGTGATGCCTAGGCAGCAGGACTCAGGACTTCCTGTGGTGTCCCGTGTCCTGCTGACTGTATAGGCTGATGCCACCTCTGTCAAAACAACTCCCATAGCAGTGCAGGGATATATATATTTATATATGTCCATGCCCCATTAGTGACCAACCACTTCTAGTCTAAGTACAGCACCTTGATTGAGTATTCAGCCCTTTGAACTTTTCTACCTTTTGCCTCATTTTAGGCGTCAAACAAAGATATAAAATTGTAATGTTTTTTTTATTTGATATTTTAAACTTAAAAAAAATTAAAATAAAAGTGGAGAGTGCAATATTATTTGGCCCCTTTACTTTTAGTGCAGCAAACTGACTCCAGAAGTTCAGTGAGGATCTCTGAATGATCCAATGTTGTCCCCAATGACTGATTACGATAACTTTAATCCAGTTTCTGTATTACTACACCTCCTTTGTGATAGTCTCAGGGTTCTGGATCATGAAGGCAGGTTTGTGATTCTGTTGTGGAGAAGTTTAAAGCCACAAAAAGAATTCACAAACTTTAAACATCCTAAGGTGCAAGAGTCATATTGAAATGGTAGATTCGCAGTGGTCTGATTCTCCTTCCACTTGTTCTTGATTCCTCAACTCTGCACTTGATTGGAGAAAACTGAAGCACATCCTTAAACCTACAGGGTTATTTTATGTAGTATAGAAGATTATTAAAGGCCAATGCACCTGGGCACAAGGTTTCAAGTGGAGATCAAGAGCTCACACTCTTCTACATTCCCAGGATCGCTTTAGATACAGGCATTCTTCCTAATGGGATGAGAGAAAGGCACTAATCCAAAGCTGGAAAACCCTTGTCATCTGCTCAGATGTGACCTCATGCTCTTGTTATTTCATGCATTCACAGTCTTTCTGGCTCGGTGATGTGCAGTCATAGGGCCTTCAGCTTACACAGCACAAATATCTGGTGTGGAGCTCATCACCGGGCAAATGTCACTGCAGACCTTTCCTCATACACTACAAGCGGAACTAATGGGAAACGACAGATTCCTAAGGGTCAGAAATATATGAACCTCCTCCTAAGATATCACTTGTAAGACCGATAAAGGATATTTACTATAGAAGCAGAGCGAGTTTTACTAGTAGGAACAGCAACTACATTAGCCTTACATTGTTTTGATGCAGTCTTGGGGATGTCAGTCTCTTATTGAACACCTATCTAAAGGGATAGGTAGCCAATTTTATAAGGGTTGTACCAAGATTGTACAATATCTCATACCCACCTTATAGGGGATTACAAAGCGATTGTACGGAAGGGAGCCTCAGCAATATGTGGAGCTCTCAATGGGTGCAGGTAGTCCTGATGCTCCATTTACTACTATGGGAGTATGGAGGTAGAGTGCATTGCCTGCCCATCTCCAGTAGTCTCAGACAGTACAATAGGAGTCCTGGAGATTGTTAGGGGCTGTGCACCACAATTTTCAACACGCAGGACAAACATCTATTAGTGAGAAGAGGACCCCCATTCTCCGAATTGCAATAACCCCTCAACATCTTGAATATCCCAGTTAATAACTTACAAACTTGACACAATCTCTTAAATGGCAGGAAAACCACTTTAGAGCCGCATTCTGTGTTTCGTTTCATCGCTCAACTATACGTAAAGCACCCAGAACCCCCAATAAAGTAACTGTAGTGGTTACATGTGTCTATTGCTCCCATTTCATAGGTCTCGGACGTCAAGACCATTTTATTACATTACCTGAAGGCTCAATTGCACTCAAGTGAACAGAGCCGAGCTGCATTACCAATACCAGCCACTATACAAGGTACAGCGCTGTACTTAAAAGGGTATTCCCATCTGGGCATTCACATTTAATTAAATTCATTTGCCATATGGAAACATTTCTTCAATTGGATGTTATTAAAAAATATGTTGGCATGAAGATAATTTCTCATAAAATGTAGCCATGTTGTCCCTTAGAAACAAGAGAGCTTCCTCGGATATGACCACCCCACACACTGGCAGCGGTGGCCAGACATGGGCTATTGAGCCCTAGCTGACCTCCTGGCTTCAGTGTTCACTACCACAGTACGGTTTTGGGTCATGTAGCAACTCCTGGACATTTCATATCCAAAGAATTTTTGCTTCTTTATGCAATCCCACCAGCAGAGGTGGTCGTATCCAAGGACAATGTCTTGTTTCTCAGGAACTATGTGCCTATCATGTATGAGAAATTATCTTCACACAGGTAATTGTTTTTTTAATAATATCTACTTGAAGAAATGCATATGTATGGCAGATTAAATTGAATGTGAATGCCGAGACAAGAATACCCCTTTAAAGGACTAAAGCTTTCTCTCCCCCACCTGATCTATAGTAGTGTTGTAGTAGATACTCGTCACCTATTCTGCTAGATAAGGAATCAGTCATAAAATGCTTCAGAAAGGGATACTCCTTTAACACCCATAAAAGAGATATAAATGTGGCCATAGATTGGCCGGAAACCTTTGCCTTAACTTATCTGAGCAATAATATAATGCCATTAGACACGGTTCATACTACAGGGTGTAGTTTCTGATTGAATAATTCACACACAAGACAATACAGTATAGACGCTTTTCAAACCAGGAAAAAAAAAAAAACTAAAACTAAAAACATGAATGTGACATCAGCCTCGGGCAAGTATATTGTGTATCTACATCTCTACAACGGGCACTTGTGTTCAGATCCTTGGTGTAGAAGTTTTAACACGATCACAGTAAGAAGTGCAACGCTGTATTCGTGACAATAACAAGGCAGAACTTCTCTCTTCTCGGACGACTTTCAAAGACGGAATAAGAGCCCCAAAAACTCCTGAGAGGTCCTGTAATAAGCTCCTGCACAATGTATAGCGAGTAGCGGCCCATAGTAGTAGTGGGGATAGTAGCTGGCAGTGGCAGAAGGATGCAGCAGACGCAGTGCAGCCTCTGCAGGAGCTGACACAGCTCACCATCCAGCTGACAGCAACGAGTACAACACCAGAATGGGGGGAAAATCTATTTTTTTCTCCAATAATTGACAATAAATTTTTGATGCGGCTTTTCTTTTTTTCCATGGCAGCAATGACTACTTGTGAGACAACTTTTCCATTGCATCGGCAGCTACAAGGGATACAGCATAGGAAGGTAAAAGTGTCAAAACTATTTTGACTTCTAGACTATTCAGTCTAGTACAGTGATGGCTAACCTATGACACGCGTGTCAGTGCTGACACACCCAGCCATTTTCAGTGACACGCGGCTGCCAGAGTGTTAAGTTTCATCCTCGGCTCCTACAAGGCCAGGTGAAGTAGCCGGGAGGCTGAGAGATTCCCATGCACTGAGCTCACAGCACTTCCTCCTCCTCTTCCTCCACTGGGCCGGCCCCTCCCCCTGTGTGAGCTGTGCCCCGTGTCTCCAGTCAGCACAGGTATCATCCCGGGGCTCAGCACCAGGAGAGGTGACCCGACCATCAACTCCAGAAACTCCTCTGCAGCTCCTGATAGTTGTGCTGGGGGGAGTTGTTGTGATAGGTCACCTCTACTCTGACCATCTCCACAGCAGGGATGAGGGAGGACAACCACTCTCATCATACATACAAGACATCGTTACAGCTATAACCTGTGAACTGTCATGACAAAGTTTGCAGGTTACTAAGCTTTTCACACGTGTCTGATTTGCACATTGTAATAAATAGATGATGTGGAAAATCCCCATATACTGCCATATTGGTACATGGTAGGATCACTTAGACAACCTAGGGTTAAAGTACCCTAGAAGTTAAATAATTATACATATTTGTTATTTAAACTATAAATATCACAAAATTATGTTATTTTTTTCCTCAAGGTGACACCACCCGAGTTATGCTCGGTTTTTTGGCGAATTTTGACACGCCAAGCTCAAAAGGTTGCCCATCACTGGTCTAGTAGGATATGTTTAAGCCAAAATATTTATGCAAAATTTTGTTGTAAAAAAAAAACTTCTCTCTTCATTCAAAATAATGTCTAACGAGATATGGGTGTGGGGAGGAGCAGTAGATGAAGCCACAAAACTGTGCGGATTGGATTTCATGGATTGAGCACAGTGCTGGGTACTGGACTCCTTGCATCATTGATATATGATGAAAGGAGCCCATTCTTCCCCACAAAACAGAGACAAGAAGAAGGGACATTTATCACTATGAGGCTTGGAGTTCCTTCTACAGTGATCGATCCTTGAACTCCAGTCATCATTGACAAATCTTGGGCCATTATGAGATATCTGGCGCTGGGCTTCATATGGGTTGAAGAGCCCCCAGCGCTGCTCCAAACGCTCTAATCTCGTCTTATAACTTTTTGGTGGGGGGCACCGAGAGCGACTTTTATATTGACATGGAAAAGCAAATTTCATAAGACGTGACAAAATGTCTTATCCTCACCTGTACTATTCAATTATAAATCCTTGTTTCAGAACTGGAAGTAATAATTGAATAATGAAATAAAAGCAGGATAAATTAGGGACACTTACTCATAGATCCAGGCACTGTGACTACAGTAATCTTATATTTGTTATCCCTGGCCGCCTACCTTCTAAAATCAAGGTTTAAAATTATGCTCATGAGCCAGAAGTTCTCTTGGGGAGTTACCAGAGCCCCTCAATGCTGGAGCTTCAAAGACTATTACACTGAGTAGAGCAAGTCTCCCTTCTACCTACACTTCCTGTAGCTGTTAGATTACACACAGAAAAAGAGAGAATACAAGCAAGCACAGGGGTTTGGGTGAGGCTAGATCTGCTCATTGTAACAGCCTGTGAATCTGCAGCATGGATGGGCTCTGAGAACATCCTTAAAGCCTTTCTGACTCTTTGCCATAATTTTAGAAGTTTTTTATGTTGGTTAACTAAAATCAGATTACCACAGTCACAATGTCCGAATCCATGAGTATTCCTGGCCCCCCCCCCCCCCAGCACGATTTTGATGGTAGATTTTCTTTAAGGGTTAAAATCAGATATGAATGTACTATAAGGAAACCATTCACTTAGACTCCTTATAGTATGACAGATACTTGTGAGCAAACACAGCAGGCAGTGCATGCACCAGCCGTAAGAGATTTTTTATCACAGGGTGTCAGCCCGGGCGAGAGCGTGGCTGGTGATGTCATAACGCTGCTATTTAGATAATGTATTAAGGTGATATTGAAAAGCAAATACTGCCAGGCTGGAATAACCAGCGCTGCTCCACATGAATATGTATGACCTGTACGACTAACAAAGTGACATAAGCTCCAGAAATAGCCACATAAACCACACGGATGGACGAAGCATCCGTCATCCTTCTGCGGCGCTCAGGATGGATCTGTCCGCTCAGTCTCACAATTTACATCCATCAACTGTTTTATGAGGTTTGCTACATTGTCACAAATATAACTACTAGATACTTCTACAAGGAACCCACAAATAACACATCAGCAATTATGTAACTTTCTACACAAATCTCACATGCCACACACAACCAGCATTGTTTCCATCAATGTTACACATCTGGGCTTATACCAGGAACATCTTGAGAGTATTCTGCTGCTTAGTTTAATTATAGTAATTGATGGTGCCACAGAGGATACACATTAGGCCCTGCGCGCATCTGCGTCATGACTACAGCTCGTAACGGAAGCCACGAGGCAGAGAGAGATCCGTTGTGTGACTACTATCACCCAATACACTTACAATGGGATATAAAAGTAAGTAGGTTTGTTGTAAGGCACCAAGGAACGACCACAGGGCACCAGTATATCTATGCAGTGTTTAAGATGGGCATCATAGTGAACTATCCATGACAGACAACTTCCTGGACAGACAGACGGTCAGAAGAACTATATAAATCATACCGCTCCATCATGCTGCCAGTTCCATCCCACACTTAAATGATTTGAAAACACAAGATAAGGGCCACGGTTGGGATGTAATTCACAAAGAGTTCAGTATAGACATCGTAGTCAACCCACAGCTGATTTCACACACCAACCACAATGCCAAGGAGTCCCTGCTTCTTTACAAACAGCAGCAACACTATACTATGATTATAGTGGGGGTAGCAGGGACTCCTTGCATCGTGTGTAACTATGATGCTCAGAGTCCCACCCCTGTTATTGTGGTCGGAGGGTGAAACCTGGCCAGAACACAATCTGCGATTAATGGACCAAGGTAGTGTTCTAAGGTTTTCCTGGACAATCATAGCCGCTCTTATTCCATCAGATCCCATTCCAGTGCGCCTACAAAAACCAAAACACTGCAATATCAGATAAACTGAAGTTTTTACTATAAGTTCATAAAAAATACCATTTATGGCTTCATTAAGAATAACCACATGATCGTATAAGTAGTGGGCACTCCATCAACATATACAGTGGCTGAAAACACCACAATAGGAAAGATTTACCAATGATTGAATAAATAAAGAATGCAAGACCTTCTCAAGATTCAGAGCATGGAGACAATGACGACCTGCAAAACCATTCACTGACAATACAAGATGGATCGGCAGCCCATAGCCTTCTGATTTTTAAAGAGATATTCCTATAAAACAAAAAAACATCTTAGACCTCACACACGTCCGGGAAGGGCGTCCATAAGCTGGCAACAAAGATGGCAGCTAGATCACGGCCCCTATAGAAGTGCATTATACACAGATACCATGCGGCGAGCACATTGGGGCAGATTTATCAAGCTGTCTTAAACTCAGAATGTTCTTAGTTGCTCGTGGCAACCAATTACAGCTCAGCTTCATTTTACAAGTGCTCATGAATATTTTAAAGGGGAGCTGTGATTGTTTGCAATCAAGAATATTCTGAGTTTAAGACAGCTTGATAAATCTTCCTCATTGTGTCTCACAGCACCGCATCTGGGCCGTGTTCCCGCTCCGCAAATCAGGGCAGGTATAGGACTTACTTTATTATTTACGAAGCGGGAGCTACGAACACATCCCCCTCTCCCCCGGGCTTGTTGCGGACGTGTGCATGGAGCTTTAACTTCATAAAATTACAGTTATTTTTACTCTCAGTACTAGAATATTGTGAGAGCATAACAAGTTTGGACCCAAAATATACAAAAATACATCAAAAGCCCACTGAACACAAATGTGCTCAATCCATGGGAACTTATGAGTGTGCTGTCAGATTCAACTGACCAAGCACAGTAAAGTGGACGGGAATCCTTGCATCATAGCGATATACAGTTATTACAGTGCTAATGCTGCTGTTCAAGAGGCAGTCAGAGTACTTGAATAATAATTCACTATAATACAAAGTTTCCCATCCACTACTCTGTGCTTGTTCCAAGGAAAGTGAGAAGAACACAGGTCCATTTCTGTAGGCTGAGCAGATTTGTGTACACCCAGCCTAAGGTGGGCAATACTGGGCCTGGTCTGTTGTTGCAGCCCGTTCACGTGTTCATTGACAGAAGTTAAGACTAACCAAGAGAGGAACCTGTTCTATAAACTGCAACTCGGGTAGTCGACTCATACGCAGGACTGTGGAAACAATCATGTAATGTGGACATGGAACCATTTGATACAACAGCTAGCACAAAACCAAAAGATGGCATGCACGTAGCCAAGGATAACTTGGTCCACAAGAAAAAAAAATACATATTGGACTAGATGCTGCAATGACATTATGGAATTGCTGCAGTCAACGACAATGTACCGGTGACCTGCTATAGTCTGTGACAAGGCTATGGGTTGGGATTCAATGCAGCAACAGGATAAGATCCTTTAAGAGAATATGGGATTTTATCAAATTTTGTTAAAAGGTGTTTGTCACTTAGTCATTTTACTTTCACTAGAAAACTTCCTTAGTATTGGGACAAACACTGCGGATTTGCTGTAGAAGGTCCACAATTCCAACGATTGCCGAAACAAAGATTCCAAAGCCTCGGGATAAAGTTTACAGTGAGGTTTTGTGTGAAAATCTTGATGGGACCTGTATAAAGCCCATCCTCTATGCAGCCAATGTAACTCGCTGTGGGGTTCAGAAGATGACAGATCATTGCATAAAGGATCAGAGCTTTCAATGGGTCTCAAAAAAATGCTTAAAACTTTCACATTCCATGTAATGAACAGGCCACATCAAAATCAGAGAAATTTTAACAGTAAATAATCCTGAAAATAGTAAAAACATTAAGTTTGGAAGACATCATGAATGAACTAGTCGCAAATCCATAGCTGTCCTCTCGACATGGCTATAACATAGTAAACATGAGGATTCCAGGAACCCTATTGATGGATAAAATGAAGATATGCCGCTACAGCAGTGATGGCAAACCTTTTGGAGACAGAGTGCCCAAGCTACAACCAAAATCCACTTATATGTCGCAAAGTGCCAACATGACAATTTAAGCAGTAATTTATTGATCCCTGCGGTATCAAGTTTTAATTGTATTGGCGTCCTGAGGACACCAATACAATAAATAGATAATGGAGAAATTTGGATTGTAGCTTCCTTCCAGCAGGATCTCCAATGACAATCCATCTCTATCCACACCTTCTTGCTCCTCCTGTAGTCCTGGCAGCCAAGGATGTCGCTTTAAAATAGCGCTGAGCTTGGCACGTCCTGGGCGGTGTTGGATCACA
The DNA here is from genome assembly GCA_019512145.1 of Engystomops pustulosus. Taxonomy (NCBI): domain Eukaryota; kingdom Metazoa; phylum Chordata; class Amphibia; order Anura; family Leptodactylidae; genus Engystomops; species Engystomops pustulosus. The sequence goes on from CM033645.1 coordinate 192,419,176, forward strand.
GGAGAAAGCTTTGAGTCCTATCTGGCAATTTAGGAGTTGGGGTGAAGGCCTGGGTGCCCACAGAAAGGGTTTCGAGTGCCACCTCTGGCACCCGTGCCATAGGTTCGCCACCACTGACCTACAGCTTTCATCAGCTCTTCTTGGTGAGGTACTGATCATGCCTGCCATCTGTTGGAATCTTTGCACCTAAAGCTCCTCCAGTTAATAATTTTTAACATGTCACTGAAGGCAAACGAAATTCTGTTTCGCGTTTATTCAAAATTCTGTTTTGTTTCAGCAGACGAATGGGTCAAAATCCACAAATCAAACATGTTTTTCCACATGTTTTCTTTTCTGTAGAGTTCATAACCTCGCTCACCGTAAGTGAACCGTGGTGGAGCACATATGGAACCACGTTGGACCTGGCCCATCGCCAGCCTGTAGTATTAATCTGCGGAGCGCATCATAGGCTGTGACCTCTGAAAAAAAAAAATGTCTCTAGACATTGTTCAACTTTTTATAGGGAGCAAGAAACTGTTCATGTAATAAATGTGTCCCCATTCCATAGTAATCTGAGGGTCATTATCAATCAGAGCTACACAAGTTCAGCAGTGCATCCTACAACCAGAGTACAAGCTGACATTAGCTGGTCCTGTATTCCTCTAACAACAGTCAATCTTAAAGGGGTTGTCTACAACTAATGAAAAATATTACCATAGCCGCTCGATGTGGTGTCTTCAAAGGCTGTTACACTGTCTCACCCTTCCCTGTGCCTAATGCATGGAGCAGGGAGGGTGATGTTGCACAGCAAGACAGCCTGTGATGGATCCAGCCATTTTGGCTCATTAACATAATTCTCAAAGTTAATTTTAGAAGGAAGGAAGCAATGGATAACAAATATAAGATTATCAGTCACGTCTAGAATTAAGTCTCACCGATTAATCTCTTGATTTTGATTATAGATTTCCACCAAAGTAAATCTGTCATCAGATTTCCCCCCACTAATCTACCAGGTAGAGCATGAAAGATAATTTCAGGAATTTCCTTTATTATATGAAATCTCCTTATTCACCAAAAAAAAAATAAAAATACTTCGGAAGTTAATTACAAGTGAGGTGAGAAGAGTCAAGTATTGCCTGAGATGAGTCACTTTAACAAAAAGTCTCCTGTGGCTGCGGCCACTACTTTACACAAATTTATGTGCCATAGTGAAACCTCATGCTAGATGTTGAATAATTTACATGAGCCAATGATCAGTTCTTCTCTGTACTACAGTTTATAAAACTACCGTGTGTTCCATCATGAAAGCAGAGAACCTCATTACTATGTCTTCACATACAGCAGCTATTTAAAATAAAAAATCAATTAAAAAAAAAAAAAACCCCGCAGATAGTGAGACACAACATGGAGGCAATGGGCACACACATCACAGGTAAGCTAAAGGATTAAGCCGGAATATATGAGACAAGTCAAAAGGCATAGGCGATTATTCGGTACCTCTACGTGTAGAAGCACTGACAAATGCCCGCCATATTCTGAATGTTCTCAGTTGGTTTGCTCCAGGTAGATCAGTTTCCTCCAACATCCCAAAAATATACTGAAAGGTCAACTGGCTTCCTGCAAAACAGACCCCAGCGGATGGTGGTAACAGGGTAGTCCAGACGACTACCCTCCACATATATAGGATCTGCAAATTACAGTGAGTAGGACAACACAGATGACTACTGCTGTAGTAGTAGATTGGGAGACCCTTCACTAACCAAAATCCTGTCCTGCATCCAGCTATAGACTCATCTGTGTAATATTGTAGACCCCCAGTAATAGCAGGTGCACGGGACCGGCCTCATCAGTGATAACATACAACTCATGAGGCCGTCTACTCAAGCCGTGACACAAATAACGCTATTTATAGTCAAATAAACGAAGGCCAAAAATGATAAGACACAACAAGACGTGTTATTCGTTACCACTTCTAATGACGAGACAATTCGATTTCATTTCACATTTCGAGAAAAGGTTTTAGGATACAAAAGGCTCGATAGTGCGGGGCGTGAGGCTGGGAGTCATTAGTCAGGGGATGAGGAGGATGAGGGTTGTAGTGACTACCATATGTATGCAATGCAGGGCAGCATTCTGTCACACCTCTCCGTGTGACAGGCCCTGGGCTTCTATTACTCTCTGGTATCAGCCAGCACAGTGATGGAGGACTGTAGGGTCTGCAGTGGGATGAGGAGGATGAAGGCCACAATGATGTCCAGAGCTTGTGCTATGGAGGGGCTGGGGGAAGGGCTGGGGACAGTCCGGGCACAGGCCGCTCTCTCTCACCTGCAGTCCCCGGCTGCTGCCTCCTCCTCTCTCGGCTCTTCTGTCAGAGGAGGAAGAAGTAGGAGAAGGAACACTCCGCTCCGTGACGACGGGAACACAAGGCGGACACACGCCGGAGCTCTGGCCGCAGGGGAACAGCCGAGTACACGGTGAGGTCCGGGACGCAGGGCGGGGCTGGCAGCTGCTGGTGGCGGCGGGACGCCCGCGGTCCTCACGACAATTTCTCTATCCCGTAAAAAAAAAGAAGGAGGAGGACGAAAAAAAACCGAGACAGTGTAACTTCCTGCGCCCGCCGGAAGTCCCGCCTCCGCTGTCTCCACCTATTGGCCGTCGAGAAAAGATAGGGGCGGGGGTAAACGCCGCGGCCCCGGAGCGCACTGCGCCTGACGCAGGGAACCGCCGCTGACGTCACGGGGAAGTCCGGCGGCGCTGAGTGGGCGGAGTCCGACTGCGGCTGGGATCTCCTCCCAGTTCAAGGCGATTTCCTAGCAACAGGTGACGCCAAAGTAAGCGCTTTGGTCATAGGCGGACAGTCCGGTCTCGGCAAAAATCGCACGGGGCGTATTCACACTGCATGCGGATATTTTTGTTCGGAACAGTTCACGTTACAGTTCAAACCTCCGTTCATTAGCTCTGTGAAAATGAAGGTTTAATTAATTAAAAATCCCTTTGGAAATTTTATGTAATCTGTTATGTTCTGTTTACACAGGGATCCGTTATCCATGCGTTTTTTTTTAAATGGAGGAAAAGTACTGCAGCCTCCGCTATTTTTTTCTCTCCAAAAAACACATGGATAACAGATCCCTGCCTAAACGGAACATAACAAAATATTTAAATTTTCATTGATGTCAATGGGATTTTTTTTCGTCTCATAGGGATTTTTAATTGATACGTAAAACCTCAGTTCTTCACTTTTTTAACAGAGGTAAAGAATGGACGTAGGGAGCTGTAGTGTGAATGAGCCTTACATTAATGTCAATGGGACTTTTAACTGATACATTAAAGCTCCGCTCCTTGCCATTTTTTAACTAAGGTAAGGAACGGAGATTTGAACGAAGCCTTAGCAGACATCCGTTAACCTATCGTTTTTGCGTTTTTCATTTTTTCACTCCCCACCTTTAAAAGGTCATCACTATTTCATTTTTCCTTCTACAAAACTGTATTGTTATCTGCATGAGAAATTGCACTTCCTATTGTCGGTATTTAAAAGACGTCTATCACCAGGATGAAGAATTATAAACCAAGTACACTGACATACTGGTGTGTGCCCCCTCTGGCAGGATCTGCTCTTCTTTTAGCTTTTTAATCCCAGTTTGTTTGTTTTTTAATAGGATTTTAAAATTATGCAAATGAGTCAGATGGGCTCTGGGCTCCATAGGTTTAAATGGAGCCTGGAGCCCCTCAGGCTCATTTGCATAATTTTTGTAAACTTTTTATTCTTAAAAACAAGGGCATAAGAAGTTTAAAGAAGAGCAGATCCCGCCTGAGGGGGCACACACCAGTATGTCAGTGCTTGGTTTACAGTCTTTGATCTGGTGATCGATGTCCTTTAAATACAAGGGCATAAGAAGTTATAAGAGGACCTGTCCGGTCAATAAAACACGTTAGCTGCTTATACTAAAGTACGCAGCTCCCTAGCCTCCCCTAGTTATAGCATTGTTAAATCTCTAGCTTTATTGGAACATAACGATAATCTAGGAAACACTGCAGGAGGCAGCAGTCCACTTGTCAGACCTAGTTTACAGTGGTCCGGCGTATTCATGAGGGGGCGGTCTGAGGAGGCGGGGACAGCATCCAGCCTGGCAGTTACTGCCGGTATATGTTATGGGAGTGGCGGTCCGGGGGAGAAGCTGAGGAGAGGGGAGCGCCTCAAACCCCCGCCTACCTCATGAATACGCCGGACCGCTGTAAGCTAGGTTCATTGATCGTCTGTACTGGAGTGTTTCCTGGCTTATCGGTATGTTCTGATAAAGCTAGAGATTTAACAGTGCAATAACTGGGGGAGGGATAGGGAGCTGCTTCATTTAGTATGAGCAGTTAAAGTGTTTTATTCACCTGGTCCTCTTTAAAGAAGAGCAGATCCTGTCAGAGAGGGCACACACTAGTATTTCAGTGTGCTTGGTTTACAGTCCTTCATCCTGGTGGTAGATTTCCTTTAACATTAACAAAATTCAAAATGCTATAATCTGACAAGAAAACAAAACTGACCCATTTTCTTACAGACTTCGTATTTACGGATTTTACTCCAAATGACACCTCGCCTTTATTCTTTGGGTCAGTATGGCCGTGTAGATAGCAACTTTATATAGTTTCTGTCATGTTTTAACATTTAAAAAAATAATTAAAAGCTTTCAAGAAAAACAAATTTATTGTATCGCTGAATTCTGACACCCATACTTCCTTGTTTAGAGCTGCGTAAAGTGTTATATTTTGCAGGAGGAGCTGACGTTTTCATCGATATGACCTTTTCATCACATTTTAATGAATTTTTATGTGTGGCCAAGTGACAAAAAAAGTATAGATTTTTTTTTTAGTTCACAGCAGGGAATAATCCTATTCGATAGTTTAATAGATCAGCACGCGGGGATGACATGTTCATTATTATGTTTATTTTTATTTCTGGAAAATGTCATTTTAAAATTTTTTTTTGTAATATACCAAATTGCAATATATTGGCAATTTCATGGATCCATATTACACATTATATTACAGATCTTGCTATGACAGCTATGGGTGACTTGGTAGGGCGCCCAGCCATCATAGCAACCAATGTTTGCCCCTGGTGACATATGGGAGGGGCAGGGGGTATGTGTGGCATGATTGGATCCAAGATGGAAGCACCAATGTGTCGCTATAATTTAAGAGCCATGTTTGCGTTTGACCCTGGCACTTTAAGAAGACCTTTCAGGTCGATTTGGGACCATAAACCAACTACAAGTCCACATGGTCCCAAATTGAACTGTATACACTGTATATACTCAAGTATAAACCAAGTTTTTCAGCACAAAAATTGTGCTGAAAAAACCAATCTTGGCTTATACTCGAGTCTATAAAAAAAAAATAACACAGTACTCACCTTTCCATTGCCCCCCTCAGGTCCTCTTCTGCTTTCAATGCTCCGGTGCCCCAGAAGGGGAGCGGAAAGACCCCGAAGAGGCACCGGAGCAACGGAAGCAAGAAAAGGACCTGAGGGGGGCATCAGAAAGGTACAGTGCTAATTTTTTTTTTGTTTATTACAGGCTTGGTATACTGGGGGATGGGCAGGCTATATACTCCAGGGGCTGGCAGGCTATATACTACAGGGGCTAGCTGGCTATATACTACAGGGGCTGGAAGGCTATATACTACAGGGGCTGGAAGGCTATATACTACAGGGGATGGCAGGCTATATACTACAGGGACTGGCAGGCTATATACTACAGGGGCTGGAAGGCTATATACTGGGGGGCAGGAGCTGGCAGGCTATATACTAGAGGCTCTGGCAGGCTATATACTACAGGGGGCAGGGGCTGGCTGCAGACTGCAGGGGCTGGCAGCCTATATACTACATGGGCTGACAGGCTATATACTTGCGGGGCATGGCTGGCAGGCTATATACTATTTACTTACCCTTCCAGAGTGCCATTGCATCCAGGCTGGTGATCTACATCCTGTGGCTCCCTCCAAGTACCTCTCCAGTACTCCACCATCTTGTTAAAGGCACGTTGCTGATGTTCCTGTCGGTTCCAATAAAGAACTGTAAGTGTTTCTGTTCAACCTCTGCCTCCGTCTGGTCCCTGCTACTCCGGCTGTCACCATCACGGGCACCCTGTCCACCACACAGAGACTCATGCTCTAGACACCAAAGGGTTGCCCCAGGGAGATCCGCTATAGCAGCCTCTCCCTCATCATTTCTTGTCAACACCACCCTGCTGGAGACCTGCCAGGCTGTAGGACAGCCCTCCGGTTCCCCATACCAAGCACCGTGACACAAGCGTGCTGTGCTCCCTCCAAGTACCTCTCCGTACTCCACCCCATCTTGTTAAAGGCACGTGCTGATGTTCCTGTCCGGTTCCAATAAAGAACTGTAAGTGTTTTCTGTTCAACCTCTGCCTCCGTCGGGTCCCTGCAACTCCGGCTGTCACCATCACGGGCACCCTGTCCACCACACAGAGACTCATACTCTAGACACACAAAGGGTTGCCCCAGGAGATCCGCTATAGCCGCCTCTCCCTCATCATTTCTTGCCAACACCACCCTGCTGGAGACCTGCCAGGCTGAGGACAGCCCTCCGGTTCCCCATACAAGCACCGTGACACAAGCGTGCTTAGCCGCAACCCGCCAGCCACTCAGGTACTGCGGGCCCCGCTGACTCAGCCCCAAGAAAGGCAGGCCCCGGTGGGGGATGTTGCAAGTGGGTCACGAACAGGATGATACTTCTGTTCTTATTACGGCATTAAAGACTTTCCTTTATTAAAGACTGTGCTGCCTACCCTGCTGCCATTCGGGTTAGGCCCAGTGATTGTGTGTTTCTGGATTGGACTGTGTTAATCTGCCACGTGCTGTCGAGCGCCGCACCCAACTCAAGAGGTTAATCCCTGCAAGAACTGTACCAGCTCTGCTACATCTCCGGCGCTGCCGCCAGCCTAAGATTTTACCTCAGAAACTGTGGCCAGCAAGTAATTCCAGCCCGCCAAAACCTCACGGCGGGAAACCCAGACGACACACCAAGCTCCACCCAGCGCGAAGGGCGAACCCCGCCTCCTTGGCGCGAGGAAAAATTGAGCCCGCCACAGCTCTTGGCGGGAAGGACTTGGACTCCTCCCTCTGGCGCGACGCGGACTTCCTGACCCGCGCCTCACAAAACACCAGAACTCTGCGGATCTTGACTGTGAGGTCAGCACCATGTGGGGTCCTCCACCATTCCCTCGTGGAGCGTCCAGAGTTTTATGTGTCTTAGAGGACCATGGTTGTGTTCTCTGCGCAGCCGGTCCGAGGCCCTTTGCTGGGCACCGGCTGCATCGAGGGTGACCCGCCTTCGCACCAGAATATGTCCAGACGGTGACGGAGTACCAACTACCACCGCGGGCGGTTCCTCGTGCCTCTCCGTTACCATGCCGGTACCGCGGGCCGACGTGGAGGCGCCACGTGGGAGCCCGACTCCTGTCGAGCCAGCGCCTCCTACCTGCTGCGGTCCACCTGCTACGAGGCCTACTGTCCCTGCTGTTCGGCCTGCTAGCCCTGCTGAGACGGTTCTGATCCTCCGGCTGCTCCTGTCCGGCCTCTGCCCGACCACACGGAGATCCGCCTGCACCGGAGCCACGAGCCCCAGCACCGGCACCTCCACACTTCGAGGCCGAGGTTGAGGCCGTCCGCCAGAGACTCCGAGTACGCTGTATGCCAAACAGCCGACGCCGCGAGAAGGAGCCCAGCGTTACATGGCCGGCCGGTCTGCAGCTGGATGCCGTGGTGGAAAGAACCGCACCACCGGCATGGTCCGGTTCTTTGACAAACAACGCGGCCTATGGCTCGCCACCCCAAGGACTCAAACCGGACGTGAGGTATTTATTCCCCGCCGGTCTGTTAAGAGCCTGACTTCCGAGAGCCTGCAACACCCTGAAGCCAGGAAGTGTATCGAGTTCTCCCTTCAGGAGGGCCCCCGAGACCATGGGCGGCTGGTGTATCCGGATATCGACTCCGATGAGGACCGCTACCCACCGTATGACGAGCTGTATGAGGAACGACGAGTGGCCGGAATCCCCGAACACCGCCTCTTCCCTTCCTCGGTTGCGAGTCCCCTGGCGGTGTAGGATGTAGATCACCAGCCTGGATGCAATGGCAGGCTAGGAGGTAGCTGTGTCCTGGAAGGATGCTTCAGCTTTATCCTGGATTGCTTCAGGTATCACCCTTGAAGGTAGGATGATACCCCTTTCCTCTCTCTCTCTCTCTCTAACTTGTTCAGACTCTCTGGTCTGTCTGGAACTCCTCTAAGAGTCTTCTCTAGAACATTCCTGGCCAGGGGTTTTATTACTCCCCTTGGTCAGGTGGTGGCTGCTCCTCCAATTACCTCTCAGCTCACAGAGAGAGGATGCAACACATGTGATTGGCTGACACATATGACATCACATAAAACAATTAACTCCTGCCTTACCAGGCAGGATCTACCACTGCAATGTCCCCTGTGTGATGTAGTGACATGCTGTGGGGCTGACTAGACCCTACACAGGCTGCAAGCTACATGGTGGGACGTATTCGCAAACACAGCTCTGCCTTGCATCGGCGAGGGTGTTGCACATGATTGTCAGACAATGTACTTTCTGTGAACTCCTCTGGAAGGGTAAGTAAATAGTATATAGCCTGCCAGCCATGCCCCGGCTGCATACCTCCTTATTCGAATCAGTGGTGGGGAAGATATGTGAGATGACAGCTATGAGCTTCTCAAGCTTCTAGCTGCACCGGACACCTAAGGTTTACGGCAAGTGTGAGGAACCTGGGGGCGGAGCGCTTATCTCTGCTGAATCCCTGAGCTGACTGCCTTCCCTTCATTCTCCGAGATATGCAGCTCTCTGGTCTCCTCTGTCTGATCTCCCCCCTGCTACTCCAGCCCCCCGGAGTTGGCTGCAGGCGACAGTCTCCTCCCCTCCTCCTCACAACACGGAAGGACTGCTGCAGGAGGAGAGGGAGGCCGCCTCCCCTGAAGTAACCCGCGGACCTGCTCTCAGGGCCGCCGTATGGCAGTCCAACTTGTACTGCCCTATTTTTCCTCGTGGGCCCGGACTCTAATACCTTAGGGGGGGCCGGGGCCCCGTCCGTGGTCCTCGACTGTGCGGTCTGTGCTCACCACAGGTGCGTCCGTCGGTCCTGTGCCGGTCTGGGCGGCCGCGCTAGATCCGGGCCGACCGCACTCCTTCTTAACAATTTTTGATTTAATTATAGTACCTGCATCGTACGATCGTTCGATGCAGGTACTATTAAGACGCGGAGGGTGAGAGCGGCAATGTTGTACGACAAGCCTAAGGAAACGGTTCCGCGCGGGGTCTAGTCCGGAAACAAGCAGGGTCACCCCGCTGCCTTCTGCGTCTGGTACCGTCAGCGTACACAGGTTTGCGCAATCTGACGTCGTTCGCAACCTTGTAGCTTGGTTAGGCTGGCACTTACCATTTCAGCTCCGGGCCCTCCCTGCAGCTCCGCGGCTTGGTTGTGAGGCGCGGGCAGTGACGTCACTATCCTGAGCCTCTACCCCAAGCCCACAGAAGACCGATGACAGGAAGACCCTGCGTCCAAAGGGGTGAGTATTATGTATTCTTTTTTTAATTATAGAAGGTGACTTAATTTTATGTCTGGGGCAGGGGGGGGGCATTATTCTGTATCTTGGCCCGCCGGGGTCATTAATTATATACGGGGGTTATCTATATCTGGGCTGGCAGGGGCTTAAATTTATGGGTGTCTGGGGCCGGGGGGGACACAATTCTGTCATCTGGGCCCTCATGGGGGCATTAATTTATGACGGGGGCATTCTATATATGGGGCTTGCGGGGGCATTATTTTATATGTCGGGGGGGGGGAGCTTGCGGATATTATTCTTATCTGGGGCCCGCCGGAGCATTAATTATATGCCGGGGGGCATTATTCTATATCTTCTGGGGCTGTCAGGGGCATTATTTCTGGTGTCTGGGACAGGGGGGTGGGGGCAATTATTCTGTATCTGGGGGCTGGCAGGGGGCATCTTATCTGGGCTGGCAGGGGTCATTAGTTATATTGTGGATGCATTATTCTATATCGGGGGCTGGCCTGGGGGCATTATTTAATTTGTCTGGGGGGTCATTAATTTATATCTTAGGGCTGGCCAGTGGGCATTAATTCTATGTCTTCGGGTCAGGGGGTCATTAATTATAATGTCTGGGGCGGGCTGGGGCCATTCTTCATGTCTGGGGTGGGCCAGGGGCCATTCATTCTGTGTCTGGGGTAGGCTGGGCCATTCATTCTGTGTCTGGGGTAGGCTGGGGCCATATCATTTTCTGTGTCTCTGGGGTAGCTGGGGGCCAATTCTTCTATGTCTGGGGTAGGCAGGGGCATTTAATTTATGTCCTGGGGTAGGCAGGGGCCTTCATTCTATGTCTGGGGTGGCAAGGGGGCATTTATTATATGTCTGGGTTAGGCTGGGGCCATTCATTCTATGTCCTGGGGTATGCAGGTGGGGGGCATTTAATTATATGTCTGTCTGGGGTAGGCAGGGGGCATTGTTTATTATATTTCTGGGGTAATGCAGGGGCATTTATTATATGTCTGGGGTAGGCTTGGGGCCATTCATTCTATGTCTGGGGTAGGAGAGAACGAGAAATCAATTACCCTTACCATTACAGTGTGGTTACTTAGGGGCACTATTTGTGTGGTACTAATATTCAGGGGGCCTTTACAAGTATTTGGGGCACAGTAATTGGTGGTAGCAAAGAAGGGACAATGGGAAAGTGCAGAACAATAAGAACGTCTTGTGGTAAACTCTGCAGGAATTTCTGTGTCACGTGAGGAAAGAGACAAGGTGATGTGGAACTCAATGGAGAAGATGAACTAGAACATCCTAGGACACTTCACCATGTCACTGGAGCAATAGGTGAGGATCTCATGGGTGTTTCTGTAGCTGTTATATGATAAATACTGATTTTTTTTTTTGCATGTTCACTTCTGTGTATATATGTAGTATTAAGTAGTTAGATCTTGTAACATAGGGGGCAGTATGATAGTAGTTATATTCTGTACATAGGTGGCAGTATTATAGGAGTTTATTCTTGTACATGGAGCAGTATTATAGTAGTTTATATTCCTTTGTACATAGGAGGCAGTTTTTATAGTAGTTTATTTCTTGTACCATTAAAGGGGGGCAAGTATTGTAGTAGTTATATTCTTTGTACATAAGGGGTCATATTATAGTAGTTGTTATATTCTTGTAACATAGGAGGCATATTATAGTAGTTAATATTCTTGATACATAGGGGCAGTATATCGTAGTTTATATTCTTGTACATAGAGGCCGTATTATAGTGTTATATTCTTGTACATGGGTTGCAGTATTATAGTAGTTCTATTCTTGTACATAGGGGTAGTATTATAGTATTTATATTCTTGTACATAGGGAGCAGTTTATAGTAGTTTTTTTATATTCTTGTACCATGGGGGGGCAGTATATCGTAGTTATATTCCTGTACATAGGGGCAGTATTATAGTATTTTATTCTTGTACATAAGGGGGCAGTATTATAGTTATTATATTCCTGTAATAGGGGACAGTATGATGTAGTTATATTCCTGTACTAGGGGGCAGTATTATCGTAGTTTAATTCCTGTCCATAGGGGCAGTATAATAGTAGTTATTCCTTACATAGGGGGCAGTATTATAGTAGTTATATTCTTGTACAGAAGGGGCAGTCTTATAGTATTATATTCCTGTACATAGGGGGCGTATATAGTAGTTTATATCCTTGTACCATAGGGGTCAGTTTATAGTAATTTATTTCCTGTCATAGAGGGTCAGTATTTAGTGTTTAAATCCTTGTACTAGGGGGAGTATACAGTAGTTAATTCTGTACTAGGGGGCAGTATTATGTAGTTATATCCCTGTACTAGGGTCAGTATGAATAGTCTCTATCCCTGTACCTAGGGGGTCGGATTATAGTAGTTTGTATATTCTTGTACATAGGGGTCAGTAAGTATGTAGTTTATATTTCTTGTACATAGGGGGCAGTATTATAGTATTGATTTCTTGTCCTAGGGAGCAGTATTCATAGTAGTTATATTCTTGTACATAGGGGGCAGTACTATGGTAGTTACATTCTTGTTTACTTCAGAGTAATTTATTGTAGTATGTTTTTAGTGTACATATCTTCAGTATTTAGTTGTGTGCTCTTAACATAGAAGCATTATTCCTCTATAATAGAGGCAGTACGAGTTGCATTTACTTTATCCATTGATCTGATGCTTATTTTATGGCTTCTTTTGACTACACACTTTGATGCATGCATCTAATAAGTTATTTTATAGTGTGGTAACTGAGTATTTTGTCTTTATATAATCTCCCTTGTTTTAAAGGGAATCAATCCCAGGTGCACAGCATAGTCCTGAAGGTATCATGCTAATGCACCTGATTACCCCTGACTTAGCACTGTAAAGTTCCATCACAATGGCCTCTATGGTTTATCCTTTAATGCTTTTTATAAGACTTATGTTATTACCACTTAGGACAGTGGGAGGCTCCAGTGGCACCTAATGGCTCCTTATGTCCCCATCGGTCCAGTCCTGCTGAATCCGAAATCATCAATCCCGATACCTTTGCCTTCTCAGCAGCCTCTTGTGAATCCATTGTGCAGTGCTGGGACTTTTAGGTTTCCTTGGGGCATGCATGACGCTCCTTTTTCCTTCCCATTGGTTCTGAAGGAAATATGAAGTCCTGACCCTTATGTGCAGTGATTTACCAGGTTGCTGAGCAGCACAGGTACCAGGACTTTCAGATTACCATCAGGACTGGTGTCAGGGTGACGTAATCGCCCTTAGTGGCACTGGAGCACCCCCCGGTAATAACACAATTCTTTATTAAAACATTAAAAGATAGTGGGCGGCCCCTAGCAATTGCAGCTTATAATGTTTAATAATTTGTTATATGTTTTGTCTGTTAACACTTTTTATATGTTTACTGTTCACCATGCGTTAGTTTGAGGCCATATTTGCACTATAATAAATTATACTTGACCCAAAAGTATGAACTCCTATTGGGCATCTACCAGAATACGTGTGCCTGTCCGTAGCAACAGGCCTCAACCCTGTTGGGTGAAAGGTCATGCGGGGGGCGGAGGCTTAGTTCGGTTTTTTGGGGTGTTTGGGGCCCAACACTTTTGCTTTATGGGGCCCCGAATTTTCCTGATGCTGCCCTGCCTTGCCTGCGCTGCTTCGGCAGATACAAATCCAGGGGCATAACTACAGCCGGGCCAACAGCCTGGTCTTGGCAGGGCATATTAGCAGTTGCTGCGGCTGTATTAAGCCCCTGGAGTAGAGCACCCGCTGCGAGCCAGATGCGGTGCCATCAAAAGAGCCTATCTGGCTCGCGAGCCATGGTTCCCGAACCCCTGCTCTAGATACAATTATGCCACCATTCCATATTCTTAATATGGTAGAGTCAAATTCATCATTTCTTCCATAGGGAAATCGTGGGGGACCCCTTTTAGCCATCATGGTGGCAACCTCCTTTAAGAATTCTTTCCTTCTATTAAATTGCCCCTGTTCTGTACCCTTATTATTAATATTTAGGGGCTTGGAACCCCCTTTCCTTAATTTATTGCTCTATGAAAGTTCCTCAAAATTTTTGTATGACATAGAATTGCACATTTAATATTGTGCAATAATTTGTGGAGAAAAGGGAAAACTTTGATATAAGGAAACATATAAAGTTGCGTACTTGTATACGTGGGCATGTAGGTGTGCAGAACCATATGATCTTGCCTGGCAGTACATCCTGCCTGCTCGTATTGAGTCTTTTATAAAGCCAATCTGTGGAATATCACAATCGTCAACTACTGGTGACACTCCATCTCTTGAGCTTTTCTTCATGACTGCTTCGGTAGGAGAAGGATTCGGATCCAATTTTTTAATAAGTTTTCTGATGAACTATATACCCCAGGGTGGGTAACAAAGTAAAGAGGTAATGATGGTAAGTCACCTCGGATTAGAGTTGATTATATGGGGGATATGACTTCACATAGACAGTTTACATGGAAGGTTTTCTGGCTCTATAGAGGGAAGTTATACTGGAGTATTCTGATGTGATTGGAGGGTGATACTGATCCAGTGGTAAGGATAGAGAGGCACCTGAGATCACGGTCTGGGAATAGAGTGGATATCCTCTTTTTTTGGCTGAGATACAAGAGTAGTTTGAAGTGGTGTAAAAGAGATGGGATGAGGACTTATGGTCTGAATAGATCTAGTGAACAACGCCCTTGTATTATCTATTAGCAAATTACAAAGACTCCTCTTATTTATCTGTAAAGTAGTGATGGTCAATACCATGTCTCGTCTTTGGGTCTAGGTTATTCTTCAACCGCCAGGGGAATGGAGAGATGGGGGGGGTAAAAATTTGTATGTAGTCTATCCTCGCTGAAATTTGATGTAAGGAATTTGTTTATTGTATGTATATTGAGTATTCTGTATGCTTTTCTTAAATAATAAAGAAAAAAAAAAGATTTAAAAAAAAAATTAGATGGTTAGTTTGTATGAACATAATCCGGATTCTACAAGAGGAATCTGACCCTTCTGTGAGGTGGTGGGTGTTATATGGCGATTTTTATTCTCACAAGAGGGGGGAAATTATTTATAAATTATCTAATAAAGTACAGGAAATGTTTGTCCTACTACAGACTTTCCGTATATACCGAGTATTCAGCCCAAGACCCGCGTAGAAGCCGAGGCCCTAATTTACCACAAAACTGGGAAAACCTATTGACTCAGTATAAGCCGAGGGTGGTAAATGCATTGGTCCACGCCTCTCCATAGTCGCCAGCAAGCCCCTGCCCAAAGTATGGTAATAGCAGCCCAGCCCCTGCCCCAGTGTATATATAAGGCCTGCCAGCGCCACCCCTGCCCCAGGTTATATGCCTGCCAGCACCTGCCCAGTGTATTAGCCTGTCAGCACCTGCCCCAGTGTAATATAGCCTGCCTGCCATACACCTGACCCGTGTATTAGCCTGCCAGCACCTGCCCCAGTGTATATAGCCGGCCAGCACCTGCCCCAGTGTAATATACCTGCCAGCACCTGCCCCAGTTGTAGATGCCTGCCATACCTGCCCAGTGTATATGCCTGCCAGCACCTGCCCCAGTGTAATATAGCCTGCCAGCACCTGCCCCATGTATATAGCCTGTCAGCAACCTGCCCCCAAAAAAAGTGTATATAGCCCTGTCCAGTAACACTCTGCCCCAGTGGTATATAGCCTGCCGCACCTTCCCATTGTATATAGCCTGCCGGCAACCCTGCCCCCAGTGTATATAGCCTGCCAGCACCTGCCCCACGTTATATAGCCCCCCCCCCCTTCCCCGTTCGTGCAGCCACAATACCAGATGGATCAACATCGAAGATCTACGGTGCCGCCAGAAAGGCAAGTTTTGATTTTATTTTTTTGACTCGCGTTAGCCGAGTTTGTGTTTCTCCGCTCAGCACATTTTTGTGCTTAAAAACAGCTTATCTCGCGTATATAAGTAATACCATATATAAGTCAGGCTCAGTGGATCCTCTGGACACACCCCGCGGGAGATGGAACTAGCGACACCTGGGACCGGAGCCAAGTGGCAACCGGTTTTCACCAGAGCCCGCCGCAAAGCAGGTTGGACTTGCTGCTGGCAGATACACCAGGTCGTTCCACAGGTGCGACCAGCCCGCGGTGGCAGCCTAGGTGGTCGAGGTACCTTAGTGGATGACTTCTTGTAGTCAGGTTCCAGGCACGGGTCGGGCCAGGCGTCAGAGATCAACGTCAAGTCCAAGTCCGAGTTCTGCCAACGGTAAGGTCCGGCATGTGGGAGTGGCACACAGGCACCGGAACACACAACACGGAGAACCTGGGGTACACCGGGCGGACACACAGGAATACACGGGCACGCATGGAATAAACAGGAACACATGGATAAACAGAACTCAGGAATATCGAGTGAAAGCTTTCTTTTAGGCCTATGAGGCACAAAAGATCCTGCAAGGGTTACAGAAGAAGGCAGGCTTTGTAGAATTGGGCAATATGGCCACGCCAATTAATGGCCTCTGGCCCTTAAATTTGGAGAAGGTTGCCGCACGCGCGTCCCCAGACTGCTAGGGAGCGCACTTGCAAGCCTTCTCCAAATTTAAGGGCCAGCGTGCCATTAATTGGCGCTGGCCATATTGCCCAATTCTACACAGCGGAGGGGAGCAAGCCAGGAGCCGGGACGGGTGCGATTCCGCTGGCGGTGCCCTGTGCGGGGGGCGGCAGCGCGGGTGAGCCCGCGATGTGGGTCGCGGACCGACCCGTACAATAAATATACTTTTGGCAACCTAGCCTTTCATTCCAGTAACTGGAACCACACCCGCTTTAAGTGTACATGCACCATCCTAATCGGCTCATTGCTGGTGGTGTAACTCCGGCAATGACAGGACGACAAGACTCTGCCTCCTTGTTTCAAAACAATTTGGGTTTTTTTTGCTCATTAAGGTTATCCCAGGTTTTTTGAAAAAGTACTGGGGCAGTGCTGGGGTTGGGCTATTTAAACATAATAAAACATGTACTCACCTCTCTGGCACTGCCGATGTCCCCGCGCCGCGGCGGTCTTCTCTGTGCGCCAGTTTTCATTACCATGGCACACGGGAGTCTTCTTTCCGCGTCCGGAAGCTCCCATCCGACACCAGCTCCCAGCGCTTACCACGTCTGAGAGTTAGGGACGGATGGAGGACCGGCCACTCGCGGACCCCGGAAGCTCCCCTGTGCGCGCTCTCCTCTTTCTGTGCCCCTTTAAACAACAGGGTCACGGATCGAAGGACTGCGGCGCGGGACTCGGCGGCGCTGGAGGAGTAAAGTGGATGTTTATTATGTTTAAATACCCTCCCCAGCCTGCCCTCACTAGTTTTAAAACCCGGATAACCCCTTTAATGGTGTTACTGTACACTCGGCTCCCATCTTGACAGAAAATGTAGATATTTATATTTGTTTTTTTCTTTTAGTTATTATATTTTATATTTTTAGTTTATTGAATTAAGAAATACTGATATCACATGCCCATAAGTATTTAGACCTTTCAGTGACCACTCATATTTAACCGCAGCTGTCTATTTTCCTCGATCCTCCTTGATATGGTCTAATCCTTCATGGAGTCCAGTTGTGTTTAATTAAACTGTTGATGTGAGCCAGATGAGCACATCCAGCTAGTTTAAATGTTGACATTTTTGAGGCCACGCAAAGCTACCGTATATACTTGAGTATCAGCCTACCAGAGTATAAGCTGAGCTACCTAATTTAACACAAAAAAAGCAGAAAACCTATTGACTTGATAAAAGTCGAAGTGGGAAATGCATTGGTCACAGCGCCTCCAGCCGTATATAAGCTAGCCGAGCCCCAGCTCTCAGTATATACCAGCCAGCTCCTGCAACCCCGTATATGCCTGCAGCCTTGCCAGCCCTCTGTTCTATAGCCTTCCAGCTTCCTGCCCCCCGTATATACGCCTGCCAGCCCCTCTAGTCTATAGCCTGCTAGGCCTGCCAGCTCCTGCCCCTTGATCTAGGCCTGCCAGCCCCCTAGCTAATATCCTGCCAACTCCTGCCCCCCTGTATATAGCCTGCCAGCCCACAGTATATAGCCTGCCAATTCAAGCCCCGTATTAACCTGCCAGCCTCTGCAGTTATAGCCTGCCGCCCCTGCCCCCAAGTATATAGCCTGGCCAGCCCATGTAGTATAATTGCCTGCCAGCCCCCGCAGTCACAGCCAGCCCATGCCCCCGTAGTTATAGCCGCAGACCCTCTAGTAATTGCCTGCAGCTCCTGCCCCCCCCTGTATAAGCCTGCCAGCAACCTGCCAGTAAATAGCTTGCCAGTCCCCCTGTATATAGCCTTGCCAGACCCCTGCCCCGCCTTATATAGCCTGCCAGCCCCTGCCCCTTTATCAAGCGTATTTGCTTTATAAAGGACTCCGATAAGCGCAGGATTGTACCGCACAGCAAAGATCATAATGGTCTGCACACCTACATCCCACTGTATACAAGTACGCCACGTTATATGTTTCCTTATCACAGTTTATTTTCCTTTTCTCCACAATCTCATTTTTCCAATATTAAATCGCAATTCTATTTCATTGCAAATTTTTTTTTTGAGGAACTTTCAATAGCGCAATAATTAAGTGAATGGGGTTTTCCCAGCTCCTAACTAGTAATAATAAGGTAGCAGAACAGAGCAATTTAATAGAAGGAAAGAATTCTTAAGGAGGTTGCCACCATTTGAATGCTGAACGGGTCCCCACCGATTTCCCAAGGGAAGAAATTGATGAATTTTACTCTACCTTAAGAATATGGATGGTGGCATCATGTATCTAGAGCATAGCACCCTGAAACGCTCTGTGCTCTCTCCTCCACTGACCGGTTGATTGATGAGCCTATGTTTGCCCCACCAGGCTGGTCCAGGGCTCTCTCCCTCCTCCTTGACCATTGGCGGCCTCCATGGCCAGCGGGCGCGTGCGCACTAGCCTCTGTGAACTTACTACGCTATCCATGTGGGTATTTCTTCCGCTATCTACTCTGGTGAATAGTGGACAACAAAGGGAAGACCAAAACACGTGTTGATGGTCTGAATAATGAATGGCCTATTCCTTATCGGAGGATCCTGTGCATTGTGGTAGTCCTTTTGGGAGAGAATCCAATTATCGAAAGAACGCTGTGGAACAATTTTATTGAAAAAAAAAAAAAAAGGAAATAGCTCTGGAAGACCTGGAGCTCCAGTCAGCGTCAACTTTTATACATAGTACAGACTCGCCTGTTTTTAGAATTGGGCCCATTGTGGACACGGTATTGGGAATCTGGATTGATCTTTTGGATTACGAATAAGCACCGTGTATGAGGAGCACATTTTCCCATGAACCTTGAGTTGAGATTCTTTAGTTGACAACCACACTCACTCTTCCATACTCAGGTCCAGGCTACATTTAAACATTGTGTTTCGAGGCCAGGTGTAAAAGAACTGGCCATCATGACTGGCGCCGTTGTTGGAATTGTTTTTGTCAAAGGCTTAATTGTCTTTATGGTGCTTATTTACTAAGGGTCCCCGAACGCACTTTGTCGGACTTCACGATTTTTTCGGTTGTGCGCGGCCGTGACGGTATTTCACAGTGTATTGTGTTGCAATGCGATCAGTATTGTGGCGAAGCTGTCTGGCTTTCAATCGGAAGAATCGAATCATCCCCAGAAACAAAAAAAAAAACCATTCGACTGATTTGACTGAGTCACAGGATTTACTTTCAATTTTGTCCACAACCATCACTTACATGCAACAGAAAGAAGGTGAACTTCTAAGTCGACCTGAATCGGGAGAATGACACATCAGTAATCGGGCGCTACGATCGAGCGCCGTCACTTGCATTGCAACATCCCCAACCGGGGCCTAGCCTTTTTCTTGGGGCCTGGGTCAGCCGGGGCCCGCAGTACCTGAGTGAGCTGGCGGTTGCGGCATAAGCACGCTTTGTCCGGTCTTGGTATGGGGAACCGGACGGGCCTGTCCTACGACCTGGCAGTCCTCCAGCAGGTGGGGAGAGGCGGTATAAGCGGATCTCCCTGGGGCAACCCTTTGGTTCTAGAGTATGAGTCTCTGTGTGGTGGACAGGTGTGCCGTGATGGTGGAGTACTGGAGAGGTTACTTGGAGGGAGCCACATATGTAAATCACCAGCCTGGATGCAATGGCAGGCTGGGAGGTAGCTGTGTCCTGGAAGGATGCTTCAGCTTATCCTGGATTGCTTCAGGTATAACCCTTGAAGTGAGGATGATACCCCTTTCCTCTCTCTCTCTCTCTCTAACTTGTTCAACTCTGTCTGGTCTGTCTGGAACTCCTCTAAGAGTCTTCTCTAGAACATTCCTGGCCAGGGGTTTTATTACTCCCCTTGGTCAGGTGGTGGCTGCTCTCCAATTACCTTCAGCTCACAGAGAGAGGATGCACAACATGTGATTGGCTGACATATGCATCACATAAAACAATTAACTCCTGCCTTCCAGCAGGATCTACCACTGCAATGTCCCTGTGGTGATGTAGTTGACATGCTGGGGGCTGACTAGACCCTACACAGGCTGCAAGCTACATGGTGGGACGTATTCCAAACACAGCTCTGCCTTGCATCGGCGAGGGTGTTGCATACCCCCGGGGCAATTGAAGAAGAGCCGCCCTCGGCTCGACTACAGATGATTTGGGGCGCAGCGTGGATAGGGGCACTTCGGGAAGTGCAGCTATGTGAGGTGTAGGGACAAACCGCCCATGGTCCTGGAGAACGGCACCTGGGTTGGTGTCGGACTAAGACACAGATATGTAAATGCTAAGTATGACAATTGGTCGCTAACGCCATTAAACGACTGTACAGTAGGAAAGGTGTGGTGTCATGTACTGTAATATCCACTCCTTGCACCAGGGCCTGTATATTTGTTATTAAAACCTTCTTCCCTAGCGACAAATATATAGGTGTATATGCATTACATTAGCATATGTACACAATTAAACATTATACTACATAGAGCGGTCCGCCACAGCCACAGTACAACTGTAAAGCCTATGAAAGGGTTAATGCAGACTACTGCATATATTCTGACAGTTGTGCAAACAGTAGGTAATCACATTGGCTTAGGAGCCCATGGTACCACATCTTGAACGTTACAAACGTTTCAAGGTAGGCTCGGTAGCAGGAATAAATGTCTCTTTTCCTGCAAAGAAAGGCATAAAAGGGCAAGCATAATGTCCATACCTAGAAGGGAGGCATTAAGTGCAAAATAATAAGTGGTCAAATAGCAATACAACTTTCCCTGGAGTTGGCAAAAGTCTCACGAAGGTCTTTATGGCAAAGTCCATCTTCTGGGCACAGCCCTTGATGTGGGGAAAAGTGCAATAAAGATGCAAATGTCTCCTCTAGTGTAGGAGACAGAGTCTTGTGTAGGAATCTCTGCTGTGGCAGAGGAGGGTGCTATCATAGCCACGACAGTAGAAAATCCTTGACTGAGATAATAGGGTAAAAGTCTCAGGACAGTTTCTTGCTCTTTAGGGAAAGGGAATTACACATATATACCCATTGTACAGTACCTGAAGTGGGCTACAGCCCTTCAGGGTTAGTCGATTGCATCGCTGGTTTACAGGGACAGGACCCAGCTCCAGCGGAATCCTGTGTTTCTCAGCGGTGGAAGGTTCCGGCTGGCACACCCCGTTGCAGTAGCGGGTACTGCAGGTGCAGCAACATCCTCCTGACCTTCGGGGGAGGAGCGCTGTCGCCAGGTGTCGCTGTTCCAGCCGGGGCTCAACTGACCCGGGACCACAGAGGGGTCCAGCAGTATAAAATAGGGGCCTGCGCAGCGCCGTGGCTCCCTCTAGCTCCGTTTCTTCTGGGGCCGGGTCATCACCCATCATTGGTAACCGGCAAGTGGAGAAGTAGGCCTCGTCGGAACCTCCGGACAGGTTCACTAGCTGGATGTCTTCCTCCCACTGAGAGCCGCGGGACTGGCAATGCTCCGCGGCAGGGGAGATGTGGGTGGCGCCCTTGATCTGCCCGGCCCATGTAGGCATGGGACCCTTACTCACGATTACCGGGGACGGAGCATTCACTGGGTCACCGCCCGGGACTCGCAACCGAGGAAGAGGGGTGTTCGGGGATTCCGGCCACTCGTCGTCCTCATCAGCTCGTCATACGGTGGGTAGCGGTCCTCATCGGAGTCGATAATCCGGATCCACCACCGCCATGGTCTCGGGGGCCCTCCTGCGGGAGAACTCGATACACTCTCCTGGCTTCAGGTTGTGCAGGCTCTCGGCAGTCAGGCTCTTAACAGACCCGGCGGGGATAAATACCTCCGTCCGGTGTATCTTGGGGTGGCGAGCCATAGAGCCGCGTTTTTGTCAAAGAACCGGCCATGCCGGTGGTGCGGTTCTTTCCACCCGCATCCAGCTGCAGACCGGCCGGCCATGTAACGCTGGGCCTCCTTCTCGCGGCGGTCGCTGTTTGATACAGCGTCTCGGAGTCTCTGGCGGACGGCCTCACCCTCGGCCTCGAGGCTGTGGAGGTGCCGGTGCTGGGGCTCGTGGCTCCGGTGCAGGCTCGGATTCCTGTGGTCGGGCAAGAGGCCGGAACGGAGCAGCCGGAGGATCAGAACCGTTCTCAGCAGGGCTAGCAGGCCGAACAGCAGGGACAGAGTGGCCTCGTAGCAGTGGCACGCAGCAGTAGGCCAGGCGCTGGCTCGACAGGAGTCGGGGCCTCCCCACGTGGCGCCTCCACGTCGGCCCGCGGTACCGGCATGGTAACCGGAGAGCACAGGAACCGCCCGGTGGTAGTTGGTACTCCGTCACCGTCTGGACATATTTCCTGGTGACGAAGGCTCGGTTCACCCTCGTATGCAGCGGTGCCCAGCAAAGGGCCTCCGGACCGGCTGCGCAGAGACCACAACCATGGTCCTCTAAGACATCATAACTCTGGACGCTCCACAGAGGGAATGGTGGAGGACCCCACATGGTGCTGACCTCACAGTCCAAGATCCGCATGAGTTCTGGTGTTTTGTGAGGCGGGGCAGGAAGTCCGCGTCGCGCCAGAGGGAGGAGTCCAAGTCCTTCCCGCCAAGAGCTGGTGGCGGGCTCTAATTTTTCCTGCCCACAGGAGGCGGGGTTCGCGCCTTCGCGCGTGGGTGGACTTGGTGTGTCGTCTGGGTTTCCCGCCAGTGAGGTTTTGGCGGGCTGGAATTACTTGCTGCGCACATTGTTTCTGAGGTAAAATCTTATGCGGCGGCAGCGCCGGATGTAGCAGAGCTGGTACAGTTCTTGCAGGGATTACCTCTTGAGTGGCTGTGCGGCGCTCGACAGCACGTGGCAGCATTAACACAGTCCAATCCAGAAACACACAATCACTTGGGCCTAACCCGAATGGCAGCAGGGTTGGCAGCACAGTCTTTAATAAAGGAAAGTCTTTAATGCCGTAATAAGGCAACAGAAGTATCATCCTGTTCGTGGACCCACTTGCAACATCCCCCACCGGGGCCTAGCCTTTCTTGGGGCCTGAGTCAGCCGGGGCCCGCAGTACCTGAGTGGCTGGCGTTTGCGGCCTAAGCACGTCTTGTGTACGGTGCTTGGTATGGGGAACCGGAGGGCTGTCCTCAGCCTGGCAGGTCTCCAGCAGGGTGGTGTTGGCAAGAAATGATGAGGGAGAGGCGGCTATAGCGGATCTCCCTGGGCAACCCTTTGTGTCTAGAGTATGAGTCTCTGTGTGGTGGACAGGGTGCCCGTGATGGTGCAGCCGAGTTGCAGGGACCAGACGGAGGCAGAGGTTGAACAGAAACACTTACAGTTCTTTATTGGAACCGACAGGAACATCAGCAACGTGCCTTTAACAAGATGGGGGAGTACGGAGAGGTACTTGAGGGAGCCACAGGATGTAGATCACCAGCCTGGATGCAATGGCAGGCTAGGAGGTAGCTGTGTCCTGGAAGGATGCTTCAGCTTTATCCTGGATTGCTTCAGGTATCACCCTTGAAGGTAGGATGATACCCCTTTCCTCTCTCTCTCTCTCTCTCTAACTTGTTCAGACTCTCTGGTCTGTCTGGA
Source organism: Engystomops pustulosus (assembly GCA_019512145.1). Taxonomy (NCBI): domain Eukaryota; kingdom Metazoa; phylum Chordata; class Amphibia; order Anura; family Leptodactylidae; genus Engystomops; species Engystomops pustulosus. The sequence continues at coordinate 192,442,766 of CM033645.1, forward strand.
ACTCTCTAAGAGTCTTCTCTAGAACATTCCTGGCCAGGGTTTTATTACTCCCTTGGTCAGGTGGTGGCTGCTCCTCCAATACCTCTCCAGCTCACAGAGAGAGGTGCAACACTGTGATTGGCTGACACATATGCATCACATAAAACAATTAACTCCTGCCTTACCAGGCAGATCTACCACTGCATGTCCCCTGTGTGATGTAGTGACTGCGGTGGGGCTGACTAGACCCTACACAGGCTGCAAGCTACATGGTGGGACGTATTCGCAAACACACGCTCTGCCTTGCATCGGCGAGGGTGTTTGCACATGATTGTCAGACATGTACTTTCTTGAACTCCTGCTGGACAGAGAGCCTGCACAACCTGAAGCCAGGAAAGTGTATTGAGTTCTCCCTGCAGGAGGGCCCCCGAGGACCATGGGCGGCTGGTGTGATCCGGATCCCCGACTCCGACGAGGACCGCTACCCACCGTATGACGAGCTGTATGAGGACGACGAGTGGACGGAATCCCCGAACACCTCCTCTTCCTCGGCTGCCAGTCCCCGGGCGGTGACCCACGTGAATGCTCCGTCCACGGTAATCGTGAGTACGGGTCCCATTGCCATCCATGGGCCGGGCATGATCCAGGGCGCCACCCCCACTGTCTCCCCTGCTGGGAGCATTGCCAGGTCCCGCGGCTCTTCCGTGGGAGAAGACATACCGGCTAGTGAACCTTGTCCGGAGGTTCCGACGAGGCCCACTTCTCCACTTGCCGGTTACCAATGGGGTGATGACCCGGCCCCAGAAGAACCGGAGCTAGAAGGAGCCACGGCGCTGCCGCAGGCCCCTATTTATTTACTGCTGGACCCCTCTGTGGTCCCTGGCTCAGTTGAGCCCCCGGCTGGAACAGCCGACATCCCGGGCAACAGCGCTCCTCCCCCTGAAGGTCAGGAGGATGTTGCTGCACCTGCAGTACCCGCTACTGCCACCGGGTGTCCCCAGCCGGAACCTTCCACCGCTGAGGATACACAGGATTCCCTGCTGGAGCTGGATCCTGTCCCTGATAAACCCAGCGATGCTTCTGACTAACCCCTGAAGGGCTGTAGCCCACTTCAGGTACTGTACAACGTGTATATATGTATCTATTCCTCTCTTCCCCAAAGAGCCAGAAACTGTCCTGAGACTCTTACCCTTATTTATCTCAGTGAGGAAATTTTCCACTATTATGTGCTATGATAGCACCCCTTCCTCTGCCACAGCAGAGATTCCTACCAAAGGACTCTGTCCCTCTACACCTAGAGGAGACCCTTTGCATCTTTATTGCACTTTTCCCCACATCAAGGGCTGTGCCCAGAAGATGGACTTTGCCATTAAAGACCTTCTGTGAGACTTTTGCCAACTCCAGGGAAAAGTTGCTACTTCAATTAAGCCTTCTGACAAAACAACATTCCAACAACGGAGCTCAGTCTGAGCCCAGACTCTTTCACACCTGACTAGAAACACAATGGTTTTAAATGGTAGCCTGGACCTGAGTATGTGAAGAGTGAGTGTGGTTGTCAACTAAGAATCTGCACCTCAAGGTTCCATCTGGAAAATGTGCTCCTCACTACAGCGGTTCTTATTCAGTAATCCAAAAGATCAATCCAGTATACCCCATACCTTCCGTGTCCACAATGCCCACATTTTCTAAACAGTACAGTCTCTACTTACTGTGTCACAGTTTTTGTAGCAATTGTTGCATCACCACACTTTTTTTTAAACCCTTTTCGAGGAGCTACAACAGCCAAGCGTACCGAATCCAACCAAAGTCCCCACATTAAAACAAAAAAAAAAGTTCAAACTGACTTGGAGCTCCCATGTCTTCCAGCTATTCCTTTTTTTTCAATAAAATGTTCCCAAAGCTTTCTTTTCTTTCGTAAATGTATTCTCTTCAAAAGACTAGCACAATTGCACAGATCCTCCGATAAGATAGGCCATTATTCAGACCATCAACCACTGTGTTTTCTTCCTTGTTGCCACTATTCACCATAGTAGATCGCTGGAAGAAATACCCACATGGATAGCCTAGTATGTTCTTCACAGAGCTAGTGCGCACGCGCCCGCCGGGCCCACGGAAGCCGCCACGGTCAGAGATGTGAGAGGAGCCTGCGACCAGCCTGGTGGGCACACAGAGGCACAGGTGCGACGCGACCCGAGACATGAGTCGCAGGAGCACCCATGACAACAATGAGCAGTAAGTGTTACAACAAGAGAAAATAAATTAGAAATATTCATGTATCCAAGACGAGAGGGCCGAAGCCCTAAACAGTCCCACACCATCATACATCAATCAACCGATCAAGTGGAGGAGGAGGCACAGAAGAGTTCAGGTCTATGCTCTAGATCAGGGGTCAGGAACCTTTTTGGCTGAAGAGCCATAACGCCATATATTTTAAAATAAATTCTGCGAGAGCCGTACATATGCTAAAAGGGCCACTGACAGAACAATGGCTCCAGCAGTCATTAGTACAGCAAGGAGTGTTCCTCTCTCTCTCTCCCCGCCACCCCCCCCCGTACTAAGCTTCCACTGGACCAAACCAATTGTAATTCCCTGTAAATAAAAAATAGATAATTTAATTCGGCTTGTTCCAATACAGACGCCAACCAATGCGAAAACATCCCTATACGAACGCCAACCATGCAGAATCAGCGCCAACATGCACCTATACAGACGCAAACCAATGCAGAACATCCCTATCAGACGCCACCAATGCAAACATCCTAATACAACTCCAACCAATGCAGAACAATCAGTATACAGACGCCAACCAATGCAGAACATTCATTATAACAGACGCCAACCACTGCAGAACTCATTATACACGAACGCCAAACCAATGCAGAACATCTATCACGACGCCAACCAATGCGACCATCCCTATACAGACGCCACACCAATCTGCAGAACATCCCTATACATCAGACGCCAACCGCTGCAGAACATCCCTACCAGACGCCAACCATGGCAGAACTCATTAACAAACGCCAACCATGCAGAACATCCCTATACAACGCCAACCAATGCAAACATCCCTTAACAGACGCGCCAAACCGCTACAGAACATCCTTATACAGACGCCAACCGCAGCAGACATCCCTATACCAGACGCCAACCGCTGCAGAACATCCTTGACAGACGCCCACCAACCAATGCCAGAAACATCCCTTATACAGACCGCCAACCAATGCAGAACATCCCTAATACAACGCCAACCAAATGCAGAACATCCCTATACACGACGCGCCAACCAATGCAGAACATCCCTTCAGACGCCAAACCAATGCAAGAACATCCCTATCATACGCCAACCAATGCAGAACATCCCTATACAGACGCCAACCCAAGCAGAACACTCCTATACAGACGCCAACCAATGCGAACATCAGTATACCACGCAACCATGCAAACATCCTATACAGACCGCCAACCATGCAGAACATCATTAACAGACGCCAACCAATGCAGAACATCCCCTATCCAGACGCCAACCAATGCAGAGAACATCATCCCTATACAGACCCAACCAATGCGAACATACATCCTTACAAGACGCCAACCAATGCAGAACATCCCTATCAGACGCCAACCAATGCAAATCATTATACAGACAGCAACCACTGCACGAACATCATTCTACAGACGCCAACCAATGCAGAACATCCCTATACGACGCCAACCAATGCAGAACATTCCCTATAAGACGCCAACAATGCACAACATCCTTATACAGGAACGCCAACCCAGCAGAAACACCTTATACAGACGCCACCAATGCAGAACATCCCTATACAGACGCCAACCGCTACGAAACATCCTCTATACAGAACCCAACCAATGCAGAACATCCTTATACGACACCAAACACATGCAGAACTCCTTATACAGACCAACCATGCGAACTCTTATACAGACGCCAACCAATGCAGAACATCCCTATACAGACGCCAACCGCTGCAGAACTCCCTATACAGACGCCAACCAAGCAGAACATCCCTTACAGACGCCAAACCGCTAAGAAATCCCTTACAGACGCCAACCGCTACAGAACATCTATACAGACGCCAACCAATGCAGAACATCCTTATACAGAGACCCACCAAATGCAGAACATCCCTATACAACGCCAACCATGCAGAACATCCCTATAACAGACGCCAACCATGCAGACTCCATACAGAGCCAACCAATGCAAACATCCTATACAGACGCCAACCAAAAGCAGAACATCCCTATAAACAGACGCCAACCAATGCAGAACATCCCTATACAGACGCCACCAATGCAGAACATCATTATACAGACCCAACCAATCTGCTAACATCCCTATACAGGCGCCAACCAATGCAGACAATCATTAACAGACGCCAACCAATGCGAACATCCCTATACAGACGCCAACCCAATGCAGAACATCCTATACAGACGCCACCAAGCAGAACATCCTATAAACGCTCCAAACCAATGCAGAAACATCCTACGACCCAACCAATCAAAACATTATACAGATGCCAACCAATGCAGAACATCATACACGACGCCAACCAATGCAGAACATCCCTATACAGACTGGCCAACCAATGCAGAACATCCTATACAGACGCCAACCAATGCAAACACTTCTAACAAACGCCAACCGCTACGAACATCCTATACAGACCGCCAACCGCCCAAACAAACATCCTTCATACAAGACCCAACCATGCAGAACATCCTTATACAGACGCCAACCAATGCAGACAATCCTTATTACAGAACTGCCACCACATGCATAACATCCTTATAACAGACCCAGTACCAATGCAGAAACATCCTATACAGACCCAACACTGCAAACATCCCTATACAGACGCCAACCTGCTACAGACCCATTATACAGACGCCAACCATCACAACATCCTTATGACAACGCACACCAATGCAGACCATCCGGTTATACAGACGCCAACCGAATGCAGAACATCCTATACAGACGCCAACCGCTGCAGAACATCCTTATACAGACGCCACCAATGCAGAACAATCCCTATACAGACGCCAACCATGCAGAACATCCCGTATACAGATACGCCAACCGCTGCAGAACATCCTACAGACGCCAACCGCTGCGAAAACATACCATATACAGACGACAGCCACAGCAGAACATCCTTATACGACGCCACCAATGCAGAACATCCCTATACAGACGACAGCACCACAGCAGAACATCCTTATACGACGCCAACCAATGAGACATTATACAGACGCCAACCAATGCAAAACATCCTATACAGACGCCAACCATGCAGAACATCCCTAACGACGCAACAATGCAGAAATCCCTATACAGACGCACCGTCACGCAACACATCCTTATCAGACGCCAACATGTCTAAGCTGCTGCATAACCTCACATTAATGTAGAAATGCAGTGGTGGGGAAGATATGTGAGGATGATGCAGCTATGAAGCCTCAGGAAGCTTCATAGCTGCACACAGGACCTAAGGGTTAGGCAGAGTGTGAGAGACACTGGGGGGGGGGAGCACTTATCTCTGGCTGATCCCGCTGCTGACTCCTTCTCCTTCATGTCTCCGGAGCGATGCAGCTCTCTGGTCTCCTCTGTCTGAATCTCCCGCGCTGCTACATCCAGCCCCGGGATTGGCTGCAGGCAGACAGTTCCTCCCCTCCCTCTCCCACACAGAGGGACTGCTGCAGGGAGGAGATGGAGGCGCCGCCCCGAATAACCCTCGCGGACCCTGCGCTCAGGGCCGCCGATACTGCAGTACAACTGGTACTGAGCCCTATTGGGCCCGACCTCTAAGACACTAGGGGGGGGTGCCCGGGGGCCCGGACCGGTGGCCCGCAGACTGTGCGGTCTGTTGCTGCACACAGGTGCGCCTGTACGGTCCTGGGCCTGTGGTGTGGGCCGGCCGGCGCTATCCGGGCCCGCCCGCACTCCCTCCTTACAATTTTTGATTTAATGTATAGTACCTGCATCGTACGATCGTCGATGCAGGTACTATTATCATTACACAGTCGCAGCGCAGCACCGCTGCTTCTGCTCTGTGTATACAGGCAGCTACACAGTTGCGCCATCGACGTCAGGTTTGCGCAACCTGTGTAGCGTGGAGGAGGCTGGCACTTACCATTCCATCTCCGGCCCTCCCTGCAGCTCCCGGCTTGGTGGGAGGCGCGGGGCAGTGACGTCCACATCCTGAGCCTCTAAACCAAGCCACAGAAGACCGAGACAGGAGAAACCTGCGCCAAAGGGGTGAGTATTATGTATTTTTTTTTTTAATTATAGAAAGGGGACTATTTTATGTCTTGGGGCAGGGGGGGCATTATTCTGTATCTTGGGCCCGCAGGGGCATTATATAATGAGGGGGGTATTCTATATCTGGGGCTGGCAGGGGCATTATTTATGGGTCTGGGGAGGGGGGGACAACATTCTGTATCTGGGGCCCGCATGGGGCTTAATTATATGACGGGGGCATTCTTATATGGGCTTGCAGGGGCATTATTTATGTCAGGGGGGGGCTTGCGGATATATTCTGTATCTGGGGCCCGCAGGAGGCATTAATTATATGACGGTGGGCTTATTCTATATCTGGGGCTGGCAGGGGGCATATTTAGTGTCTGGGACGGGGGGGGTGGCAATATTCTGATCTGGGGCTGGCAGGGGGCATTCTATATCTGGGGCTGGCAGGGGCATTTTTATATGGTGGGAGGCATTATTATTCTATATCTGGGGCTGGCAGGGGGCATTTTTATATTGTCTGGGGGGCATTATTGTATATCTAGGGCTGGCGTGGGCATTAATTCTATGTCTCGGGCAGGGCGGGCAATTTAATTATATGTCTGGGGCGGGCTGGCCATCTCTTCTGTAGTGGGGAGTGGCCCATTCATGAGAGTGTGCGGCTGGTAGTCGGTGGGCCATTCATTCTGTGTCTGGGTAGTCTTGCAGGGCCATTCATTCTGGTGTCTGGGGTAGCGACGGGCTTTCATTTCATTCGATGGGCTAGGAGGTAAGGCTGGGCCAATTCATTCTATGTCTGGGGTGGGCAGGGGCATTTATTTATATGTCCTGGGGTCATAGGCAGGGGCCATTCAGAATGTTTCTATGTCTAGTGGTACGAGCAGGAGGGGCATTTATTATGCTGTCTGGGGCCCATTCATCGCAGGAGAGGTGTCATGTTATTATATGTCTGGGGTGGCCAGGTGGCTTTATTTATTAGACTCTGGGTATCATGGGGTTATAACTGGGTAGGTGGGCCATAGTCAGTTCACTGATCTAGCTGGGGTATGAGCAGAGACAGACTATAAGTATTACCCTTAGCGCATTACCCAGTGTTTACATTAGTGGGGCACTATTTGTGTGGTACTAATATTGCAGGGTAGGGGGCTCTATACGATTTGTGGGCACAGTATTGGTGGTAGCATGCAAAGAAGGGAACAATGGGAAAGGCACACACAACAATAACGTCTGTGGTAGTCTCCGTAAACGCTGCAGATTCTGTGTACGTGAGGAAGAGACAATGGGATGGTTGAATAATGTAAAGAGCCGAACGAGAACAATTCCGAGGACACGTCCCTGGATGGACTCAACTGGATGCAATAGGTGAAAGAGATCTCAGTGTTTTTTCTTGTAGCTGTATATGAAATCCTGATTTTTTTGCATTTCACTTTCTGTGTATATATGTGTATTATAGTAGTTATATTCCTGTGTACCAAGGGGCAGTATTCAAAGTATATTTGTAATAGGGCAGTATAAGTAGTTATTTTCTTGTCCATAGGGGCAGTATTTATAGTAATTTATCTTCTCCTGTACATAGGAGGCGAGTTATTATTAGTATGTATACTTTCTTAGTACATAGGGGGTGCAGTATTTGTAGTACTAGGTACGTGGATAATATATCCTGGTTATATCTGATAGGGGCAGATATTTGATAGATACAATATATTCTGACATTAAGTAGCAGTAGTAATATAATAGTAGTATATTCTTGGTACCAATAGGGGTGTGCGAGTTATTAAGTAGTTCTAATATTTCTTGTACATAGGAGGCAGTATTATAGTAGTTATAGATTCTGTACAGGGGGCAGTTATTATAGTAGTTAGATGTCTGTACATGATGGGTGTATTAGGTATGTAGTTATACTTCTTGTACATAGGGGGGGGCAGTATTAGAGTAGTTATATTCTGTACATTGGGGCAGTATTCTAGTGTTTATATTTCCCTGTACATAGGGCATAGTATCGAATAGTTATAATTCTTGTACCTAGGTGCAGTACTTATATATTTATTCCTGTAAAGGGTACAGTAGTATAGTAGTCATAGTTCCGTACAATAGGAGGGCCTATTATAGTCGTTTATAGTTCCTGTACATAGGGAGGGCAGTATTATAGTAGTTATATTCCTGTACTAGGGGGCATAACTTGTAAATTCTTGATAAAAGGCGTAAGTATTATATTCTGTACATATAGGGGGCAGTTAATTATAGTAATTTATATCCTTGTACAAGGGGGTCAGTATTATGAGTAGTTTATATCCTTGTACATAGGGTATTCAGTATTATAGTAGTATATCCTGTAACATAGGGGAGCAGTATTACATATTAGTTAATATTCCGTGTACATAGGGGGTCGTATAAGTAAGTTTATATTCCTGTACTATAGGGGTCAGTATTATAGAGTTTATAATCCCTGGTCATAGGTGGGTCAGTATTACTAGTAGTTATATTCCTCTTGTACATAGGGGTTCAGTATTATAGTAGTTATATTCTTGTATCATAGGGGTGCAGTATTATGGTAGTGTATTATTCCTTTGTACATAGGGCTATAGCAGTAGTTATAGACTGGACTTATTTGTAAGTATATTTCATTGTACAGGGAGGCGCAGTACTGATGTAGTTACATTACTTGTTTATCAGAGAAGTATTGTCAGTATTTGTTTGTAGTGTACATCATATGGCAAAAAAATATTAGTTGTGTGGCTCTAAATAGAAGCACTTATTATCCTCTATAATAAGTCGTACTACTTGCATTTACTAAGGCTTTATCTCATTGAATGCTGTATCTTCTATTTATTGGCATTTCTTTGTGACTCATCAAGCTTATTAGTGCATGCCATCTACATAAGTTATTTTTTAATAGTGTGTTACATTTGACGTCTATTTGTTCTATTAATATATATCATCCTGTTTAACAGGGATCAAGCACCAGGTGCACATCAAGTACGCGTTGAAGGTTATCTGCATCTGCCCTGATGACCCTGCGCTTCACAGCACTGTATTCCACATCAAAATGGCCTCTTGTGGGGTATATCACTTTAATGCTGTTTATAAAGAATTATTGTTCATTACCACAGTTAGGAGCAATGGATGTGCTCCAGTTCAACCTCCATGGCATCCTTATAGTCACCCAGCGCAGTCGTCCTGCGGCATGGACTCCGAAATCCCTATAAACCTGTGCCTGCTCAGCAGCCTTGTGAATCATGTGTTGCCCGGTGCGTCGGACTTTTAGGTTGTGCTCTTGGGGCTGCAATGACACGTCCCTTCTTTTCCTTCCCCTTGGTTCTGAGGAAAATATAAGTCCTGACCCTTAGCAGTGTCATCACGAGGTTGTGAGCAGTGCACAGGTTGCCGCAGGACTTCAATTACATCCTCAGGACTGGTGGCGAGGGTGACGTAAAGAGCCCTTAGAGGTGCACTGGAGGCACCCCCACTGGTAATTACCACACAATTGCTTTATTTAAAACCATTCAAAGTAGTGGCGGGCAGGCCTAGCAATTGCACTTTAATGTTATTTGTTATATGTGCTGTTAAACCACTTTTTAATGTTTACTGGTTCACCAGCTTTAGTTTTGAGATGCCAATTTTGCACTATATAATATACTTGGCCCAAAATTGATTACTCCTATTGGCACTAACCAGAGAGTGTGCCTGTCGTAGCAACAGGCTCAAACCCGTCTTTGTGAAAGGTCACTGCGGGGGCAGAGGCTGTTTTCGGTTTGGGGTGTTTTGGGCCCAGACACGTTTGCTGTATGGGGCCCCGCATTGCCTGATGGCTGCCCTGCCTGCGCTGCTCTGCAGATAACCATCCAGGGTCATAAACTACAGCCGGGGCACAACAGCCTGGTCTTGGCAGGCATATTACATTTTTGCTGCGGCTGTATTTAGGCCCCTGTATAGGACCCCTCTGCGAGCCAGAAGCGACACCCCATCAAAAGATCCTAGCTTGCTCGCGAGCCATAGGTTCCCGACCCCTTCGCTGATCATGATGCCACCATCCACTTCAAAAAAAAAGAAAATTTTATATGTAGAGTCAAATTCATCAATTCTTATTCTTCCATAGGGAAATCGAGTATGGGTAAAAACCCTTTTAGCATCAATGGTGGCAACCTCCTTTAAGAATTCTTCCTCTCTTAATTGCCCCTGTTCTGGACCCTTATTATTATATTTAGGGGCTGGAAACCCCCTTTCACTTAATTTATTGCGCTATGTAAAGTTCTCAAAATTTTTATTGACATAGCATTGCAATTTTACTATTGTGAAAATTATTTGTGGAGAAAGGGAACTGTGATATCAGGAAACATAATAAAGTGCGTACTTGTATACAGTGGCATGTAGGTGGCAGACCATATGATTCTTTGCTGCAGTACATCCTGCGCGTATGAGTCTTTTATAAAGCAAATTCTGTGAGATATCACAATCGTCAACTAAACTGTGACAACTCCCTCATCTCTGGAGCTTCTTCATGACTGCTTCAGTTAGAGAAGGATCGGATAACAATTTTTTTTTAATAAGTTATGTCTGGATGAATCATAGCCCCAGTGTGGGTAAAAGTAAAGAGGTATGATGTAAGTCACCTCTGAATGTAGATGTGATTATTGGAGGGATATGACTTCACATGACAGTTTTACATGGAAGGTTTTCTGGTTCTATAGAGGGGAAGTTATTACTGGAGTATTCTGATTGGTGAGTGGTGATACTTGAGCCTTTGGAAGGATAGAGAGGCACCTGAATCAAGGTCTGGAAGCTAGAGGGATATCCTCTTTTTGCTGAGAGACAAGAGGAGTTTGAAAGTTGTGTAAAAAGAGATGGTATGTAAGGACTTATGGCTGAATAGATCTAGTGAACACGCCAGCCCTTGTATTATCTATTAGCAAATTAACAAAGCCTCCTCTTATTTATCTTTCAAAGTTGATGGTCCATACCATGTATCTCTTGGTCAGTTATTCGTCACCGCCAGGGAATGGGAGAGATGGGGGTGGGGGGTAAAAATTTTATGAATAGTCCTAGCCCTCTCTGACATTATGTAAGGAATTGTTTTATGTATTGATAATTGCGTATTCTGTAATGCTTTCTAAAATAAAAAGAACAAACAAAGATTTAAAAAAAAAAGTAGATGGTTTAGTTTGTATAACATTCCGGCTCTACACAGAGGAATCTGACCCTTCTGGAGGTGGGGGTTTATATGGCAGTATTTATCTCTAAACGATGGGGGAAATATATTTTATAATTATAGAATAAAGTCCAGGAAATGGTTTGTCTACTAACGACTTACCGTAATACTCGGTATAAGCCCACCCGAGTATCAGCCGAGGCCCCTAATTTTACACAAAAAAACTGGAAAAACCTGATTGACTCGAGTATAAGCCGAGGGTGGGAATGCTTGTCCAGCCTCTCCATATGTAGCCAGCCAGCCCCCTGCCCCAAGTGTATATAGCCAGCCAGCCCCTGGCCGCAGTGTATATAGCCTTCCAGCCCTGCCCCAGTGTCTATAGCTGCCAGCACCCTGCCCCCAGTGTATATAGGCCTGTCAGCACCTGCCCAGTGGATATACCTGCCAGCACTCTGCCCCATGTATATAGCCTGCCATCACCTCCCCATGTAATAGCCTGCCCAGCACCTGCCCCGTGTATATAGGCCTGCCAGCAACCTGCCCCATGTAGATAGCTGCCAGTACTCGGCCCCAGTTATATAACCTGCCAGCACTGAGCCCCCAGTTTATATACCCTGCCAGCCCTTCCCCATTTTATATAGCCTTCAGTCACCTGCCCAGTGTATTAGCCTGCCAGTAACCCTGCCCCCCAGTGTATATCGCCTGCCAGCACTGCCCCAGTTGTATACTAGCCTGCATCACCTGCCCAGGGTATAAGCCTGCCGCACCTGCCCCAGTGTATTAGCCTCCCCCCCCCTTCCCTCGTGCAGCACAACAATACCATATGGATCACACGAAATCTCGGGTGCCGACAGAAGGCAATTTTGATTTTATTTTTTTGACTCAGTTTACCTCGCGTATAGCCGAGTTTGTGTTTTCTTCTCAGCACATTTTTTGTGCTGAAAACTAGGCTTATACTCGAATATATAAGTAATACAATATATAAATGTCAGTGGATCAGTTGGATCCTCTGACTCAGGGCCGCGGGAGATGGAACTAAACTAGCCGACACTGGGACCCGGAGCCCAAGTGGGCACCTGGTTTTCACCAGAGCCCGCGTCAAAGCAGGTGGACTTGCTGCGGCAGATACCACCATGTCCTTTCCACAGGTTCGACGCCCGCGTGCAGCCGAGTCGGGTAACCTTAGGGCGATGACAAGTCTTTGTATCAGGTCCGGCACAGGGTCATGGCATGCTTCAGAAGATGCAAACGTCAATCCAGTCCGAGTCAGCAACGTGAGGTCCAGGGCCATGTTGGAGTGGACCACAGGCCACGGACCACAGGCAACACTGAGGAACTCGGGTACCACTGGCGGGAACACACATGAAATACAACGTGAACCAAGAACACAGAACCCAGGAATAACAGAACGCAGGATACATCGATTGATCTTCTTTAGGCTATAGGCACAAGCTCCGGCAAGGTTACGGAAGAGGCGGCTTATGTAGAATTTGGGCAATATGGCCAGCGCCAATTAATGGCGCCTGGCCCTTTAAAATTTTGAGAGTGCCGGAACGCGCGTCCCCGACTGCTAGGGAGCGCACGGGCACCTTCTCCAAATTTAAAAAGGCCCAGCGTGCATTAATTGGCTCTGGCCATAATTGCCCAATTCTACCATCGGAGGGGAGCAAGCGGAGCCGGACGGGTGAGATTCGCTGGCTGTGGCCTGGCGGGGGAGGGCATCGCGGGGTGATCCCGCAGTTGGTCGCGGGACCACCCGTACAATAAAGATAACTTTTTTGCAACATAGCCTCTCACTTCCAGTAACTGGAACACCGCTTTAAGTGTATCATGCAACCATCCTACGGCTACATTGCTGGTGGTGTAACTCCGGCAATACAGGACGACAAGCTTCTTCCTCCTTGTTTTCAAACAAGTGGGGTTTTTTTTTGGCCTCATTAAAGGGTTAATCCGGTTTTAAAAATTTACTGAGGGCAGTGTGCTGGGGTGTTCTATTTTAAACAGAATAAACATGACTCACCTCGTCTGCACTGCCGATGTCCCGCCCGCGCCGTCTTCTCTGTGCGCCATTTTTCATTACCAGGGCACACAGGGAGCTTCCGCCGTCCGGATCTCCATCCGACATCCATCTCCCAGCGCTTCAAAACGCTGAGAGATAGGGACGATGGGATGAGCCGGCCACATCGCGGACCGGAGCTCCTGTGCGCGGCTTCTTCTGTGCCCCTGTAAACAACAGGGTCACGGATTCGAAGGACTGCGGCGCGGGACAATCGGCGTCGCTGGAGGGGTAAGTGGATGTTTATTAATGTTTAAATAGCCCTCCCCATCCTGGCCCTCACTAGTTTTTTAGAACCCGATAACCCCTTTAATGTGCTTAATGTACACTCTGCTCCCTCACTGACAGAAAATGTAGATAGTGATATTTAGTTTTTTATTTATTTATTTATTTTATATTTTTAGTTTATTGAATAAGAATACTGAAATTCATCACATGGCCCATACGGTATTTAGACCTTTGGCAGTGACACTCATATTTAACTCGCATGCGTCTATTTCCTTCTGATCTCCTGAGATGGTTCTAATCCTCATTGGAGTCGCAGTTTTGTGTTTATAAACTGTTGAAGTGAGCCAGATGAGCACTCCAGCCTAGTGTAAAGGTTGACATTTTTTGAGGCCACGCAATCTTACCGTAATACTTTAGTATAACCGACCAAGTATAAGCTGAAGCTACCTAATTTTACACCAAAAAGATAAAAACTATTGACTTAGTAAAAGTCGAAGTGGGAAATGCATGGTCCCACAGCCTTCCGCCAGTAATAAAGCTAGCCAGCCCCAGCTCTCAGTATATAGCCAGCCGCTCCTGCACCCCAGTCTCAGCCTGCCAGCCCTCTATCTATGCCTTCCACTCCTGCCCCCCAGTCATAGCCTGCCACAGCCGCCCGCTAGTCGATAGCCTGCCAGCCTCCTGCCCCCTGTATTGCCTGCCAGCCCCTCGAGTCTATAGCCTGCCAACTCCGCCTGCCCCCCTGTTATAGCCTGCCCGCCCCCCGTATATAGCCTGCCATTCAAGCCCACCCTGAATAACCTGCCAGCCTCGGCAGTATATAGCCTGTCCAGCCCCTGGCCCCCAAGTATTAGAGCCTGCCAGCCCATTCGTATATTGCCTGCCAGCCCCCGCAGTCTAAGCCACCCATGCCCCTGTAGTATATAGCCTGGCCGACCCTCTATTATATACCTGCAGCTCCTGCCCCCCTGTATATAGCCGCCACACCTGCTGTAAATGCTTGCCAGTCCCCCTGTATATAGCCTTCCCAGACCCCTGCCCCCCAGTATATAGCCGCCACCCCCTGCCCCTTTATAAAGCGTATTGCTTTATAACGGACTCAATACGCGCCAGGAATGTACCCCAGTATACCCCATACCTTCCGTGTCCACAATGGCCCACATTTTCTAAAAACAGTGCAGTCTGTACTATGTACTAAAAGTTACTCTGACTGGAGCTCCAGGTCTTCCAGCTATTTCCTTTTTTTTTTTTTTTCAATAAAATGTTCCACAAGCTTTCTTTCGATAATTGTATTCTCTCCAAAAGACTACCACAATTGCACAGATCCTCCGATAAGAATAGGCAGGGCCGGCGCCAGCACCCGGCAAACCCGGGCAAGTGCCGGGGCCCCCAGCAGCTGGGAGGGCCCACTCGTGGCCAAACCCCCGTCCAAAGCGACCTGGCCGTGCCGGGTGCTGGCGCCGTAAAGCGGCGCTCTGTGTGCTGCATGGCCGCGGTCACTGGCTCCGCTAGCGTCGCGTTCATAACGCGACGCTAGCGCACAGGGGGCGGGCCGAGGCGTTCATAACGCGACGCTAGCGGAACCTGTGACCGCGGGCTGAAGCGCTGTGAGGCTGCCGGAAGGAGAAGGAAGACGGAGAGGGGGAAGCTCTGGACCTGAGCAGAAGGCTGAGGTAAGTATTATTCTTTTGATAGGGGCTGTTAGTAATGATTGGGACATGAGGAGGGCGCTGTATGTAATCCATATGGGGAAGAGGGCTGTATATAATGTATTGGGGGCTGCATATAATGTATTGGGGCTGCATATAATTTATTGGGGGTGAGGAGGGGGCTGCATATAATGTATTGGGGGCGAGGAGGGGGCTGCATATAATGTATTGGGGGCTGCAGAGAATGTATTGGGGGTCAGGAGGGGGCTGTATATAATGTATCGGGGGCTGCATATAATCTATTGGGGGCGAGGAGGGGGCTGCATATAATGTATTGGGGGCTGCATATAATGTATTGGGGCGAGGAGGGGGCTGCATATAATGTATTGGGGGTCAGGATGGGGCTGCATATAATGTATTGGGGGTCAGGATGGGGCTGGGCTGTATATAATGAATCCATGCCGTTACGCGAGTTGACTGCAAAGGGGCCCACTGAGGCTCTGTCGCCCAAGGGCCCACTGAAACCTGGAGCCGGCCCTGAGAATAGGCCATTCATTATTCAGACCATCAACACTGTGTTTTGTCTTCCTTTGTTGCCACTATTCACCATAGTAGATCGCTGGAAGAAATACCCACATGGATAGCGTAGTAAGTTCTTCACAGAGCTAGTGCGCACGCACCCGCCTGGCCATGGAGGCCGCCACTGGTCAAGGAGAGGTGAGAGAGCCTGCGACCAGCCTGGTGGGGCACACAGAGGCACACAGGTGCGACTGCGACCCGAGACATGAGTCGCAGGAGCACCCATGACAACAATGAGCAGTAAGTGTTACACAAGAAGAAAAGAAATTTAAAAATATTCATGTATCCAAGAGCGAGAGGGCCGTAGCCCTAACATCCCACACCATCAAATACATCAATCAACCGGATCAAGTGGAGGAGAGAGCACAGAAGAGTTCAGGGTGCTATGCTCTAGATACATGATGCCACCATCCATATTCTTATATGGTAGAGTCAAATTCATCAATTTCTTCCATTGGGAAATCGTGGGGACCCTTTCAGCCATCAAATGGTGGCAACCTCCTTTAAGAATTCTTCCTTCTATTAAATTGCCCCTGTTCTGTACCCTTATTATTAATATTTAGGGGCTGGAAACCCCCTTTCACTTAATTTATTGCGCTATGAAAGTTCCTCAAAATTTTGTAGTGACATAGAATTGCAATTTAATATTGTGAAAATTAATTTGTGGAGAAAAGGGAAAACTGTGATATAAGGAAACATAATAACGTGCGTACTTGTATACAGTGGGCATGTAGGTGTGCAGACCATATGATCTTTGCTGTGCGGTACATATCCTGCGCGTATTGAGTCCTTTATAAAGCAAATACGCTTTATAAAGGGGCAGGGGCTGGCAGGCTATATACTGGGGGGCAGGGTCTGGCAGGCTATATACAGGGGGACTGGCAAGCTATTTACTGCAGGTGCTGGCAGGCTATATACAGGGGGGCAGGAGCTGCAGGCTATATACTAGAGGGTCTGGCAGGCTATATACTACAGGGGGCATGGGCTGGCTGTAGACTGCGGGGGCTGGCAGGCTATATACTGCAGAGGCTGGCAGGTTATATACAGGGGGGCTTGAACTGGCAGGCTATATACTCGGGGGCTGGCAGGCTATATACAGGGGGGCAGGAGTTGGCAGGCTATAGACTAGAGGGGCTGGCAGGCTATATACAAGGGGGCAGGAGCTGGCAGGCTATAGACTAGAGGGGCTGGCAGGCTATATACTGGGGGGCAGGAGCTGGAAGGCTATAGACTAGAGGGGCTGGCAGGCTATATACTGGGGTGCAGGAGCTGGCTGGCTATATACTGAGAGCTGGGGCTGGCTAGCTTTATACTGGCTGGAGGCTGTGACCAATGCATTTCCCACCTTCGACTTTTACTCAAGTCAATAGGTTTTCTCTTTTTTTGTGTTAAAATTAGGTAGCTCAGCTTATACTCTGGTCGGCTTATACTCAAGTATATACGGTAAGCTTTGCGTGGCCTCAAAAAATGTCAACATTTACACTAGGCTGGATGTGCCTCATCTGGCTCACATCAACAGTTTAATTAAACACAACTGGACCCCAATGTAGGATTAGAACCATCTCAAGGAGGATCAGAAGGAAATAGACAGCATGTGAGTTAAATATGAGTGTCACAGCAAAGGGTCTAAATACTTATGGGCATGTGATATTTCAGTATTTCTTATTCAATAAACTAAAAATATAAAATATAATAAATAAATAAAAAACTAAATATAAATATCTACATTTTTCTGTCAAGATGGGGAGCAGAGTGTACATTAAGCACATTAAAGGGGTTATCCGGGTTTTAAAAACTAGTGAGGGCCAGGCTGGGGAGGGCTATTTAAACATAATAAACATCCACTTACCTCCTCCAGCGCCGCCGATGTCCCGCGCCGCAGTCCCTTCGATCCGTGCCCCTGTTTGTTTACAGGGGCACAGAAGCCGCGCACAGGGAGCTTCCGGTCCGCGATGTGGCCGGCTCCTCCCATCCGTCCCTATCTCTCAGCGTTGTAAGCGCTGGGAGATGGTGTCGGATGGGAGCTTCCGGACGGCCGGAAGCTCCCTGTGTGCCCTTGTAATGAAACTGGCGCACAGAGAAGACCGGCCGCGGCGCGGGACATCGGCAGTGCCAGACGAGGTGAGTACATGTTTATTATGTTTAAATAGCCCACCCCAGCACTGCCCTCAGTAATTTTTAAAACCTGGATAACCCCTTTAATGAGCAAAAAAACCCAACTTGTTTGAACAAGGAGGCAGAAGTCTTGTCGTCCTGTCATTGCCGGAGTTACACCACCAGCAATGTAGCCGTAGGATGGTGCATGATACACTTAAAGCGGTGTTCCAGTTACTGGAAGTGAAGGCTATGTTGCAAAAAGTATCTTTATTGTCACGGGTGGTCCCGCGACCCACATCGCGGGCTCACCCGCGCTGCCCTCCCCCGCCAGGGCACCGCCAGCGCATCTCACCCGTCCCGGCTCCTGGCTCGCCCCCCTCCGCTGTGCGCACGCGTCCCCGACTGCTAGGGCGCGCACGCGGCACCTTCTCCAAATTTAAAGGGCCAGCGGCCATTAATTTGGGCTGGCATATGCCCAATTCTCAAAGCCTGCCTTCCTGTTACCTTGCCGGCTTTGTGCCTCATAGCCTAAAGAAAGCTTCCATGCGATTATTCTGCGTTCCTGTGTATTCCTGCGTGTTTTGGTATTCTGTGTGTTCCTGCTCCTGAGTCCTGTTTACCCAAGTTCCTCGTAGTGCTGTGTTCCGTGTGCCTGTGTTCCCGCTCCCACCTGCCTGGACCTCCCGTTGCTGACCTCGACTTGACTTGACGTTGCATCCCTGCCGCCTGGCTGACCCTGTGCCTGGACCTGACCTAGACTGTCACCGCTAAGGCAGTGATTTCAACCTTTTTTGAGTCGCGGCACACTTTTTATACCACAAATGCACTAAAACAGTCATAAAAGGCCTCTTTACTAATAAAAAACCCTAGCGGCCTCCCTTTACTAATTAAGAGCCCCTAGCGGCTCCCTTTACTAATTAAGAGCCCCTAGCGGCCTCCCTTTAATAATAGAGCCCCTGCGGCCCCCCCTTACTAATTAAAAGACCCTAGCGGCCTCCCTTTACTAATTAAAAACCCTAGAGGACTCCCTTAATCATAAAAGACACCTAGCGCCTCCCTTACTAATTAAAAGGCCCTAGCGCCCTCCCTTAACTAATAAAGACCCTAGCGCCCTCCTTACTAATTAAGGCCCTAGCGCCCTCCCTTACTAATAAAAAGCCCCAGCCTCCCTTACTATAAAAAAGGACCCAAGCTGCCTTCCTCTACAAACTATAACATTATATACTTACCCTTGATGTCTTCTTCCGCGTAACTTCTCTCCTAATGGCGATCTGCCCATCTTCTGTAGCTCCTGCACCGCGCGGCCCATGTCACGTGACTGACGCAACCTGACGGGGGTGCGGCGGCAGCGCTACACAGGGGCTCCCCGCCTAGTGTGCCGCACACAGGTTGAAAATCACTGCACTAAGGTACCTCGACCTCGGCTGCCACCGCGGGCTGGTCGCACCTGTGGAACGACCTGGTGGTATCCTGCCGCAGCAAGTCCAACCCGCTTTGCGGCGGGCTCTGGTGAAAACCAGGTGCCGCTTGGGCTCCGGTCCCAGGTGTCGGCTAGTTCCATCTCCCGCGGTGGTCCAGAGGATCCACTGATCCTGACAATGGGGCTTATGGGCATTTTTATAAAGAAAAAAAATACAGAATTTTTATATTTCTTTTTTACATTTTATTAAAATGGCATAGAACATTTCTCCAAATTACCAGTTTTTTTTCATTTCCATTTTTCGCTCCCCACCTTCAAAAATCTATAACTTTTTATTTTTCCATGTAAAGATCTGTGTGATGGCTTGTTTTCTGAGAAACAAATTGCTCTTCATAGTGATGGTATTTAATAGTCCATGCCGTGTACTGGGAAGCGGGAAAAAAAAATTCCAAATGCAGCGAAAATGGTGCAAAAAACATAATTGCGCCATTTTCTTGTTGGCTTGGATTTTACGGCTTTCACTGTGCGCCCCAAATGACATGTGTAATTTATTCTTTGGGTCTGTGCGATTACAGGGATACCAAATTTGTATAGGTTTTATAATGTTTTCATACTTTTACAAGAATTAAAATCTCCTGTACAAATTATTTTTTTTTATTTTGCCATCTTCTGGCGCCAATAACTTTTTCATACTTCTGTATACGGAGCTGTGGGTGGTGCCATTTTTTGTGACTTTTGATGCCGTTTTCAATGCTACCATTTTTTAGGACTGTGCGGCCTTTTGATCACTTTTTATTGAATTTTTAAAATGGCTAAAAAGTGCCATTTTCGACATCGGGGGCTATTTTCCGTTACGGGTTAAACACAGTGAAAAAATATTATTTTGATAGATCGGGCATTTTCGCATGTGGCGATATCTAATGTGTTTATGGTTTTTACTGTTTATTTATATTTATATGACTTCTAGGGAAAGGGGGGTGATTTGAATTGAGTTTTTTTTTTAAACTTTTTTTTTTACTATTTTTCAAACCCCCTAGGGTACTTTAACCCTAGGTTGTCTGATCGATCCTACCATATACTGCCATACTACAGTATGGCAGTACATGGGGATTTTCCTCCTCATTCATTATAATGTGCAAATTGCACATTGTAATGAATGGGTTAAAACGAGACAGCCCCGGGTCTTCAGAAGACCTGAGGCTGTCATGGCAACCGATCGACACCCCCCGATGACATCACGAGGAGTGACAATATGCAGCAAAGACTTACCGGCTATGGAGAGGGCTCAGCCCGTGCAACCCATTAAGGGGTTGAGGCTTTAAAGATCCAAATATAAAAATTTTCATTAAAAAAAATAATAGAATTTTTTTAAAAACAATAATATGATCCACAAATGTCCCTCCTCTAATTAACTTCTTGGCTCACACAAAGTGATTTATATGTCTCCGTCTGTATTAATGCACTGCACAAATAGATGGTGGGAATATTCAGCGTGCTCCATGGTGGAGTGATATTGCGATTTTTAATGAAAAATTAAAAAATACTCACTGCAAAATCACTGGCAGCCGTAGGCATTTGTGTGATAATTCTGCCGACAAACGGATGAGGTAGAGAAAGGAGGTGTGAGCAAGCCGCCAGACTCGCACGTATGTATCCGCCCACCTCGACTCGCTAGACTCTCTGCCTGGTTACCAGGCAGAGAATAAATGTAAATTTTTGGCTACTCGGAGCAGAGATTTTATTAGTTGAAGAAAGGTTGCCCTTATGCTATAAGGGTTCTAGGAGAACCTGCCCGCAACTCAATTTTTTCAAACAGCAGTGACAGGTTCCCTTTAAGTGTATCATCCAACCAGCACCTCTGTACAATATTTCAATAACAAGGTAACCATTGGTTACAAGAATTATACATTCATTCTCAGGCAGATACTTAACAGCTGCATTACCAGACACTGGAGGTCTCCCTGAGTTGATCTAGCTGTACGAAAGCCTATTGAATGGATAGAGGTTTTTTTAATTTTGCAACACTGCTTTGGCAGGGGTGTTGCACCTGCAACAAAGCTATGGGTAAAATATGATATGGATCCACAAATTGTATAAGAGACATATTATAGGTAAGTTCACAACAACTTCACTCCTGGGATTACCAGTGGAGACCTAAAGGTAATTAGAAACTCAATCAAAGGTGGCATGAAAATGGTGTCTACTAACAGGTTAAATGAGACTGATCTTGTGCTGTTCAGCCCCGCCCTGTGCACACAGGTACAACACTTCTCCTTCCTGATTGTCTTAGAATTGTAGTTTCGTTTCTCTCTTCCTCCTCCGTCAGCCATGGCGTCTGCCGACCTGAGAGAGGAGCTGGACTGCTCCATCTGTCTGACCACTTATACAGATCCTGTAATGCTGAGATGTGGACACAACTTCTGCCGGGTCTGTATTGATCGTGTGCTGGATACACAGGACGGGTCTGGAGGTTATTCCTGTCCTGAATGTAGAGAAGAGTTTCAGGAGAGGCCGACACTGATGAGGAACTTAGCTCTGCGGAAGATAATGGAGAATTTACTGACTACTCAACCAACACCGAGAGAAACCGGGATCTTCTGCTCCTACTGTGTGGACTCTCCTGTACCTGCTGTGAAGTCCTGTCTACATTGTGACGCTTCTCTGTGTGATAAACACCTGAAAGTCCACAGCAAGTCACCAGAACACGTCTTATCTGACCCCAGCACTTCCCTGGAGAACCGGAAATGTTCTCTCCATAAGGAAGTGTTAAAGTATTACTGTACTAAGGAGAACATCTGTATCTGTGTGTCCTGCAGTATAATTGGTAAACATAATGGACATAACATGGAGTCACTGGATGAGGCTTCTAAAAAAAGAAGAAGAAATTGAGAAATCTTCTTCAGAAACTGATTATTAAGAGAGAGGAGACTGAGGAGAGAGTCCAGAGTCTGGAGGAGAGCTGGAGAAATGCCCAAGAAAAAGCATCTGGAGAAGCTGAGAGAGTCACTGCCCTGTTTATAGACATCAGGAGACGACTGGAGGACCTGGAGAAGAGGGTCCTGAGTGACATCTCCAGGCAGGAGAAGGAATATACACTGGGGCAGGGGCTGGCTGGCTATATACACTTGGGCAGGGGCTGGCTGGCTACATACTGGAGAGGCTGTGACCAATGCATTTCCCACCCTCGGCTTATACTCGAGTCAATAGGTTTTCCCAGTTTTTTTGTGGTAAAATTAGGGGCCTCGGCTTATACTCGGGTCGGCTTATACTCGAGTATATACGGTAAGTCTTTAGTAGACAAACATTTCCTGTACTTTATTATATAATTTATAAATATATTTCCCCCCTCTTTGTAGAGATAAAATACTGCCATATAAACCCACCACCTCACAGAAGGGTCAGATTCCTCTTTGTAGAGCCGGATTATGTTCATACAAACTAACCATCTACTTTTTTTTTTTTAATCTTTTTTTTTTCTTTATTATTTTAAGAAAAGCATTACAGAATACGCAATATACATACATAAACAATTCCTTTACATCAATTTCAGCGAGGATAGACTATTCATACAATTTTTAACCCACCCCATCTCTCCCATCCCTGGCGGTTGACGAATAACCTAGACCCAAAGAGATACATGGTATTGGACCATCCACTTTTACAGATAAATAAGAGGAGTCTTTGTAATTTGCTAATAGATAATACAAGGGCTGTTGTTCACTAGATCTATTCAGCCATAAGTCCCTCATCCCATCTCTTTTTACACCACTTTCAAACTCCTCTTGTCTCTCAGCAAAAAAGAGGATATCCACTCTATCTTCCCAGACCTTGATCTCAGGTGCCTCTCTATCCTTCCAATGGCTCAGTATCACCAATCACCAATCAGAATACTCCAGTATAACTTCCCTCTATAGAACCAGAAAACCTTCCATGTAAACTGTCTATGTGAAGTCATATTCCCTCCATATAATCACATCTACATTCAGAGGTGACTTACCATCATACCTCTTTACTTTTACCCACCCTGGGGTATGATTCATCCAGAATAACTTATAAAAAATTGTATCCGAATCCTTCTCCTACCTGAAGCAGTCATGAAGAAAGCTCCAGAGATGAGGAGTTGTCACCAGTAGTTGACGATTGTGATATCTCCACAGATTTGCTTTATAAAAGACTCAATACGCGCAGGATATGTACTGCACAGCAAAGATCATATGGTCTGCACACCTACATGCCCACTGTATACAAGTACGCACTTTATTATGTTTCCTTATATCACAGTTTATTTTCCCTTTTCTCCACAAATTCATTTTCACAATATTAAATCGCAATTCAATAAATTAAGTGAAAGGGGGTTTCCAGCCCCTAAATATTAATAATAAGGGTACAGAACAGGGGCAATTTAATAGAAGGAAGAATTCTTAAAGGAGGTTGCCACCATTTGATGGCTAAAAGGGTCCCCACGATTTCCCTATGGAAGAAATTGATGAATTTGACTCTACCATATAAGAATATGGATGGTGGCATCATGTATCTAGAGCATAGCACCCTGAACTCTTCTGTGCTCTCTCCTCCACTTGATCCGGTTGATTGATGTATTTGATGGTGTGGGATGTTAGGGCTACGGCCCTCTCGCTCTTGGATGCATGAATATTTCTAAATTTCTTTTCTTCTTCTGTAACACTTACTGCTCATTGTTGTCATGGGTGCTCCTGCGACTCATGTCTCGGGTCCCAGTCGCACCTGTGTGCCTCTGTGTGCCCCACCAGGCTGGTCGCAGGCCCTATGTACAAGAATATAACTACTATAATACTGCCCCCTATGTACAAGAATATAACTACTATAATACTGCCCCCTATGTACAAGAATATAACTACTATAATACTGCCTCCTATGTACAAGAATATAACTACTATAATACTACATATATACACAGAAGTGAACATGCAAAAAATCAGTATTTATCATATACAGCTACAGAAAACACATGAGATCCTCACCTTTTGCATCCAGTGACATCAGGTGACGTGTCCTCGGATTGTTCTCGTTCCTCTTCTCCATTAGTTCCACCATCACCTTGTCTCTTCCTCCACGTACACAGAATTCCTGCAGAGTTTACCACACAGACGTCTTATGTTCTGCACTTTCCCATTGTCCCTTCTTCTGCTACCACCAATACTGTGCCCCAAATACTGTAATAGAGCCCCCTGAAATATTAGTACCACACAAATAGTGCCCCATAATGTAACACACTGTAATGGTAAGGGTAATTTATTTCTTCTTTCTCTCCTACCCCAGACATAGAATGAATGGCCCCAGCCTACCCCAGACATATAATAAATGCCCCCTGCCTACCCCAGACATAGAATGAATGGCCCCTGCCTACCCCAGACATATAATAAATGCCCCTGCCTACCCCAGACATAGAATGAATGGCCCCAGCCTACCCCAGACACAGAATGAATGGCCCCAGCCTACCCCAGACACAGAATGAATGGCCCCAGCCTACCCCAGACACAGAATGAATGGCCCCTGCCCACCCCAGACATAGAAGTAATGGCCCCAGCCCGCCCCAGACATATAATTAATGCCCCCCTGCCCGAGACATAGAATTAATGCCCACTGCCAGCCCTAGATATACAATAATGCCCCCCCAGACACATAAATAATGCCCCCTGCCAGCCCCAGATATAGAGCCCGGACTGCGGTCGGTACGCCACTGCCAGCGGCCCCCGGCGCCTCCACCCCACACCACACATATTGTGTGCAGCACAGACCGCACAGTCTGCGGCCCACCGGCCGGGCCCCCGGGCCCCCCCCCTAGTGTCTTAGAGTCCGGGCCCCATAGGGCAGTACCAGTTGTACTGCCCTATCGGCGGCCCTGGTTCTTGTAGTCTGGGTTCGCTTCGAAGTATCCCCCAGTTTTTACCCAGAATTTCATGTAAATCTTGCCATTGATTATTGTATGTTGTGATAAGTCTTACTTGGTTTTGAGTTGTTCCTTCTTTGTTTTTTGGAATGAGTAGCTGTTCCCTGTTTATTCCTTTGACTCGCATATAGGCGTTGGAGATGGTTCGTTCGGGGTAGCCCCTGGCTTTCAGTCTATCCGTTAGTTCTTTGGCGTGTTGTTTGAAATCTTGTGGATTATGGCAGTTTCTTTTCAGCCTAAGAAATTGAGTTTAAAGCATGTGTTTCCATATAAGTAGACAATTTCAGAACTATTGTGCGAGGCCCCTATTACAAAGGTTGGACTCACTAAACTCCCAGCAGACAGCTTTTTACACTTCAGGATTTTTGCCGAAACATTTTGAAGAAATATATAAAATTTATCGTATTATCTATTCTGCTGGCACTGTAAATTGCTGCACGTTATCCAGTGATTCCAAAGGGCTAACCCATAGTGATTCAGCACTATGTGTCCGTAGCCAAAGCAATCTGTCTGAAAAAAACTAATGGACTTATACTGTACATTGTTCTGTCAGTGTCCCTTTAAGCATATTGTACGGCTCTCGCAGAATTATATTTTAAAATATATGGCGCTTATGGCTCTCTCAGCCAAAAAGGTTCCTGACCCCTGATCTAGAGCATAGCACCCTGAACTCTTCTGTGCTCTCTCCTCCACTTGATCCGGTTGATTGATGTATTTGATGGTGTGGGATGTTAGGGCTACGGCCCTCTCGCTCTTGGATACATGAATATTTTTAAATTTCTTTTCTTCTTGTGTAACACTTACTGCTCATTGTTGTCATGGGTGCTCCTGCGACTCATGTCTCGGGTCGCAGTCGCACCTGTGTGCCTCTGTGTGCCCCACCAGGCTGGTCGCAGGGGCTGTGGTGTTAGGGCTACGGCCTCTCGCTCTTGGACTACATGGATATTTACAATCTATTTTCGTTTGTTGTGTAAACACTTACTGCCATGTGTGTCATGGGTGCCTCCTGCGAACTCATGTCTCGGGTTCGCAAAAGTTCGCACCTGTGTGCCTTAGTTGTGCCCCACCAGGCTGGTCGCAGGCTCTTCTCACCTCTCCTCGACCAGTGGCGGCTTCCGTTGTGGCCCGGCGGCGCGTGCCGTGCACTAGCTCTGTGAAGAAACATACTAGGCTATCCATGTGGATTTTCTCCATCGATATACTATGGTGAATAGTGGCAAACAAAGAAGACAAACCACGTGTTTGATGGTCTGATAGAATGGCTATCTTCTTATCGGTGAGATCTGTTGCAAATTGATGCTTAGTCTTGAAGAATACATTTATCGAAAAGAAGAAAGCTTGTGGGAACATTTTATTGAAAAAAAAGGAAATTAGCTGGAAGACCTCGGAGCTCCAGTCAGAGTAACTTTTTTTGTTTTAATGGTGGGGACTTGGTTTGGATCGGTCCTTGGTGTTTGTAGCTCGCCAAAGGGGTAAAGTGTGCAACACATGCTACAAACTGTTGCACATAGTAGAGACTGTCTGTTCTAGAACAAATGTGGCATTGTGGACACGGAAGGTATGGGGCATATATGGAGTTGATCTTTGGATTACTAATAAAAACCGATGGTAACGGAGCAAATTGTCCAGATGGAACCTTGAGGGTCAGATCTTAGATTGACAACCACACCACATCTAAATCCTCAGGTCCGGCAACCTTTAACACCATTGTTTTCTATCAGGGTGAAAGGTCTGGGCTCAATGAGCTCCGTTGTTGGAATGTTGTTTTGTCGAAGGCTTATTATCTTTATGGACTCCTTATTAAAAACAATGGTCCATGAACGTACTTTTGTCTGGACTTCCCAACGTTTGGCTTTTGCCCCCTGCCGTGACAGGTATATTAACGGGGATTGTGTCGTCGGAATGATCCGCTGATAAAGACTGAGCACAGATTACATCTTTCTAATGGGTCACAAGCCCAAGTACTTATATGCAACCAGGAAAGAAGAAGATTGAACTCCGTCGGACCTGGCAGGGAAGCGGACACATGCGGTATCGGGCGCACGAGTCTTTAGTGAATTACGGCAGAGCATAGTTGTCGGCAATGCACTTTCTGTGAACTCCTATGGGACGGGTTAAATAAATTGTGCCCCTAGTTCCACTAGAGGATATGTATTTGGGGTTTTAAAAAATCCATAATTAAATAAACAATGGTGAACCTTAGGAAACTGTTTACCCTTGTTTGACAGCAGCAAACTCTTGACAACGAGAATAGAATGGTATTCCATTTTTCCTGAGAGCCAGACATAGCACCCGAACAGCTTGTTCCAGAATCCAGAGAAGGAGGACAGGAGGATAGCTCAGACATCCACAATATTTGTCAGGGTATCCCATAGGAGCAAATTGTAAAATGATAAAAAAAGCAGAAAGTAGTCTTTATTGGGGAGCTTTTTTTAGAGTGGGTCCATGGATACTACAAGTCCAGGGTTTTAGGGACGAGGGGTTGTTGTGAAGAGGCCCCCCAGTGAATGAGGAGGCACTAGGACCAGCAAGACCTTGCATGCTGTACAAAACACGTGGACGTGTACAAGACGCATGATGGTGCCAGCAATTTCAGGCGGTCACTAGTACAGAAACACTTTATTTCTTATCTAGGACATGGATACGAGATTGAAAAAAAGGACAAACTGTTTCTCTTGGACATTATAGGAGCTGAATTTGGGCATAGCAATATGGTGGCTAGTCATGGTCAATGCAACACCAGGGAAACAGGTTTTTCTGGAACGCCTCAGGGTATTCTGGAATAATTGTGAGAAGGCATCAGGACTTAACTACTGAGGCCGAACAATATGTGAGAGACAACGTCAAAGCAAGGTAAAATACTTAATTGCCCAACGAGCCAGCCGGGATTAAGTCCTAGCCCTTAACATCTCAAATACATATTACACTTTTTTGAGATAAAAATTATTACTGTAATTCGGTGTTTAACCCCCACAAGGAAGTGTCAATCGTGGCCATTTGATAGGCAAGAGTTCACATTACCACCTTAATACTGCGATGCTTAGGGAGGAGGAAACTTTCTGCAAAAAAAGCCACTGGCCCAGATGTAGGGAGAGTATCCATCAAAAATATTCAGGAGGTGATGGTGCAACCGAGGAAGGAATTTCCTTTGGACTGCTATCCATGACAAAACACTCCATTTGAACAGACGCATAGAAATCAAAGGAGTCGTTTCCTATCCGCCAAAAAACCAAACTAGATCCAGATACAGAACTTTCCATCTCTAAGTCCTTACTCCAGAGTCGATCACAGCGCGTTATTTCTATTAGCACGGGGCCAACACTTACGCTACCACTGCTCGAATCTATGAAAAGTTGTAAATATCTTTATAGAGAACTATAACATTCACCATTTCTTGCCACTGCCAAAGTGGATCACGCTAAGCAATGATTTGCCATTCCAGGGCTGGTGGTAAGTTTAGTCAGGACATACTACGTGGTTCAGGCAAGCCATAGCAGCTAGCGTTTGGGACCTTCTTAAGGGGGGCCCAGTCACAACAATCTGCGATACAGGTGTCTGTGCTGGGATTGTCTCACACGCAATTGTTATTTATTGATGCAGCTGCGCGCTGCTTCCATGCGATACATATTGGGGGGCGTGCCCGTGGGGGGGCGAACATGCCAAATGATTCTGGACCTGAGGAGCTGGTGATTTAAATTTCAAACTGTGTGGCAAGCACATGCACTTGCTAAATCGCGGCACAGCATGCATTCTGGTCTAAATGTACTTGGGTGAACCCCCACTCCAGCAGCCGGTAGTAAATATAGCCCCTATTATGCTGCGCGTTGTAACATAATGGGGGGTCATTTACTAGGGCCCGATTCGCGTTTTCCCGACGCTGTACCCGAATATTTAGTTTGCCGCCGATTTTCCTTTATTGGGCCCCGGGATTTTGGGCATCGTGCGCCGGCATGCAGCGGTGACGGAAATCGGGGGGCGTGGCCACCCCGAGCGAAAACCCAAACCCGGTGATCGGAAACAAAACTGCCACGCATTTAAAAACATAAAGATGTCGATCTTGGGACGCGCTTACCTTCATGGTCCAATCCCGGTGAACGTGAGTGCGTTCAATTGCTTTTCAGCAGCTCGCAGCGCCACCGGTGGACGATCGGAGGAACTACCCTTGATGCAATCCGCTGAGCCGATCCCGCGCAGAGCACGCGCCCCACTGATCGCGAAGACTGATAAGAAAATCTGCCCCCCGAATATGGTATATAGACACTATAATGTAGTAGATATGCAGCATGATGTATCGGTGTATTGTGTGCTATAACACTGGTGGGGCTCACTCCCAAGAGGTCCGATGGACTGCACAACGGGTATTCGAGCTTTACGTTTTGGGGCGCACTTAAAGGGGATGTGTGGCGCACACGATCGTATTTTGGCGCATTCGGCGCGGGCTTTCATGTGACAGAAATCATGGGGGCAAATCGCGGCGGACTCATCCAACAGATTCGGACTGAGTGCATGATTTAACATTTAATTGTGTTAGCAAGACATGCACTTACAGCACCGCCAAGAGATGGGGAACTCCAGTCGGACCTTCGGGGTAGCGAAACACATGCAGGATGATGGCGCAACGATCTTCAGTGATTGCGCCCGAGTCCATGATGCCCAGAATTGCGACAGGACCGGTAAGTAAAAGTGCCCTGATGTGTGTAGTTATGCTGGCATTTAGTATTGGCACGTCTGTTGTGTGTATATGGTTCTATATGTGGCCGCATAACTGTAATAATGTGTGACGTTAACTCGTCATTTGTGTGGAGTATAAAAATAGTATACTTTTAAGTGGGAAGGGGACCCATTAGAAGTCTGCTATGGGGCCCTGCTCTATAGTTAAGAGGACACCCCGTTAGTCGTGGTTTACACATGGTTGCTGAAAAGAAATATTTGATAGAACAACGGTACCAATTAGGACCTTTATTTTGTAAATAACAAACATATATATATGTTAATGGTTTACTATGCATGACGGATATGATGTATTGTTTGGTCGTGTTCTGCATAACTATCCAGCTTTACTACCTTACTGACAGGTATACAACACCCCCAAAACAAGAAGAACCAAGATGATGTAGGAGGAGCCGCTATTCATCATAATGTTTCATTCAAACATGTGCATTATATATGTATACATTTTCTTCCCATTATTCATCACATACTCCTAGTGAAGCAGTGACACTTCCCGAAGTTCCACCGCTGCAGACCTTCCCGTCCTCGGACTCTGTTTTATACAAGCTTAATTATAAGTTATCTCTGGAATTGTTGGCCAATGTAAGCAATGGATGGCTTATTATTAAGTAACTACGGATTCCAATTATTTCAATTGTATCGGAAGAACGTATATGAAAAAGACAGATACAGTTGAGACATGTAAATGATAAAAGGTAGCGCCGTATAAGGTCACTATTTTCATTTTTTATGGATTCTTTCAAGGATTTGTACCGACTGTTTAGTAGACATTCTATCACCAGGATAAGTGATTACCCCCACCCAGAACACTGACCCATGGTTGTGTCTCCCTTGGAAGGATCTGCTCTCTTTTTAACTTTTATGCTCTTAATTTTCAAAAAAAAAAAAGCTTTACTAAATTATGCAATTAGCCTGAGGGGCTCCCAGTCTCTATAGCTGTTAACTGTACACCCAGAGCTCCTCCAGGCTCATTTCCATAATTTTAAGAGACTTTTTGTAAAATAAGGGCATAAGAAGCTAAAAAAAGAGGTGGACTGCCAGAGGGGGCACGGCAGCATGTAAAGTGTGTTGGGTGTACAAACCCTACATCCTGGTGGACAGCAGTCCTTTAAGATTATCCACAGAAAAGGGATCATCAGCTTATCTGTGAGGCTTAACTGCTGGGACCGCCGCAGCTATCTGGCTAATAGCTCCACATTCTCATCATGGTGTAGCACCGCCGATGAGCTTGGCCTTGCGCACCCATTCATTTGTAGGGATATCGGCATCGTCAAACCCTTCGGTCGTCCCGCACTCTCATAAGAACGTGAACTGCCAGCTATACGTGCAATTCCGCCAGTCCATGCCAATTTGACTGGAAGTGTGCGAAGGGACGTCATGCTCGGTTCTCAGTTTCACGAAGGGAACTAATTGGGGTACCAGTCCAAATAAACCTTTGATACACGCTCATGACTCTTAACAGGGGTTCTCTGTCATAACCATGTTAGGCCCCTAGACACGTAATGGGGGTACTTTTTTGTACCCCCATTGCACCAAGATCTCAATGCGTGTTCCAACTTTCCGCAGCCCATAGGCTAAAGGAGCAGCGCAGCGCTGCGCGCACTAGCTGCTATGGCATCTCGGTTGCAACGGGGTACACACCTCCCCCCTTCTTCTGTCTGGTGGTGGGTCCCGTCGACTGAGCCCCCCACCGATTTGTAAGTTAGAACCTCGACTCTGGCCTTGCATAAGCTTACCGGGCAACACCATTGGACACGTCCATTGCTATCCTCGATATCCATCACATATTCTGGTATATTATGTACATAGATTCATCATCATTCGACTCAAACAGCCACTGCATGTTGGATTTGGTCATGGATATTACCAGCATTTCTTGTATTGACAATTTGGGTTAACTGGTAGTAGATTTCCAAGGAGACTAATGTCATAACGGCCCTCAAGCATGATGAGTACTGATTACATAGCAGGTGTGGGTTACGTGTAGGGCATTGCTGCTGCCTTAACATTGTAACTGCCAAACAGGCCATGTGACAAGACCCTCTTGAATTCACAGAGCATCAGCGTGCTTTCTTTTAACGTGACATCAGAAGCTCTAGTTGAGTGCTCAAGCCGCCCTTCATTCTCTTATCTGTTCGCCTTTTCAATAACCGCCCGAATTATTAGAGTCAATTGCCCAGCACCCTGAACACAGCTTCGGTGTACGTCCCGCTGTTTGGTTCAGTTGGAATCCAAGCAGAACGGCCCAAGTGGCCACATTGCCACTGGTCTGTGCTCAGGATTGGTCACTTACTTTTATTTAGGAGCAACAATAATGGTTTTTCAGAATTCGCAAAACACCCATGTATGAAGGGGCCTACCTCGGATTCGTCCGGACTGGGCCACAGTCGTAGGGCAGTCATAGCCCACGGATCTCTCTGAAAATTCACGTTTTTCTGGTGGGTTGGTATCTGGACTTATTACCGTATTTCTTACCATGTAGTAGTTGGTAGTATGTATCCCAAGTCATTACAGCCATGCCTTATATGAACACAGTTTCACGGTGCTCCTTTGACTGATAAGATACAGAAGACCCAGCTAGTTTGCGCAGGCTTAGCGAGTGTCATCGTGTTTTTTATAGATCTTAATGGATCTCATCTCTCTCATTGACTTCGATCTCCTTCACTCTCTTCTTTTGTCTTCTTTGTCCGTCTAGATCTGAGCACATCTTTAGAAGCTAATTAAAAGTGTAGATCAACCTGTACCCTTCTCAATCTAGCACATTGCAGCACACAGGCAATCTCTAGCACGAGGAATCATGAAGTGTTGCTCTCTTAGGGTGTCCCCCTGCCCACACTTTTACACTGCACCATCCCGAGGAATGAATGGGGCTAAAACAACAATAAGCTGGTACAAATTGTAAAGGGGGTTACCAAATTATCTTTCATGTTGGTAAACTCAACTGGCCAAAATTCTTTAAAGAAGAACAAGAAAAATCGACAGAAGAGTGTGGTACCCCCCTGCATATGGTGGATGATGTCAGATTTATTGGGAGCTGGCACATTCGGACCCTATAGAGGAGGGTCAAGTCCATCCACCACACTTTAAAACAATAGGATCCTCCCAGAAAGGGCAAAGGTGGATTTGAAACACTACACACCTGTTCCCCGGAGGGTCTGAATGACCAATTGATCTAACATCCTTCCTCTGATCACATACATGACCCTCTCATAGGTAAGCCCCATTATATCCCACATTTTAGCCTCCTCCAGCCGCCCAGGAGATAGATGCCTGCGGTGCCTTCTGGATCACAGATACGATCTCTGCAACATTCCACTACGTCCCCTATTGTACAGTAAGTGTCTCGCTCCCACACTTGTGAAACGGGGGTATGTCCAATTCTCCCCTAGCCTTTTTTTCAAGGGTATTTAAACCTACATAGTGCATGATGATAAACAGCATGTCGGCTTTTGTTTTACGAGGTCGAATCCTGCGACACGGTAGGCCCGGTGCTTGTTGTATGGGCGAGTGCGATCGCCTCCGAGGCAGTCTTGCGCGCCTCTCCGTCCCGGGTGTATGTACAGCCTAGTTTGTCCTAGCCAGTAAGGCAAACTTTATTTCCATTCGTTTGAAAAGATTGTCCGTCGTGTCCTTCTTAGTCACGCTGTCATGTACACATGGTATACACACCCACCAAGGGTTGGGCTCCTTAGCGCGGCCACTCGGCAACGTATCGTTTACGAAACCTCCCCGCCACTAACCCAGCGCACTGCCACTAGCTACATGCCCGGTTACTCAGGCGGTCCGATGACCGCAATTTTCAGGTCCCCCTTGCGGTCCGCCTCATTCTTGTGGAGGCGGCCCGCCAAGCCGGATCCAATAGGAGCACATGGCATTAAGGGGCGTCCATTTAAGGCCAGCAAGGGGAAGACTGGTGATGCTCTGTTTTTGGCGCGATCACAATGCCAACCTGAGTATGATGTCTCGTGATCCCCCACCCGGACTGGGCTGCAGGCTTTTTGGGGTTATTGTCTTGACAGCAATCGCATGTCTTTGTGATGACTTATTGTTTTCACCTCCGACCAGCTTTTTTATGTAGCGACGGATACCAGCACCGTTTTGCTTTTATCCCGCTGAAGACGTGCAACGAAACGCGTCAGGGATCATTGGCGTTGGTAGGAGGCTCTTTCAGTCCAACAGGAACAGCTGTTGGCACTGCCTGTAAGGGCGGGAGTCAAGGGGACAATCTGGGACGTATATCCAGTTCCCCTGGTACCCCCGACGCAGCCCGTGGGACGCTGTTACGTCTGAACACATGGTAGAGATAACTTCTCTGGATTAATTTTCCTTGATGTGGGCAATTTATCATACAAGCATTTCGCTTGGGTATTGTGTCGTTACATTTAAACGAGTGACACAAATATACACTTTTGCATTTAAAGTTTTTGGATTAAAAGTTATATTTTATTTATTAATCACACTCACTCTCCTTTCTATGCTCTTTATCTCTGATATATCGTGAGTGATCCCACCGTTATTTGGCTGCTTCTAAAATCACTGGGTTTTAACAATTTTTGTAAACTTTCACTTCATTGGCAAACCCCTTTAACCAGGTCCTTTTCACTCACTAATGTGCAGGGTGCGCCAGATTATAAGATTATTGAAATCTGGCTCACCCTCTCAAGTCAATTCGTACTGTAAACTCGTGTGCAGCATGGCCGGAAGAGGTATTTTGGTGCCCTCAGCTGGTCCATCCATTTTTTTCATGTAGGCACACTCATTGTTGTGCCAATCCTCCTCCATCATGTAAGATAATGTGTGACCTCCCCCCTCCATCAACCACATAATTGTTTGCAATCTGTTTCATATTATGGCCCCCCCTGTCTCCTCCATCCTCTCTTATCTTGGCAGCCCCTCTCCCCGAAACTAATAAAAGAACTTTTCTTTTCTTCCCCCGCAGCAGCTGGGAGAGGGCTACCTTCACAGCCAGGAGCTGAGATCTAACCTTCAGTCTCAATGTCTCCTGCCTGCCACTGCATATCTTATAACGTGTACAGGGCAGAGACCCGGGAGAAGGAGTAAGGAGAAACCGGACATTACCTCCCAACCCGGTCCGGACGCGAACACACTGCGAAAAACAACTGGACAGTCTCGCCTATCCGGGACAAGTGGAATAATGACAGACAGTACATTTCAATCTTAATGTCAATAGCTTTGTATAAAATTTTGAATAAATCAGTATCAAGATGCGCTGATATTGTGTAATAGGATAAACTATGTGGTATCTTTTTTTCACAATATTGTTGTGGAAGGGGGCCCCGCGTTGGCTGCCGAGTGGGGGGCCCCATCTTAAATGGGTGCCTCCATACCGCTTGGGGGACCTTAATCTGGCTCCTGCCTGCGGTTCTCAATGTCTCTGCTGGCAATGCATCTATAACGTGTAGGGCAAGACCAGAGAAAGGAGAAACCTTGACTCTCCAACCGCCCGGGACGGCAGAACGACTGCCGAAACAACTGGGACAGTCGCCTAATCGGGACAGTTGGAATCTAATGCAGACGGAACTTTCCATCTTAAATGCTCATAGCTTGGTATAAAATTTGAATAAATCAGTTACAAAATATCAATAAATATAAAGTTCTCTTTCCACTGGTTTGGTATATCATCCTCCACCTTCCTTTATATATGCTTTCCACCTATCCTGCCGAATAAATCTTTACTGGACGAAGCTACTACAACGGGGGGAAGGAAGTGAATCAATTGACCACCCTTCACCCACAGCCGGGTGGAGGATTCAAATTAAGTACACAGGGGCAGATATATCATGCTTCCACGACCTGATTTCCTGGCTTAGAAGTAGTGAAATAATCGCAAATTGCATATACGCTGCCTCGCGCCATTTGGGTGATGGAGGGGCGCGGCGGGCCCTGGAGGAGGGCATTTTCACCACCTGTGCCTGCATTCTTAAGAAACCAGCGAACTTTTGTTTGCTGGCTTTCATGCAAAACTACCAGGTGGACCGTGACTAGTTTTGCCTGGCGGCCCCGCAGATACTATTGAGAGGCTAAGGTGGCCGCTACCAAACACCTCTCCATCGCCTATAAGAAATGAAAGCATCTACAAAAGTTATGGTGTAGTAACTTAATTTCCCTTTAAGTTCTTTTGGATCTGTACGGGGCACCCAGAGAATGACCCCCTAAAGTTTTGAATAGAGGACCAAGGCCAATGAGACACAAATCATATAATTTACTCAAATGTGCGTTATATGTATATATATGTATGTATATGTATGTCTTGAGTACAGGAAAACCCTATGAACTAGCATCACAGTATCTGGTCCCGTTCAATCTGTAAAAATATATTAATATGTTGATTCTCAGAGTAAAATCACATCCGTCTCCTTACATCACCTTATAAAAAGTTCTGAATCTGAGTCCTCGTACAGTGAACTCCATAGTTCCTGATGATGATGCTCCTATGAGTCAGGCCCTTTAATAAGCAATAAACACTGCACACAGGGAAACCTTTTAAAAATATTTCTAAAATAAACTAATCCCTTCATAAGAGACGACAACAACGATTGTATGAGAATTATCGATGCAAATCCTGGTAGCATTGAAAAACTGAGAATTTTGCAGACCCTCTTATTTAAGGCAAATCCAGGATTATCCCAATCTTAACAATGTATGACACTCATTTGTCAATGGGTTGTGTTTATTAGTATTCTAATAACAATTTCTATATTCATATATCCCACAGACAGTGCAACGTCAGCACATGTATCCAGCTTCAGGTCCTTATTGTACCAAAAATGTGAACAAATTTTCCCCTTTAAAAGAAGTCATCCTCCATGGTCAACTGGGTCAAAAAACCTGATTTTGTATATGTGGGAGACAACTAGTATGGATTATAATACTGCTTCAGTAAGAGGAGTTAGACACTGGGAGAGCTGCCAATCTCTGTGTGCGGGCAGGTGATCAGGACTCTCCTAGGAGTCTTGGCAGAATTTAGGCCCCATACACAAAAAACGTATGGGGGAAGTATGTACGGCTAATGGCCGCACGATGTACTGCTCCTATCTTTCCCCATGTTACGGCCTGTACGCTGTGGATCTCTATGGTGAGGGGTCACCCCTCCTCCTCTCCATGGCGCCAGACATATGCCCGCCCAAGCTGACATACGTTCGTGTGCATGTGGACTTACTCTGCTTTTTATGAAGAAATCTTACCCAAAAATGTATATACCTGTATCACAGGGCACAGCTTTTTCTGCTTTGATGTATGCGGTTTTCTAGGTAATCTTCTGAGGATTGATTTTACATTTAAATGGGTTCTAATAGAATTTCTGGATCTAACAGGATATGCCAATATCGTGACAAGGATGCAGAGTTAGGAGAATGAGTGCATTCTTCTCTCTAGTCTTTTTAAATCCAAAGATTTCAGCATTTAGTTGTCTGTAGGTGGGACACTGAATTAAAGGGAACCACCTTCAACTTTAAACCCACCATGAACCTCAAACAGTACCAATATAATGACTGTAATTCTTGTGAATGATGCCAGTGCTGGCTCCTCTCATGGTGCTTAGGCACAAACAAAGACTTTGTCTATTGTCCATCATTTTTCTAAGATCAAGTCAAGTTTTTGGAAAATCTCTCCCGCTTCTCAAAGGCACACCAGTTGGTAAAAATCACACCCCCTGGCAAATCCGTGTGTCACAGCCCCCAACCCCACTACAACCGGGTTTGAAAATGCTGTGCATGCGCGGTTTGCTGCGCATTCCATCGCTGGGCAGCATGCAGGGCCGGATTATAGGCGGGGCTCACGGGGCTCGAGCCCCGGGGCCCCCACCATCTTGCCCCCCCAGGGGGCCCCCACCATCTGACAAAGTTTGCCGACTCATAGGTGCCGGGGATTCAAGTACGCGTGCGGAGCTGTGTCCGCTGACGCTCTGTGCCCCTGTCAGCTCAGTTGTGCCACGCCACTGTCAGTGCCGTGCCTGCGAGATGACTGTGGGAGCGATGAGCAGCGGCGCTTCTCTGCAGATGCACGCTCCCACTTATAGTCCTCTCGGCAGTCAAATCCCTGCTTAAGTTATGGCTGTTTGGGGGGGGGGGGTGGTCGGAGGAGATTGTGCCGCCTGTCGCTGGCTATATCGTGTCTCCACTACAGCGGCTGCGGCGTTCTGTAATCAGAGAAGCTCCGATACTGCTTAGAGTCGTGACAGGCAGAAAGTGACACGCGCTGACCACCTTCCTGCTCTGTCACACTAATGACTAAAGCACGCACGGGACGGTAAGCGCCCCAGTGCTGACAGCGTATCACTTTACGTGGCTGGCGCTGGGCGCGTTACACGTGGCGCAGAAGATAGAAGCCGAGGAACCTCCCTCCACCTCACGCGACACAGCAGACCGTCCGCGTCCAGCTGCCGGAAACTCTCCCTTCTGCCGGCTACAACGCTGCTTCGCGCACTTCCGCCACCCGCCCCCCCCCCGGACGACACAACCGACAGAACTGAGAGGCACACTGCCCGCCCGATATGTAAGTGACTCATAGCGCTGTTTCTAGTATGTGGGTGTGAGTGGTGTTGTACTGTGTGTATGTTACTGTGTGTGTATGTGCGTGTGTTGTGCGTGAGCTTGTGTGTGATTGTATGCTGTGTGTGTGATGTGCTGTGTGTGTGATGTCGATGTGCTGCTGTGTTGGTGATGTGCGGGTGTGGTGTATGTGCTTGTGTGTGTGTGTATGTGCTGCGTGTGTGTGTGTGTATGTGCTGCGTGTGTGTGTGTATGTGCTGGTGTGGTGTGTGTGTTGTATGTGCTGCGTGTGTGTGTGGTGTATGTGCTGCGTGTGTGTGTGTATGTGCTTGTGTGTGTGTGTGTATATGCTGTGTGTGTGATTGAATGTGCTGTGTGTGATTGAATGTGCTGCGTGTGTGTGTGTATGTGCTGTGTGTGTGTGTGTGTGTGTGTAGGTTGCGTGTGTATTTCTGGTGTGTATGGCTGTCGTGATGTGTGTGTATGTGCGTGTGTGTGTGTGTGTCTGGGTGTGTGTGTGTGTGTGTGGTATGTGTGTGTGTATGTGTATGTGGAGTGTGTGGTGCTGTGTGTGTGGAGTGTGGTGTGTATGGTGCATGTAGTGTGCTGTGGTGTTGTGGTGTGGTGTGTGCTGTGTGTGTGTGTTGGTGTGTGTGTGTGTGTGTATGTGCTGTGTGTGTGTGTGTGTGTGGTATATGTGCTGTGCTGTACACCCACGCTGTACAGGTGTGCGCCTTTTTATCTGGTTTAGGTACATATTGGCTCCATATGAGGTATAGAGGCTATACTTAGGTGACTTTTTTACTCAGGTCCTTTATTGATACCGTTATGGCATAAACCAGTTATGATTTTTCAAATTGATTATCGATCCTGTACTACTTGGCACTCTCTGTTTTTAAACTTGTATGTTGTTGTGTCAAGCCTCTGTTCATTATCGATTTTCTACAATAAAAGTAATTTTTGTTTAATATTCTTTAATAACTGTGGGTTTTTCAAAATTTTGTGGTGTGAGTGTGATATATAACAGGGGGTTGTTTGTTGAAACCTTTGCCACACCCCTTGTTTAGCATTTTTTGGCTTGATGTTATGTATATGCAGCGTGTCTTTATATGCGTATGTACGTGTGTATATAAGTGTGTAGGTATAAGTGAAGACATGCATGTATGTGTGTACAAGTATAGAATGTGTGTAATGAAAGGTATAATGTGTGTAAATGTATAAACGTGTACAAATATGTATGCATATTTTTTTTAAGGCTACATTCACTCGGCCACTGGGGACGTATATACGCTCAGTGTTAGGTGCTTCACAGATCACTTGGCCCGCCTTCTCCCACAACGAGTGATCTGTGAGCTCACTAAAAGAGAGAAGTGAGCTGTGAAGTCCTTCTTTTAGTAACTGTAAGTACAAAAAGAATTTGAGTAAAAAGACACCCTACACATGGCCTCCCCATGCCACCTATAACTGAAGGTCTCACTCATCAAAAAAAGAAGGTGCTCCAGTTATGGGTGGCCTTAGATAATAAGCCCCTTTTACACAAACATTATGGGGACGTATATTTGGCCGCACCAATTTGCAGCAGGATATGTTTCCCCATAGACGCCTTTGGCAATGTACAGTGAATACAAGGGTGTCTCTGTCCCATAATGTTCACAGAAAAAGAGTTTGCTCTGTCTTTCCTGTAAGGGTGATGGCACACGTGGCGTTTTGGCCCGTTTTTTAGCAGTCCTCAAAAAACGCATGCGTTTTTGACAGGTTTGACCAATTAATTAAATTCAACTGGTCAAAACACATGCGGTTTTTGACGGACTGCTTAAAATGGGCCAAAAACGCATTCAAACACCACGTGTGCATCACCCTAAGTATGGTTCAGGGTTATGGTCAGGTGTCCCTATGGAAAGGGGTGAGCAGTGCTAATCCGTCCGCCTCTAAAGCCGAATGTGTGCTACTCTTGGGCATGAACACATGGGGGGACATTTACTTAAAGTGTTTGTGTCTGCATTGGCTTTGTTACCGACCTGCTGTCGGAAAGAAGACACACATTTAATATTGTAGAGCTGTGCAGAGACATTTCTGGCGCCGAGACTATTTTCTGTCCCTGGGACCAAAATCTGTCCCGAGCACCAGAAATGTGTCCAACAGTCCCTGCTAGACCAGTTTTCTTTTGGTCTACTTTCCGCCAGTTTACAGCGCCCAAAAAGGGCTGCGACACATATTAATTGTGTCTGAGTTTCCACTCCGCCAAAGCCACGCCCCTTTTCGGAGAAGAGTCGGAGCAGACGGAAAAAGTAATTTTTTCTGGCGCCGCCAGCTAATAAATAGGTCTGAGAGCAGAACATGTGGTGAGAGCGCCACAAAACTGGCGGAAACGCCATAGTAAATGTCCCCCATTGTATATATTGATTACTAGGGGAGCTGTATATAGGGATTGCTGGGGGAGCTGTATATAGTGATTGCTGGGGGGCTGTATATAGTGATTGGCTGGGGAGCTGTATATAGTGATTGCTGGGGGAGCTGTATATAGGGATTGCTAGGGGAGCTGTATATAGTGGTTGCTGGGGGAGCTGTATATAGTGGTTGCTGGGAACTGTATATAGTGATTATTAGGGATGCTGTATATAGTTTTTGCTGAGGAGCAGTATATAGCAATTGCTGTTCCCTGGACTACATTCATTGGGGGCCCCCACCATATTTTGCGCCCAGGGGCCCCCACCAACCTTAATCCGGCCCTGGCAGCATGTACTGGGCCGTACTGTGTGAAATTGTAGCTGCAAGTGAGACACAGTTTGCACCATACCTCCCAACCATACCTTGGAGAGAAAGAGGGACAAAAGATTGCCTAAGCCACAACTTTTGCTCCTTCCCTTGCTACCCCTCCACCCAGTATAAGTTCCCCCTTACTGCCCTCCCTCTCCCCCTCACATTGTGTCCCAACAGCTCCTTATCACATTGTAGCTCCTCTAATATTGTGCCCCCAACTACCCCTCATATTAAAGCAGCTCACCCTATTATTGTCCTCCCTACCAGCAGTTTCCCCTGTTATTGTGCCCCGCAGCAGCACCTCCCCCAGCTATTGAGCTCCCCTCTAGCAGCTCCACTTGTTATTGTGTTCTCCAGCCGCTTCTCCCCCTTTTATTGTGCACCCCAGCAGCAGCTTCCCCTATTATTGTGCTCCTCACCAGCTGCTTCCAGCTTCCCCTGTTATTGTGCTACCCACCAGCTGCTCCCCGTTATTGTGCCCCCAACCATCTTCCCCTGTTGTTGTGCTCCTCAGCAGTTCCTCCTTTCATAATGTCCCCCCAACAGCTCCCCTTCTAGTGATGGGCCGCCTGGCTCTTTCTATCGAGCTGGATAATTAGGCTTCGCTCAGTAAAAAGCAAATGCTTTTCTGGCTAACATGCAACAGTGTTACTGAATAGGGCTTACAGTAAAGCCAAGCTTCAATGGCCCTTGTGTCTACATCTCCCGAGCACACTCCCATAGCACTAGCGGTCCCGCCCCCCAGTCCATAGAGTCAGTGATGGCCAGAACCGTGACGTAGCCTTGAGCGCCCCAGGGCAATTAGCATAATTTTTAGAACTATACATTTCAGAGATCCCGGTGTAACAAGCTATAATAAAATAAGTCCTGAGGAACCTCAGGAACTTCTTATTAGGACATATCTACCATCAGTAAACTTTAAATATATCTACCATCAGCCCTTTAAATATATCTGTGCAGTGCCACCTGGTGGTGGTGGTTCATACAACTCAGCTTTTAACAATATTTTGTACCTAATTTACACATTTCATGCTAAATTCCAAGGAAGTAGATTTGGGCTGGGGATAGTAAATGGAACTTGCAGAAATCTATTTCTACTGCCTGGTACTGATTCTGCATTATATGTGTTTTTGTGTTTCGGTGTTTGCTACACTAGCTGGATGCATATTTGAATTGTGGTATTGCTTTGGTAGCTTGTTTTTCTAATACTATCTGAGGAAATTGAGTTTTGTGTTCATCTGGTGAAGGAATGTGCGTGATAAGGGGGTTGTGGGTTGTTTATGTTTATTAACTTATAAAGTTAAAAATTCTGATCCTGGGTCAGATTGTAAGGAGGGCATCCAGGGCGCGCTCACCGGGGCCCCCACCACTTCAGGAAAAGCAGGGTCCTCCAACACAGCTGTAGGTGCGCACTGCTGAACCTTCATAAAACACTGCCTTACCAAAGCTGCAGCTGTGGGAGTTGATGGTGAGATGAGAGGAGAACTGCCCAGGGAATAACTGACTAGTGATGGGTCGTTTGTGAATGAGCCAGCACGAAGAGACGATACCTCACTTAACTCCGCCCCTAAACGTCTCACCACGCCCCTTTCAACCTGTTAAAATCGTGGAGAGGGTTAACTTTCTGGACTGAGGCTCCCTATTGTGTATTTAGCCAGATGAGCCGGCTCTTCTTAGTGAGCGGAGCCTAATTATCCAGCTGAATAAGAAGAGCCACATTTCCCATCACTAGAACTGAAAAGCCCTGGAGGAGCAGACGGAGTAACCGGGGAAACTGCTGGAAAACCGAAAGCGGTAGGCAGAGCTTAGAGGGCTTAACCGAAAGTATCAATAAATTCGGTACGGGCTGGGGCAGGATTTAAAAAAAATAAATAAACGTGCGACCGGTCACCTCTGCTGCAGGAAGCTCCCCAAGCAAACAAACAGGGCACAGATCAGATGCACATCACAGACAAAGAAGGTGAGTATTTTTTTTAAAAAGCCCGCCCCAGCCTGGCTCCTAACTTATTAATACTCTTGGATAACCCCTTTAATATCCACGAGGAGGGGAGCCAGAAGGAGACTGAGAGTTTGTCATGTAAAGTACAAAGAATTCAAACATGATTTAAGAGATGTCAGGAGGAGATGTGGTAATGTGGCAGTTCCACTACATTGCTATATTGACTTCTGTGACAACTTTGTAGCTATATTGGCTACTGTGGGGGCGCTTGTAATTATATTGGCTACTGTGTCTGCATTGTAACCATATTGGCTACTGTGGATGGAGCCCCATTACCATATTAATACAGTGGGCCCTACTGACTATATTGGTCGCTCTAGCGCACTATTACTATATTGGCTACTGTAGGGGGCATTGTTATCATATTTTTTTTTAAAGTGCGGCCCTAGTCACTATATATTCTACTGTGGGGGCACCATTACTGTATTAAAGGAAACCTACCACCAGAATCAAGACTTGTAAACCAAGCACACTTACATGCTGGTGTGTGCCCCCACTGGCAGGATCTGCTCTTCTTATGTCCTTGTTTTTACAAAAAAAGGCTTTAAAAATTGTTTCAATGAACCTTAGGGGCCTCAATGTTTAATTAACATCTATGATGCCAGGAGCCCCTCAGGTTCCTTTGCATAAGTTTTAAAGGAAACCTACCATTTGATTTCATGCATTATGAAGCAAACATACCTTGAAAATGCTGTAGCTACACTGAGCTAAAAGAGGCGTGGTTTTCCTTATCCCATCTTGGAAAACTTATCCCATCCTGCTTATTTTCCCCCTAGTGGAGCATCCATGGCTATAAGACTCCACAAGCCTTAATTGTCAGTCTCCGCAAGGAGAGCTGTTACTTCTCGACCGTAGCTACCCTGATGCAGAATCATATCTTGTTTAATCCCTGTGCCGAGTGGTTTTGCTGAAAAAACTATTATAAAATTCAGGACTTTGGGAAAGCTGGATCCACATTACACATATTACGAGGAGCTTTCTGAAGAGCTAAGACAGGACTAATCAACCTGGATCACTTATACACAGCAGATGGGGATGGCGCAGCAATTGATTATTCTGCCTGGCAGGGAGAACAGTGATTTCATCATCCTCTGATGCAGTGCATAACTAATGTGAGAGGAAAAGTGCCAAGCCCAGACACGGGAGCAAGAGAGCCTAATTATCATAACTTTATAATTGTTTTTCAGCAAAACCACTAATCTCAGGGATTAAACAAGATATGTTTCTGCATCAGTGTAGCTACAGCATTCTCAAGGTATGTTTGGTAAAATCAAATGGTAGGTTTTCATCAGAAACCATCAGATTACCTGATGGTAGATAATTATAATTTACCTCCCCGTCCTGTCCCCGTGTTGACCAAGAATAATTTCTTATAACTTTGCATGGTCGCATTTTTGTGAAATATAAGTCTATGACATATGCAAATTAGCCTGTAGTGCTCTGCGAGATTTGGAAAGAGAGCTGGTGACAACACCGCCCTCAGAACGCTTTCCTGAGGCGTGAATAAATTATATGACGGGGGAGGCTGGTGGTGCATTACCAATATTTGTCAGTTTCCCAAATTTAAAGGAGTTTTCCCAGAAAGA
Organism: Engystomops pustulosus; assembly: GCA_019512145.1. Classification (NCBI taxonomy): domain Eukaryota; kingdom Metazoa; phylum Chordata; class Amphibia; order Anura; family Leptodactylidae; genus Engystomops; species Engystomops pustulosus. The sequence continues at coordinate 192,487,709 of CM033645.1, forward strand.
AAAGTTAGTCCATATACACGGGATAGGGCATAGCTTGCTGATTGGTGGGGGTCTCAATGCTGAGACCCCTGCAGATCGCGAAAAAGAGGGGTCCGTCAGACCTGGTTGCTCCATCAGATTAATGGAGCAGACGGCTGCGCATGACTGTTCTGCTGCATTGGATAGAGCCTACCTTTTCTTTGTGGGAAAACCCCCTTGCAGGTGAGCACCTTTAAGTGAAAATAATGAATAAAATACTGCTGTGAACAAAAGCCACTTCTTTATTAAAATACTGCTACAAAGCCATAACTATAACTAACAACAGGGAACAATCTGCGTCACTCACTTTGGGCAGTGCCCACATCCAAGATGGCGACTCTGAGTTCTCTTCGAGTATTTCCGCTTCCGTCTCTTCTCACGCGGTCGCTTCCTGCCTCTTCCACTCTGTCCGGACCGGGACCGGACGGGCCGCAGACATGGCGCTCTATAACTTCAAGAAGATCACGGTGGTGCCGACCGCTAAGGTAAGTGATCGGCGGCCGAGGAGGCAGCGCCATGTACGGCCGGGAGGTGTATAGAGACCCGGGGCCTAACTATTGGAGAGAGTCCCGCAAGTGAGACACGTGGAGAAGAAGCCATGTGTACTCTGCTGTATACCATGTACAGGCACTGCTCTCTGGTGTCAGCCCTAGAGTTTCACTGCTGCCGCTGTAAGGCTCATCGCAACAGATCTCACGACCGGAGCCATAATTGTTGCGATCACATTATCTTTGTGGGATCGGGGGAACACGTCTGCTGGAATGCTTCATGAAACAGCGCCACATTTGACTGCAGGTGAAGTGTGGTGTTGTAGCGCAGACTAATCTATTTATCATCTGTAATACTTGACCCTAGTGGACACTAAACAAAACTTTTGACACATATCACCTTGACATTTAAAAAAAAAAAGACAGTTCTGTTTTATAACAAGTCATTCATTGTTGTGAACAGAGCCCATAATGCCAGATGATGTAGGATTAATGTTTCTGACAGCTGCAATATCTCTGATATTTTAGGGATGCAAGGTCTCCTGTTCTGTGGATGTTGTAGCCAGATATTTCTACATCCCTACAATTATGCCTTATTCTGTTACTAGGGGGAAAAAAATCTTGCCACTACCTTTTTACTTTAGGTTGTTCTGAATTTAATTGTTGTCCGCATCCAAAGAATAGATAACAATCTGTCCAGTGGGGTTCCAAATGCTTAGAACCCCTTAGATTATAATGGGGGTCCGGTTCTCACTACTGGTAACTGATGTAGAAGCAAGTCTAAGTATGTCATGATTGTGCATTCAGCTATATGGGTGTATAAGCATTGGATTAGTGCTAAAGTTTCCAGAGAGAGAGCACTGCGCTCAACAATTTATGACCCACGATTTGACCTCTTGCCCACAAGTGAGTTTGCGTCCAGCTTGCATCAAACTTGGAGCGTGAGCTGGTTGGAACGTCCAAATTGAACCAAGCCCTTTAAGAGAAGAAAAAAATAGTCCTGTCACTTTTGACAACTTGTACATTGTGCACGTGACATTAGAGCAGATCACCGGCCTCAGAGGTTATTCAAGCGTTACCACTGAGGCCATTAATTGTCTCAGCAGGGAAGTGCTCTGTGTACGTAGCCTCCACTACAACGCGATTTCCGTTTTACTGATTCTATGACAGAATAAACTTAACGCTGTTAAAATCATGCACAATAACCTTATCAATGTTTTCTTCTGTGCTGGGGAATTGGTTGACAAATTTTTCTACACCTGAAAATCAAGTAATAGCAGCAGTTTTCAGGTGTAGAAAGCACGAAATAATTGCAAATTCTTGCGCAAGGTAAGAAATTGTGATTAATCCTGTGATTCCGCCACCATGACACCAAGTGGGCACGAAGGGTGGAGTTCGTTGGCGCGTGGCGTTCCTGCCCCCGTGCCGGCACTTTTCTTAAAGCATTTAAACATACACCACAGGTTTACGTTCACAGGTTATTACGCAAAACTACCCCAGATTAGCCCTGGTGTGCCTGTCGGTGCAGCCGACCGATGGATGCATAGAGGTCTAAGCCCCTTGATGTATCCGCCATGACAGGAGAGGCGTGGTCTGTATCCCCCCTCAATTCCTCCTTTCAGATTTAGAATCTGTCCAGTGTGTGAGGTAAAATTTTAATGTCTGATCCATTAACCCCTCATTCCTTTGACTTTCAGGACTTCATAGACCTCACGTTGTCAAAAACCCAAAGAAAGACTCCAACAGTGATCCACAAGCATTATCAGATCCACCGGATCCGCCACTTTTATATGAGAAAAGTCAAGTTCACGCAGCAGAATTACCATGACCGCCTTTCCCAGATTCTCACAGATTTCCCTAAATTGGATGTAAGTAAATGTGTGGATTTGCCATATCTTGGGATGTGTCTCTGAAGTGGGCCTGTGCTATTGTGCTTCTTTATATGTTCTATGCCTGTTATGTTTGTTTTTCTCTATAGGACGTACATCCATTTTACGCCGATTTGATGAATGTCCTTTACGATAAGGACCACTACAAACTGGCACTGGGGCAAATAAACATCGCCAAGAACCTGATAGACAAGTGAGTCTTTCCTTCTGGTATACACACCTCGCTACAGTCTTCTATGAGGATCCTGTAACGTTCGTATCTTATTTTCTAGTGTGGCCAAGGATTATGTGAGGTTGATGAAGTATGGAGACTCCTTATACCGATGTAAGCAGCTGAAGAGGGCGGCACTGGGGCGCATGTGCACCATCATCAAGAGGCAGAAGCAAAGCTTGGAATACTTGGAGCAAGGTAAGTGCTCTGCTATTTCTAACCTTCCCATACTGGAACAACAGGACGCATGCTCAACATACTACTCCATCCATTACTGAGAACATGAACCCTAATCTCTGAATTGCTGGTGGTCTGTTCTTATAATTGGAGGGGGTCCCAGCTGTCAAACCCTCTCCAATCACCTTGTTATTTCCTATCCAGCTAATAGAGGATAATTTGCTGACTTTGTACAACCCTTTAATATTATATTTGCTGCTTCTTACTGTGAAATGGTTTGGATTTATGTTTTTACAGTACGCCAACATCTGTCCCGTCTGCCAACCATCGACCCCAACACACGTACCCTGCTTCTCTGCGGCTACCCAAATGTTGGCAAATCCAGCTTCATAAATAAGGTGGTTATAATCTCTATTATTTTTATCATGGTATTATTGTAGAAATTCTGGTAAATGGTAACTTTATGTGCACCTGTGGCTTGTGTTATCCCAATTTATCAAAAAAGTCATGCACACATTATAATTAATGGGGTCTCTGCTATTTGTCATAGTGGGGACATCGAACTGCTATGTGCAAAATACAGCTCACAATGGTAATATAGTTTCAAAAGAAGGGCGTCTTCAACTTGGGCTACATTCACACAGCTGTATGGGGGACGTATATACAGCCGACGTTAATACGCCGTATATACGTCCCCTATAGACGGCAAAGGGTGCACAGCTCTGTACGGGAGCGGTATGGTGCAGTACACGTGGGTCACCGTACCGTTTCATGGCCGGGGAATAGATAGGACGTGTCCTATCTTTCCCCGTAATACAGCATTGTGCGGCATGTTTCTCTGTGGAGAGGGGCGCCTCCTCTCCCAGGCGCAGCGTGCCCGCCATCCTACGTTACGGTGGGCATTTTGTTGTGTGACTGTAGCCTTAATTATATCATACAAAATAGGTCATCAGTATGGATGCATCAGGTTCCTTTACTTGAGACCCCGCTCATTTTAGTCCAGTGCTAATACAGAGAGAGGACAGCTCTGTGGAAAACCCCTTGAAGTAGACCACTGCTTTATGTAGAATGATTCTCTGTGACAGATTTTCAGCTCCATCATATATTTTGGGGTCATAGGTAATTACTTTACTTTATTGTAGTTCTACTTAAAAAAAAAACTTCAGTGAAATAATTTGTAGCATAATTTTCTTGCCAATCATAAGTGAATAATAATAGTAATAATAATAGTTATTTGTGATTCTTACATTTTTCAGGTGACCAGAGCCGATGTAGAGGTCCAGCCATATGCTTTCACTACAAAGTCATTATTTGTAGGGCACATGGATTACAAATACCTCCGCTGGCAGGTGAGTTATCTAGTTGCATGTGACTTGTGGCTTATAGTCTTGCCTGCCTTTCTACAACTCCACTGTAGTCTATGTATCTTCTTCTTCTTTCTATTATAATTCTCAAACTTATATTTACCTCAGTTACAATTGTTGGGTTACGCACAAATGTATGATTAGTAAACACCGGATGACTAAAAGATCAGACTACACGGTTTGTTGTCTGTTACCATGGAGATATATAATCTGCAGAGAAGCTGTTGATTTTTCTTTGGAACTCAGTTTACATGTGATTTTGTTACAGGTAGTGGACACCCCTGGGATTCTGGATCACCCCCTGGAGGAGAGAAACACCATAGAAATGCAGGCCATCACCGCCCTGGCTCACCTCCGGGCCGCCGTCCTGTACGTCATGGATGTATCAGAGCAGTGTGGACACACCTTAGAGCAGCAGCTGGAGCTCTTCAACAACATCCGTCCTCTGTTTTCTAATAAAGTGAGCCCTTCTGCATTATGCTGCAAATGGACTGAATGTGAACATCGCAACTTAAAACTAAATGATGTTATTCTTCCTTTGTAGCCTCTCATTATTGTCCTGAATAAGTGTGACGTGAAGCGCGTGTCTGAACTCAGTGAGGAACAACAGGTTAGTGTGTTTTATCACTCAGAGACCATCTCAGAGATTTGTCTATCTCTATATACCAGTGCATTGAGCTTGCGGAACAGTGTAACTCTACGGAAGCTCTAGTGAGGCTCTTAGATAACATCCTCCCATCGACAACCAGTAATCCCATGGTCTAGTGCAGTGGGGGCGAACCTATGGCACGGGTGCCCAAGTTGGCACTCAAAGACCTCTTTGTGGGCACCCAAGCCTGATGACCCTGCAGACAATTATTAGGAGTCTGTACAACAGGATAAGACATTCAGTACCGAAAATGACAGAATCCTGTTATTGGACTGAACAAGTACTGAGGTTTCCATACATTGTCCATCCCTAAACTGGACCTCCAGATAGTGGGGTCCGATTTACGTGATTGTAAGAGCATAAATGTCTTTCATGTTGCCTGGCCCCAAATTACGCACCGGTTTGTTGTACTTCTCTCCGGGGAGTTTGATATTTGTTCAGAGACCATGAGAATGTATGAAGGTTTTACAAGCTTGTTGCCCTTATTACTGTGTATCTCAGTGCTGCACTTTATGGATGTAAAGGGTAACACAAAGGTGTTTTATACAGAAAATCTTCAAGGACCTTGAGAATGAGGGTTTAGCAGTGATTGAGACCAGCACCCTCACAGAGGAAGGCGTCATCCAAGTGAAGACTGAGGTAAGTTGACCTCTCATTGGTGATAACCGCTGTAGTCTCTGGACCATGGAGCTTACAACTTATCTTTTCCTTTTCTGATTTTGCAGGCATGTGACAGATTGCTGGCCCATAGAGTGGAAACCAAGATGAAGGGGAACAAAGTAAATGATGTTCTCAACAGGCTGCACCTAGCGGTTCCAGCAAAGAGAGATGAGAAGGTACCATAGTAAATTTCATCTCCTACACATTAGAGCAAAATGGGTCAGATCCTACAATGTCGTTTTTACCGTCTAACTTGATGTATATGGGAATATGCTAAAAACTTCAGCCAAAAGATGAATCTGTCATGTTGAATTCCAATGCACTTGCATGCTCGGTTGTATGTGGATTGGGAGTCATGAGGAAAAGCTGTGGGCTCAATGATCATTCATCTGAAGGTGTGTGGACACAATAATTTGTAAAAGAAAGGTAGAGATGGATGATCATAATCTGAGATGGAGTGGCACAATAGAATTGTTCTCTTTATTGGTCATGTAGTAAAAAGGTAAACGTAAAGTAGCATTAGCTAAATATTGTATCACTGACCGATTATTTCAGGAGAGGCCACCTTGCATTCCGGAGGGCGCTTTAACACGAAAGAAACGCATGGAAACCAATGCTCCAAAGAGGAAAACCGTAAGCGTTTTTTTGGTCTTTTGAAGTAGTTGCAAATCCCCATTATTTCCCGAAAATATACAGTAAATATTCAAGGGAGGCAGAACCACATTCAGTGCAACTACAATCAGCAGCTCCATGTAGAATCTATGGATGATGTGGATTCTACAATCTGCACAGAATTTTGAAGTATTTTGGTTATAAAACACCCTCTATCTATTCACTACATTGCTGAGCTCCACCAGAATCTGTCATGATTACTCGGTACCCAAACCCCCCGCCCCCCCCCTCCCCCAAAACAGTGTAAATATGACTTGAGGGTTTCTTAAATATTCTTGATTTGTGCCTTCTAGGAAAGAGATATTGAAATGGAGCTGGGTGATGACTATATCCTGGACCTGCAGAGTAAGTACCTAGTGACCCACAGAAATCTGTAGATATTGATATTCTGTTCTTTCTGTTTTACAAGGGTTTGACTCCTTACTCTGATTTTGTTTTTTTAGAATACTGGGATCTAATGAACCCGACGGAGAAATATGACAAGATACCTGAAGTCTGGCAGGGACATAACATTGCCGATTACATCGATCCTGAAATAATGAAGGTAAGTGTAGAACAGATCTGTTACGGGCAAGGCACAGTTCACACTCACATCAGAGGTTTCTGTTACAATCGAAAAATGGATCACTTATTGACGTTTCTGGACCTTGCATTGCACATCATTTATAGCAGAATGTGTAAAGGAACCTGGTGAACACAGATGTGAACTTGGCCTAAGGGTACGTTCACAAGATGCACATTCGCCCGGGCAAACGTACAGCCGTGTGCTGGAGAGGAGGAGGGATGAGCACTGCTCACCCCTCCCCTCTCCGTAAAGAAGCGCCGTCACATGGCGAAATATAGGACATGTCATATATTTCGTCGCGCACGGTCACTGTACGGTGAGACAACGCATGCTTGCCACGTGTCGAACAGGCGCCATAGATGTCAGTGGGGACCAATATGGGTTTCTTTGAATCTTGTTCTGTGAATGAAGTGCCGATGTGCGTACATAACAGGAACTCCGTTCTCGAACTCTGGGATCGATTTGATCACCATGACTCCCTTGGTATTTTTAACAGTACAGCAAATTTCGGTGGTTTCTGGTCATTGTAGGGGTTTTGTTCTTTCTTGGGGGTTTTCACAGGTCTTCAATGTAAAAAAACGAAATATGGGCTTATAGGACCACATAGTGGATGAGTAAATGGTTTGGTAGGTTTATGTAGCTGGGTTGTAAAGTCTGATCATTGTCTTGTGTCAAATGTTATCAGAAATTAGAAGACTTGGAAAAAGAGGAAGAACTGAAGGAAGAAGCCGGGGAATATGACAGTGACAGTGAAAGCGAGGATGAAGAGATGGCAGAAATCCGCCAGCTGGCTCAGCAGATCCGGGAGAAGAAAAAACTAAAGGTTCTCGAATCGAAAGAAAAAGATATTCATGGCCCACGACTCCCAAGGACTGCTAAAAAGGTGAGTGCCCTCCGAATAGAAGTGGACATTACTAAGACGGGCAGGATTTTGGCCTCTGAATGTAAAATAGAAATGTCCCACTTACTGACAAAGCGAGGATCTGGTAATAAAGCTCTGTTCACACTGCTGTCAAGGTCTCTGTTTGCAACATTCCTGTCTCTGGTGGATGACATTGAGGGATACAGAAACCTTTTACTAATATGAAGGTCAGCTGATACCTTTATACTTGCCCTTAGAGGGGATTCCATGGTTAAAGAAGGTTTTTGTTCAGGTTCTGGAATCGCGCATTTGACTGCAGTTTATGGGAATCGCACTAATAGTCTATTTTAATACAGGTGCAACGCAAGACCTTAGAGAAGGAGATGAGTGATCTGGGGCTTGATATGGATGAGAAGACAGAGGTAAGAACCTTACATAATCTGGGAACATGACATCGCTGGTTTGTAAAGCAGGAGTTCTGTGACCCCTCCAGACAAGAGTTTGGGCCGGGTTAGGGGCCCCTGCAGTTCTGATAGTGATCACCTATCCTACGGACTTGTGAGCAAATTTTTAAAACCTGCAATAGACGTTTCATCTATCAGAGCACAATGATATAGGGAAACACCAGATATATGTAAGGTCATGAATATTTGGTTATGGTCCAGTAGTCACTTGAAGTTGAAATTCGTGATCTTTGCTCCGATGTTCTGTGCACAGTGCAGGCCTTGGGTAAATAAGAAAACATAAGAAAAGCTTTTAATAAATTCTATTTCCGCCATGTTTGTTACTTGTCACTTTTAGACCCACTACGCCGCACAAGCAAGATCCAGGAGTCTACAGAGGAAGCGCAAACGTGATGAGTCTGAACCCCCAACATCCGTCACTCGCAGCCGAAGCAACTCCAAGCCTCCACGAGACAAGTCTGGAGTCCGGGATGAAGTGGTGGGTGCTATTAGTTACTGGATGAGGGCTTATTTTTTTTGGATAACAAATTGTACTTTATTATCATTCCTGCCATTTTTCGCACCGTACAACCCATTGAACCAACTGCTATGTTACATAGGGCTGAGCCCACCCATTCCTTTGTTTTTATCATCCAGCTGCTCCTTCTGTGCCAAAAGTTACTTTTAGTAATGATGCTGGGTTCCCTATAATTGCTTGGGAGCTGGAGCCCTGACTCTCTACATATTTATAAAGTTAACTTTTTGGCACGAGAAGAGCAAATTGATTATAAAAATAGATAATTAAGGCGAGTGGGTATAGCCCTACGTTGCATAGCAGGTAGTTCTGGGAGGTAAATTGTAGTGATGGATTCCTTTTAAGCTTTTCAGCTGGGGGATGATGGTTGGGCTCCATGGCACCTTAAAGGGGTTGTACCAAGTTTGCATGTTATCTTCTATCCACAGTGCAACATTATGGGAGTGTTAGCAGAGCGCTGTGCTCAGCAATTTTCTGACAAGCCCATACTATAAAATAGAGGGGCAGGATACATGTTCATCCTGGTGGTCCAGCCATTAGAGAAAACGGGACCCCCGTTCTCTGCATTGCTGGGGGTCCCATTCTCATGATCGGTTGAGCCCCAGTGATTTGACCCTAACTGAGAAGCTCCTGCAGATAGGACATGTAAATTTGGTACAAGCCCTTTTAACAGTACTATGTATTCTGCTACCATGGTATTGGGGCACCTTGCCTGTTAGTGTAATATCGTATAAGATTTCTTATGTTGCTGCAGCCTAATTCTTGATATGAATTTGTAAGATCACATGAATCATTCTCTGTAATTGCTTTTATTCCCTTAGATGGCCAAGAAAGCAAAGAAGATCATGAAGAAGTCTCAGAGGAAAATGAACAGAATGGGCAAGAAAGGAGAATCCGACAGACACGTGTTTGATCTGAAGCCAAAACATTTACTGGCCGGCAAGAGGAAATCTGGCACCACAGACCGCAGATAAGGTTGTCCTCCATCCCGGCCTGCGGAGGAGCCGTCACCATCTCATTACATATTGTATGTGACATTCAGACTGACACAGAACTTCTCCTCTGCTCAGTGTTTGTGCCTCTTCTTCTGTTATAATAGAAACATCTAAAGGTTTGCTGCTTTCTGATGTCTAAATGAAAAATGCAGCATCTGATATTTAACAAAAATGGACTCTGGAAAAAGAAAACCTGACCCGTAATGTTATCATAAGCCGTGTATCCTCGCCATGTTTTCTCAGACGGATGAATAAAACTGCTCACTAAGATGGTGTCTGTACTACTTATATATAATGTCTACAGCACAGATGGTATATACCAGTTATGGAGAACCTTTTGGAGGTCAAGTACACAAACTGCAAGCCAAAACTCGCTGGTCTATTCCAAAGTGCTAACATGGTAATTCAAGATTACCCACAATACCACTATACAAGGGCCAAATACTGCTACATGCTGATCACCACAATTACAACATAAATACAGGCAGTCCCCTACTTAAGAACACCCGACTTACAGACGACCCCTAGTTACAAATGGACCTCTGGATGTTGGTAATTCACTGTACTTTAGCCTTGGGTTACAATAATCAGCTGTAACAGTTATCACTGGTGTCTACAATAATCTTTATTGTTAATCCTGGTTCTTATGACCATCCAAAAGTTTTAAAATCCAATTGTCAAAGAGACCAAAAATTTTTTGACTGGGGTTACAATTATAAAATATACAGTTCAGACTTGCATACAAATTCAACTTCAGAACAAACCTACAGAACTTTGTAACCCGGGGGCTCTCTGTAGCAGCATACTGATACAAAGACCAATAATGCCAATTAGAACACCATACTAGTAGCAAAGATAGTGATGGATATTACCACCATACGGTAATGGATATTACTGTCATAAGGTGACGAACTTCACCATGTAAAGGAGACTAAAAATGCTGCGAGTTTTTGTGTCTTTTTCCTCCACAGCAGCCATACTGGAGGGTTTCACCTGCCATGCAGGGACGGGAAACCAATACCCAAAGAAACCTTTATAATGTCTCTCCTCCCGGGTTACTTCAGTTTTAGTTTCTTGTCCCTGCAGGATGCTGCAAGCCACAGCGGGGGGTGCCTCTGGTATGGCCCACCATTCGATATCCCACCACACCGCCTCCTGCACGAGTCGCCCCATGGGAGAGGGTGAAGTGAGGAGCTGGGGTTTTGGGCAGCTGATGCGTTCCCTGGCTCTAGGCATAAGCCCTCAGAGGAGAGGCGGCCCCGGACTTTCCACTTGCTGCGCACGTGGGTTTTGGGCAGGGGTGCAGGATCTGGCATATAACCCGTATAATGGGTGCTCTAGGAGCAGCAATCTGTTGCCATGACAGCCCCGGGTCTTCAGCAGTCCTGAGGTTGCATGGATGAGCCAGTGGTGTTTCATTCACAACGGGCAGTACAAGGGTGAAGATAGTTCAAAGTGTGAAGAAGCAAAGAATATAGAATGTGATAGCAGCACCGTGAGGGGGGGGGGAGGTCATGGTGACAGGAACCAAATGTGGCAAGAAAGGTTAGTATATGGTGCCTAGGTCACATCTGGAAAATAAAACCAAACTAGCAGGACACTGAGGGGGATTGGGGAATCCTGTTTTGCAGGTAGTCTATGGGTGTTGTGTGGTGGGGCGCACCGAGCAGCAAATTGAAATATTTAACTCTTTAGCTGCTGCCTGTGAAAGACAGGAAGTCAGGTACTTATGTAGCTGCAGTCTATCCCTGTACCGAGGGACTGTATTACCTTCTGCCACTCATTCTAACAGCATTCATGCCTGGAGAATCCATGGAGCTTCCAGCATGCGGCAGCATCTTGTGCCTGGCCGACGCTCCAATGATAAACTGCAGCGAGCTCGGCACATAGTATATACCAGTGGTGGTGAACCTATGCTCTACCATTGCAGCAGACAGCTATGCTATTCCAATCTAAAGTAAGTAATTTTGAGTACCTAAGCAGTAAAAAAAAAGCCTACTTTGTGTATAAAGGATAAGTTATACCCTATACGAGCTGCTGAGGGTGATATTTTGATTCCGTCTTGTTTTCTTATACTTGGGAGGAAAAAGAAGAGCCAAGTGCAGAAACTATTTCCTTTATTAAAATTACAGGTTTATGTAAAGGTTTATCATAAAGTTAGTGACTATTTAAGCACGGTTTAGGTCAGTCAAACTAAATTGATAAAGATTTCAATTTCAGACACATCTATCTTGGGCTATTTATGTGTGGATAAGTTGAAGTGGTAGACTCCCCTATAGGGCAGATGTATCAGAGATTGTACCCAAGCTGTAGCACAATTCTACACCAGGCATGCCCTGGCATAGAACTGTCCTGCTTCACTCTGAATGTGAGGAGGGGGGTAACTATGGATACAATGTAGCAGCATGTGATAAATTACCCTCTGTCTTATACCTGCAGCTTGTATTCACAACTATATATTTACTACCTGCATCTCTGCTTCTGTAGCTCACAGAACCACAGTCTTGCCATTTTAAAGATGAGATACTCAAGTTATGGGCAGCTAAAGTGACAACCCCTCTGCAACCTCTAAACTTGATTCATACTGGGAGGAAAAAAAAAGTCTCTTTTCAGCTCCTTTTCATACAACTTGAGAGCAATGTTTTTATGTAGCACAACAGCCTTGTAGCGCTGGGGTTCAAGTCCCACCCAGGTCAACATCTGCAAAGAGTTTGTATGTTCTCTCCGTGTTTGCATGGGATTCCTTGGGTTCCTCCAGTTTCCGCCCACACTCCAAAACATACTGGTAGGATGATTAGATTATGAGCCCTATTAGGGACAGGGACTGATTTGACATAAACTATGTGTGCTATGTACACAAAGGATTATTTTAGGTAGGAGAGATTTTACATAGGGTATGAAAAACAAGGGTGTTGAAAGACAATGCCCCTTTGGGGTTATCAAGGGAAATTCACAAAGAATCTAAAGTTCATAAATTACCTTGAGTATGTATCAAGTTTTTAATAGTTATTATGAAACTGTTCTGTAAAATACACAAAGGGTAAGTCAATCATTGCTAGAGTTTAATTCCAGAAAATTAGCACAGCTGGATTATTTTAGATAGACGTCTTCTATCTAGACAGTACTTTAAGGGTTAATTATCTATCTGTACTTGTAGTACAGTACAGCAGTGTTGCACCCATCACATGAATGGCACACAGTATAGTCAAGTCTCATTTCTGAAGTTTACATTCGGTGGATTTTATCGTGATCCTCAAATGATTTTAGATTCTCCAAGTTGTCCCACCATTTGTATAGGAAAGTATCCGCGATGAGCTGGAACCATGGGGTGATCTTCACCTCTCCCCGCTTGGCTCTCTCCAATAATTGTTTCAGCTCTTCTTTTGTCACGTAACAATGACTTTTGATCTCGTTGGGATCGGGATCCACTGTGACCTCCTTCTGTACAAACAGGATGTAATCTATTTCATGTTCTCCCCAGATGCCGTCCGACTGAGCCTTGTAGTGAATCCTGGTCAGATATCGAAATTCATCAGGTGTGACCTGGAAGGAAATATGATACGTCAACCATCAATTGTTCAACAAATACAGTAAATTCTATTTAGGCTACATTCACATGACTGTTAACCTCTTAACGACTTGGCCTTTTTTAGTTTTTTCACTTCCATTTTTCAATCCACACCTTCAAAAATCTATAACTTTTTTATTTTTCCACATAAAGAGCTCTGTTTCTGCGTAACAAATTGCACTTCGTAGTGACGGTATTTAATATTCCATGGCGCGTACTGGGAAGCGGGAAAAAAATTCCAAATGCAGTGAAAATGGTGAGTTCATATTATCCCTTTTCAAAATTTAGCTACAGATAAAGTCAATATTTACTTTATCTGTCAGCTGGTAAAAAGAAGCTCTTCTGTGCAGCTTCCTCTAGCTCCTCCCTGCAGTCTGCCAACTAAGAAGTTGGAAAGGGGGACACAATTCAGAGGGCTATAAATGGTACATAGAATTTCCCAGGTTTTTCCCTGAATGAGGAGAATCTCCTCTTTCATATGAATCTATGATTGTGTTTCTAGGTGCCAGGGAACTGGAGATATTAACTGTTAAAGTGACAGTTAGGAGTGATTTATGTATATAAAATTTTCATCTGAAATTTTCCCTTTCCCCCTGGAGGCATTCCCCCTATCTGTGGTTCTCTAGAGCCTAAAAAGAATTGTCATATTAAAGATAAGAAGAAAAACATAGTGCTCCTCACCGAAAATGTACCACATTGAGAAGCACGGGGTGTCAACTGTAACTTAAAGCTAACATCCCAGTGTAAGAAGCCTGGTCAAAGAGAGCTCTGATCGCAAGTGTTAGCCCATTAAATGCATTTGTCAGCATGACCGCTGTCCCAAGGTGGAACTAATAAAAAAGTTTAAAAAAGAGTAAAAAAAAAATGTAAAAAATAATTAGTAAATAAAATTGCCCATAAGCCCCATTAACATATAAAATTGCATATAATGGCAAAAAAGAATAACATTTTAATTCTAACAAAAATCCCACACATATAGTATCACCACATCTTAAAGTAAAAATAAATCATTATTGACCCCGCACAATGAACGCCAATAAAACAATTATCCAAAACCCACCAAAATATGATTTTTACCCATTTCATCCCACAAAGAAAGCAATGAAAAGTGATCAAAAAACTTCACATCATGTCATACGCCTTCTCTTTTATTTATTTATTCAAATTTTTTCAGATTACAATCATTAAGGCAAACAATAGAGTTACATTTACAATTGAGCTCATGCTCACGTGGCAAGTATTAAAATGTGTAACATAAGCGACACAAGATTGCGTGGAGGTCCTTTCCAGATTGAACAAGTCCAGAGATGTTGGTGATCTATAGCCCGGCTCAGGTTCATTTATTATTGCAGGAGTTCTTCCTTTATGTTTGCCATTCCTCTTTTTATGAAGATGGTATAGTCAAAGTGATATAAAAAATAAACAAAAATAACAATACAACTTATGTAACACAGGTAAATAAAAAAATTTTTACAATCTGTGATGGTGGTTTGTTTATTCTTTGCGACGCTTTATGTCGCATTAAAGTCATACGCCTTCTTGAAGGTCATGCTTGATGTCAAGGGAGCTGCCTTACAAGGTAGCTAAAAGAGGCATTGTTTTCCTTATCCCATCCTTGAAAACGTATTTGCATATTTTCCCAGACAGTTAGGGAATAGTCTTATCTCCTTAGAGAGCTAAAAATATTCTCTGGGTATGTATAAGAGACTCCGGGCTCTTAGTAAATGTGGATGTAAACTCCGCCAGTTTGGACCTGTAGACCCTATCTGAACTGGCAGAGTTTTTAGCTATTGGCGCGCCAGATGTTTAAGCACCTATCTGCCACACCCCGCTCCCCTCTCAGTCTTTGCCTTGACCATGGTGGCATGCAAGTCAGAGAAAGCCAAAAATTGATGGGGATGGCATAATGTATCTGCCAAAAGTTTATTATAAAGTTTACTTACTGTATTTATGTATAACTTATGGGGGTTGTCTACTTTGAGCCAAAAATGTATATTGTTTGCATTATGAAAAATTATACATTTTTCTGTATCAATGTCTCACTGTTTGCTGTCATCCTACAGGAAGCTTTATTGTTGCACGGCTCATTATTGTCATAGATCATAATCAGAGTTTAGTGATATGACAAGACATTTGACAGCACACAACCAGTTTTTATCCACAGATAGTAAACAATTAAGCTTTTTTTAGGAATTGATACATAAAGTATATTAGAGAACTGCATAGCTTTTCATTTCACAAACAATATCAATTATTTGCTTAAAGTGGACATCCCCTTTCATTTGAAGAATATTAGTGCAATAACTCATTTATATCCCAAAATGTATGGCAACTGATACTGCAAATTATAACTCAATAAACACAGTGTAAAACTAAGAAGGGCTAAACTAATTAGACAGCTAAAGGCTGATATAAACAATGTCTTTCTGGGACAGATTGGGTGTGTGAAAAGGCAATATTTGTAAGTACACAGACGTATGGCACAATAAAATCATTTTACATTCATCTCAATCAGAAAGGCCTGTTTGTGAGGAATTGTGTATCGGGAAGAGTTATTTACTTTGTATTTACAGCAGCCATTTATGGATAATGAGTTATTTTTTTCTTGAAAAACATTCATTTGAAAGCACACAATATCCTTCTTAACCTTCATGAACACTGTGCTTACTGAACTAAAGCCTTCTATTCCTTACAGAATGAGAGCCACTCCTGTTTAGACACTGTAGCCAGGGATTTGAGGCGGTAGACAATTTCAAAGACTGCTCTTTCTATTTAACAATCAGTGCATTAGGCTAAAATAGTCGCACAAATGCAACAGCAATTGAAAAGGTTTGTGGTGCAGAAGCAAGGTCCTTCTTTTACCTGGATTTCTCTGTTGCTGAATGAACATTAGCAGAATATTCCTTTTGGCCTTTAGTTTCACCTTGATCTTCTCTGTGAATGCAAATCGACATTATACCCCACATTTCTATGGTATTTATTGCCATGGTCATGATGTGAGGGCTCTTTTTTTCAACCTGAATAGTGTAAAAGGGGAAACATATTATTGCTCAGAGTCATTATTGTGCTGGGAATGTATAAACAGCTGAAAAGAATAGAGCGACATGCTCATAATGGGGAGTGAAAGCTCTTCATTTTGTACTCATTGTCTACCGTTCCTTTCTAAACAACCTCCCTTTTTTCTAGCTATCAATACAAAGTTCTTTTTGGTAAAATGAAGTGTATTCATGCTGACTGAAAGAGGCTTTTAAAGTCGAACTGTGCCCACACAAAGGAGAAACAGTGCTGGAGCAAATCGGGTAGAGGAAGGGAACTTGGTCAATGTTCATTACTCAAAGCAAGACACTCAGAGCCTTCGGAGCATTTTGTAAAGAATCAGATAAACTTTCTCCGTGATAAATAACTGAAATAATTTTTCATTTCTGTCAGGCTTTTTCTCTCAAGTCTAAACCCTTTTCATACACTTTTTTTACTGCTTGGCAGAAGCTACTGATCTCATCCTTTTGGGCTGATAAATAGGCTTCTTTCAGTTGGTGGCAGGCTACGAGAAATATAGATAATCCTGGATAATGTGGACACAGTTTTCATTTCTTGTTACCCAATTAAACTGCAATTATCCAGAGTGCAACAGCAGAAAAAGGGGAAAGAATGGAGAGAGAATAAGGAGCTATGACTCCCTGGGCCTCTTTATACAGTTCCCATTAGACTAGATGTGTTCTATTCTGATTATAAAGTGCCAGTCTAAGCACACAGCAAGAGGCAGGCCAGCTGCAACCTGTCGCTACAATAAAATGCTATAGCGAGTTCTATGGGAAATGTCACTTTTGGCCATTCCAACATGAATCTTTTCCTTCTTCTAGAGTGACCAATGACACTGAATCAAGATCACGCTAAAATAATTGTTAGGGAAACAAATGGACACTATTGTGATCCGGACAATGATCTGTCTCTTGCTGACAGATGAAGCATTTTTTTTTTACAAAGAATTTACAAAGTTGTTGCTGATTTCTCGTAACTTGTACTTAAAGGGGGCAGCACCTTGGTATAAAAAAAGAAATACAAAAAAATATACTAACCTCCCTTGAGGGCCTAGCTTGCTCCTGCAGCAGCACTCCTCCCTCCGGTGCTTCCAGTCCTGTCACACCAGAATCAATGGCATTGCATACAATGTGAACATGGTGTCTGTGGGAGATGTCTATGGAGAGGTGCATGGCCCAAACTCTTCATACACGGCAGTTGTTTCTGCATTATGCATGGCACTGATCACAGGTGCTACAGTTTTAAGAGTAACTGTAAAGGTTTTTTTTAACAAATCAATAGCTCTTGGGATGTAAAACAACTTTGCCAATTATCTTTGTTACCTGTATCCTATAGTTTTTTTTTATATCCCCCTCAGATTGCCTCAGAGCTGAAATATCTGCTTCCTCTGTCTCTGCTGATAAGCCCTTGAGTTTGTAGATTTGTTTATCTGATGTTTATCAGTTTAATGGGAGGGGTGGGACTGCTGCTCCCTGCTCACAGAGAAGAAGGACATGTGACAGAGCTCTCTCTGTGTATGTAGGAGAGCTGGATGTGTTTAAGACTGTGGATACAGAGATCTCCTGCACAGAATAGTGATTCTACAGAACTTTCTCAATCTCTCTCTGTACCTCATGCTGCTCCCTTCCCCCACCTTGTCATCGGCAGTATCAGCTCCATGCAGATAAGCTAGTGACCCCTAGTGCTCATGCAGCAAAGGCTATAGACTTCATGTAACTGGATTACTTGGATTTCTACCACTTATTACATGTTCCCTGCTCCTCCATGTGATGGAAGCTACCAGGCTATCACCATATACATCCTGTATGTGCACTGTGCAGTGTTCAATGGATTTACTTGTGGGAAACTAAATAGATTTAATGGTAAATTACTTTGAAAGAGAACACAAGGCATCATAGGATCTGTGGGCAAGCTAATTGGCCTCAGCTTGAGGGCATAGACTGACAGATATAAGTCTCCATCCATTTCAAGGAAAATTCAAAGTAGCCCTGAATCTGTCTAACAGCCCCTACAGAATGGCATGATAATCTTTACCTGTGTGAGGTGGTGAAAGGTCCTCTTTAAGTGCCACAGTCAAGCAAATTGCTGCACTAAAAGGGGTTTGCCCATGAAAGAAATTTATCAGAACCTAACCCCCTAGTGGTCCTAACATGATATAGATAACTTTTAACCACTTACTTAGCAGTTTTACTGCTTTTGTTCCTATGCTAGCATCAGCTGACCAGTGTAAGATTCAGACCTGTGGATGTGGACTAGATAAGCAGTCACATGGTGCAAAGCAGACACTTACTGATTTCTCTGTTGGTAGTGCACACACACCACTGCTATGTCACATATAACCACACACACCACTGCTATGTCACATATACTTACACCCAAAACTGCCATTTCACAGATCAGAATCATGATATGGATCCCTAATAACAAAATCACATTTGCTCCCTCACCTAATCAATCAAACACACTCAGCATTGCTATGTCTTGTTTGTAGAGTTTCTCTCCATGTCATGCTGCTGGACAGAAAGTGCCTCTGGCTCTAGTGATCTCTGCCTCCTCCTCCCCCCTGCTTCCTGACCAGACAGGAAGACTTGGCCGACCATAGTCAGGACTGAATTTATGGTCATATCTCATGCCAACCAAAACACACAATCTCGCTTAAAAATGGAGATAGATTTCAGCACCACATTTAAAAATATAATCTTTATTAAATATTGGTGTTGCCATCCATCCTGACGGGTGCATTTCAGGAAACTAAATAAATAATGTGTCCTTAGTCATAGTCTACTTACCAGGATGGAATGTGCAAATACAAATACAATGGCTGATCTGCAAACCTAAGGACAAGTCCTACCCCAATGAGGGGTGTGTTTAGCCAAAGGTTACGATCAAACACATCAATGATATTACAAAGTCATTTAACCCTCTTCCCCTAGAACTGAAGTTTGAAAAAAACACTCATAAACATGTTAAGTATCTGTGTGTCTCAAAATTCCCAATTTAGTAAAATATAATAATGATTACTCCCGGTCGGTGCATCCTGTAATGTAAAAAATAGGCCAAATGTATGAATCACCACAAAATTATCATAAGGTTGTACAGATCCCAAAATAATATAAATTAAAATTCCAGCTTGCCTTGCAAAACCAGCACCTTACACAGCTCTGTGCATCAAAGTATTAAAAAGAGAGTGACCTTGAAAATGCCCATATGGTAAAACATAAGAAAAACCATAAAATTGTTTAATACACATTTGGTATCTATCTGATCCTACTGATCCTAAAAATAAAGGAGAAGTGTCCTTCTTGGAACACATAGTGAAAGCTTTAAATACCAAGCTTACAAAATGGTGCAACTACGTTTTTTCACCAATTCTACTGCATTTGGAATTTTTTTCCTACTTGGTGATACATAGCATGGAATATTAAAGGGATATTCTCATTTCAGCAAATTAATGTTATTGTTTGCATTATCAAAAATTATCCATTTTTCCAATATACTTTCGTTATCAATTCCTTACAGTTTTCTAGATCTCTGCTTGCTGTCCTTCTATAGAAAGCTTGTATGTTTACACCCAACGGACAGAAATCTGACCATGATCACACAGGTGCACGGCTCGTTAGTATCAGAGAGTAATCAGAGCTGTGCCATAATGAGCCATGCACCTGTGTGACCAAGGTCAAACTTCTGTCCACTGGAATTAGACAATGAGGCTTTCTTTAGAATGACAGCAAGTACACATCTAGGAAACCGTGAGGAATCGATACAGAAAGCCTGTTGGAAAATTGTATATGTTTTTATCATACAAACAATAACATTAATTTGCTGAAATATGAACACCCCTTTAAATATTTACTTGTCCCAGAGATGATAAGCTTTGTCAATGGTCTTCAGCTATCAGAGACAACCAGAGACACTGGAGAAAATGTAGAGGTAGTTTATTAGCACTTCTGTCTTCTCCTTTCCTCGATACATAGATCTATAGTTGCAGAATGTGGTGAATAGAGGATGCGGCGGGGCAAAAGACTGACTATAAAAACTCTTTTGTCACATGGTCACCGGGTCTGAAGGGGTCCATCAGAGCTGTTGGGTCTCATCTTCCCCCACAGGGGTATGTTAGCCTCTGTAACTGAGGCTCAGTAAAGTACTTTATTTTTGGGTCAGTACAATCATGGGGATACCAAATTTGTATAGGTTTTATAATGTTTTCATACAATTACAAAAATAAAAATCTCCTGTACAAATTTTTTTTTATTTTATCTACTGGTGCCAGTAACTTTTTCATACTTCAATGTACATAGCTGTGGGTGGTGTCATTTTTAGGACTGTACGACCTTTTGATCACTTTTTATTGATTTTTTTCAAAATGGCAAAAAAGTGCCAATTTTTACTTTGGGCACTATTTTCTGTTACAGGGTTAAACACAGTGAAAACCCCGGTAACGGGTTAATTTTGGTTACATTTATAATAACATGAAGACATTTGTTCTTTACTGTTGTTTATCTGAGACCTGATATATAAAACTGGGGAATTCAAAGATGATGTACTTTTCTTTTTCTCATGATTGTTGATCAAGAGAGAAGTGTAATGTAAGAGAAAATGTAATTGTAAAGAATATAATTTACAAATATTTCAGTAATTATATCCATTTGAGCATTTTAGAAAGGTTGAAAAATTTAATTTACAACTTGTTTCTTGACCTCTATGTCATTAAAGATTTGTACAAATTGAAGCTAAAGAAGCAATATCCATACATGCATTGGGATCTAGAAAGTAGGCGTTATGCAGGGTCTCAGAACAGACAGAAACAATAGACCCTCAGACCAAACCCCCTTCCCTGTTGTCCCTGCGTATTTGCCCAGCCCACTATAGGCAATGGGTAGACAACCAGTTGTTGTTCCCTTTCTGTGCAAAAGTACAGACATGAAGAAAAAGACAAGACAAGCAGGGATGAATGGTCACCCGAAAAGAGACAAAGCCACAAGGAAAAATGCAGTACAAAATCGTAAAGCAAATGGTTTGTCAAAATATAGGCAAAGGATCAAATACAAGAATACCAAAGCAGTGTGAACAGGAGCTAGCTAAGTATTAAATTATAGCAGGCAAAAAGTAGTGATAAGTATGAGCTTACCATATTTTTTGGACTATATAAGGCGCACAAAAAATCCTTTGATTTTTGAATTAAAGGTGCGCCTTATAGTCCAGTGCACCTTATATATGAATCATACTTACAGACAACAGCTGCCTTGAACTGTGCACAGGTCTGCCACCTGCTGGTCATTCATCCTTATAACCAGGTGCGCCTCATAATCCGGTGTGCCTTATATATGAACCTAGATGTTTTAGCAGGCATTTATTGATCGTGTACCTTATAATCCGGTGCGCCTTATAGTCCGAAAAATACGGTATATGAAAATCCATGCTCCCTCTCTGGAAGGTGATTGGAGAGGGACTTTGTCAATGACAGTGTTTTAACTCCTAGAATACAAGAGCTGGTTTTGCAGGAGCTCAGTGTTAGACTCAGCTGTGGGTTGCATTATGTAGGAGCTAGCCAGTCTGCTGCTGGGGGTTGCATCCACGAACTGAATTAAATCCTAGAGCTCAGTTCACTGGTTCAACAGTTTCTGGATACTATCTGGCTCTGTGAACCTCTGCCTGATCTAGTTTTTCTATGACTTGTGGTACTGTAGCTCCAGAAAGCTGTATCCTGACCTGAATCCAAAACCCTGTATCCAGCCAGCTCTGGAATCCTGTATCCTACCAAAGCAGGAATACTGCATACCCTCAGCCTGAGCTGGAACCATTTATACCTATCCTGAACCCTGTTTATCTATTCTGCAGACCATGAGAGTTTGCTTACCATGATACATATCAGCACATCTTTAGCCATAACAGTAGAACCTATTTCCACTTCCAATTTTCATGGACATGTCTTTGTTCATCACAGACAGAACAGGGATCGAATGTCCATTTCTTTTTTAATAACAGCTGTGTGCATGTAGTCTCACCCTCCAATATGCCATGCTTTGGATCAAAAAATATAAGTCAACTATATTTATATATTGTTCATATTTTTTTACATAGTAAATAACCCTTAATTGCTTTACCGATCTAAAAGCTAATAATACTCTTTCCTTTTTTTCAATTGTTTAAAATAAAGTTATATTTTTTTATTATTATTTGCCCTTTTTCAAAAATACTCCTTCTTTTTAAGGAAATAGAAATAGAGATGATGTAAAGAGAAATCAAAGGAGCCTTCTTGGACAAACACACCATCAAGTGTGTCTAATAATTGCTTGGGTTCAGCATTTTGGAGAGATAAATGAGAAAACTTTAAATGTATCTCTGAGATGTGCTATCACAGACATTGCCATGGGCAAGTTTTATCCAGTGAAGAAACACGAAGGCCTTGTGAGATAAAGATGATAGAAGGGGTACTATCAGGTGGCAGGCTGGGTAATTACAACTTTCTATTTGGGATGTGTAGTGATGCTGCAATGGATAAGTGGAGAATAATGAAGAAAAAGGAGCAGTGATAATGTAGAAGCTAAATGGCAGAAAATAGCCTTGCATTGCCCACAAGCCTTGAGAGCCTAGAGGGACTTTCAACTATCTTATTCAGTTTTCAACCACAGAAAAAATACTCTCTCATCCTTTATTCTTTACTTTCTAAATTTGTTTCTAGAGGGACAAAGGAAGAAACTAGAATGAAATCTGGGATATGTGGAGAGAATATGACCTTTAAACATAGCTCTGAAAGTCGCAGTGTAATTTTTATTAAACGCTAACTCTACAATATCCCTTTTTTCCTCAGTTGTTAGAAGTATAAATATTTCATGCGGTATGCACTAATATGAAATATATTCCTTTAATTTTTGTACAGATAAATGTGAAATTCTCAACAATTAATAAAGAGCACTGTATAAATATTTTCCAGAAAATTATAGTTATAGTGGAGTTATTTTTTTTTTGTAGTATTGCCAAAGTATACTTTATGTTTAAGTTTATGTTTAACATTACTTTTAATATATATTTCTTGTACAAAATGTGGAAAGACAAGAGCAGATTCGTTGCACTTTTGTGGTATTGGCCTGCGGGTTAATAATTTATAGAGAATGGCTGAACAATAAGTAGTATATGTTTTAGGAGAAACATTGTACAAGTATTAGGATAGAAATGTGGAGAGGTGTATTCCACTATTATGAAACAAGGGCCAATAAACAAAAGGATAAATTGATCAATTTACTAATATTGGCAGTGAGGAAAGTACTGCAGGCAGAAAAGATATGTACACATGTACTAACAATGATACAAGTAAGAAAAAAGTGGAAGGAATTAGTATATTGACTGGCTGGAAGATTTTTGTGCCCCCCTCCCACTGGTGTCCATTCCCACTTTTATACATAACATTATACACAATTTTTTTTTTAAATATATAAATATATAGCCCCTGCACGTACCCACTCAGTATATAGATAGCCCCACCAGTCCACAGTCATCCCCCAAGTCCAGACCAGATGTCCCTCTTTAATGAAATGTCCACCCCAGATTCTCCCTTTAAGGAAATGTCTTGCCAGAGGCCCCCTTTAATAAAATGTCCTTCCAGATGCCCCCTTTAATGAAATGTCCTGCCAGACACCCCCTTAATGAAATGTCCTGCCACATGCCCCCCTTTAATGAAATGTCCTGCCAGATGCCCCCTTAATTAAATGTCCTACCAAACGCTCCCTTTAATGAAATGTCCACCCCAGATGCCCTCCTTTAATGAAAAGTCCTGCCAGACGCCTTCTTTAATAAAATGTCCTGCCAGGTGCCCCTTCAATGAAATGTCCTGCCAGACAGCCCCTTTAATGAAATGTCCTGCCAGATACCCCCCTTTAATTAAATGTTCTGCCAGATCCTCCCCTTTAATGAAATGTCCTGCCAGACGCCCCCCTTAATGAAATGTCCTGCATGATGCCCCCCTTTAATGAAATGTTCTGGCAGATCCTCCCCTTTAATGAAATGTCCTGCCAAAAGCCCCCTTAGTGAAATGTCCTGCCAGATGGCCCCCTTTAATGAAATGTCCTGCCAGACGCCCCCCTTAATGAAATGTCCTGCCAGATGCCCCTGTAATGAAATGTCCTGCCAGATGCCCCCCTTAATGAAATGTCCTGCCTGATGCCCCCCTTAATGATATGTCCTGCCAGATGCTGACCACTCCTTTAGAAAAATAAAATCTATAGATACCTTTCGGCTTCTTATCCCCAGTCCCGCGGCTCCGTCTTTCTGCTCTTCCGGCCTGGGTGCATCACTATGACGCGACTGCGGGACTTCATACTGTAAGGGCCCACGCGGCGCATACAATATGATGTCAGGTGGCCGCGACATTGCCGCATCATAGTGATGCGCCAGGGCCGGAAGAGTGGGGCTGGGTAGAAACCAAAAGGTGAGTATAGATATTTTTTTCTCATAAAGGGCCCGGGAATGCGGGCTTTAGTAGGTACTGTGAGACCCTCGGGCGCCCCTTTTGATAGGAAAATGGGGGGCCCTTGAACACAGTCCCGCTAGACCCCCCATGATGGCGGCCCTGCTTTCAATGGTTACAGAAAAACTGATTATATTAAAGAGATAATGAAGCCAATTGGGAACAGAAGTGAAAATGATTCGTAATTAGAATTTTTTGCTACACAGAAATGTGGGGAATTTTATAGAGAAGTATAATAAGAGTATTAGGAGAAGAGGTGGAGGTTGGTGACAGAGCTGGGGGGGGCTTATGGAGGGTAAAGGGTAGGAGGATATATATGTATATTTTTCTTGATTATTGAAATGGAATTTAAATATTTGGTTTATTTAAGATTCAAAGATATTTTTAATAAAGAAGACACCCAATATTGGGGTTGGACTGAAATGTTTTGAAAGTAAATAAAGGCAAATAAAACATACATATTGAAAGGTTTGTCTTTGTAGCATCTACTACATAAAGATACAATAAAAATGGGTTGTTGACTGTGTAGTCTGAACCACCCCTACGGTAGCAGATTGGCTTTGTAGTAAACAATATAATAACAGATCAATTGTGAACCAATTGTGGACCACTTTTATAACAGTAGCTTGTATATTCTAGAACAAGGATGTCAAATTCCAATGCACAGTGGGCCCGGTGGCACATGACTTTGAGTGGTTTGGGAAAAATGGACCATGTACTGGCCGGATTTAACAGACTAACCACAGTGCCAGGGACAGGGCATAGTGATGTAAAATAAGGCTTGCTTGGCAAATGATGCCTGACGGGTCTCAAGGCTGCAGTAATTTTCTTGAGGGTGCGGTCACACGTTACGTTTAACGCATACATTTAAAAAGGCATTGCAACAGCTGAAGCAAGATCTACCTAATTAAACAGCTGTTAACACTTGCATTTACAAAACGCAAATGTTAACCCATGTGTTAACATTCTGTTAACAAATGTTAGTGGCATCTAGTACCTTATAGATGACAATCTCTTCCATCAGGAGGACTTTATTCCGGGTTCTCCAATCCACGGCGTATCACAGTCAGATATCTTCAGCTCCGTGCAGCATCTCCACCCGGAGTCCCTAAAAATACCACAGTCACTTACAGTATAAAGTCTCCTGGATAACAATACTGTGCTCCTAATATATACCCCTCACAACACAACTGACCTCACTCTCCACACATATAAAACATCCCTTCATTATATATATATATCCTTTGCCGATATATATATTCTACTGGAATTATAGCATGTACAGCCCCCCTCTAATATATTCAAAATATACCCCCACCAATTAAATTATATACAGACTTGCTTAAATAAAATCTGACCCCACATATACAGCCCTCCCAGCTTGACAAAGGCTCTTAGGAGCCGAAACGTTGCTTTTGTACAAATCCTTTGTACTCTTAAAAAACATGGAATAAAGACCTTCACCTTTTCGTTTTGACTATTCACGTCTCGGAGTGCTGCTTATTTTCTGTTGACTAGATAGATAGATAGATAGATAGATAGATAGATAGATGTGAGAGATAGAATTATACAGTAGAAGAGAGATAGAAGATCGATTGATGGATAGATAATAGATAGGAAATAGATAGGTAGATAGAAGATCTATAGATAGATAAATTGACAAAAAGCTACATAAATGGTTATATAGAAAGATATATAGATATGAAATAGTCAAATTATATGACATAGATAACTAGATGGATAGATGATAGTTTAATAGGCAGGAGATAGATAGATAGATAGATAGATAGATAGATAGATAGATAGAGACAGAGGAGCACTTCTACCCTCCCATTGTGTGTTGCTGCCCTCTCCTGTCATGAGATTACATCAGGTAGAGGGAGGGGGAAGTGCTGAGGGAGCAAGAAGGATGGTGAGACAGTGTAACATTCTGTGAAACCAGAGAACGGAGGGGCTCTGGTAATGCCCCCCCCCCCAGAGGCCTTCTGGCTAATTAGCATAGATGTAAGGGTTGACTTTAGAAGGCAGGAAGCCATGAATAACAAAGATTACCACAGTCACGTTACCTGGATCTGATGCTTTTGATGCCAGATTTACTTTAATGGCACTGACTTATCAGGAATGGTGGGTGCTATAGAATAAATCCAACTGCACCTGAATTGTTAGACAGCACTAATTGAAGGCTACACAGAGTCTAAACTGGTGGAGAAAGGTCCTCATTAACAACTACATTTTTTTTAAAAAAACTGAAAATTAGATGCAGAAACTAAAGAACTGATGACATCCTTGAAACATTTTCTAAAAATTGATCAATAGGTCATACAGTCCTCAAAATATAGTAATGTACACCAAAGTATGAAAAAGTTATTAGCGCCACGAGATGGCGAAATGGTGAAAAAAAAAAATTTGTACAGAAGGTTTGGATTTTTAAAAATATATTAAAACACCTTAAAACCTATATACATTTGGTATCCCTGTGATAGTACCGACCCAAAGAAAAAAGAAGACATGTAATTTGTAGTGCACAGAAAAAGCAGTAAAAACCAAGCCCACAACCTCACCAATTTCACTGCCTTGCACTGCACTGCACTGAATTTTTTTCCCACTTCCCAGTATACGGCATGGAAAATTAAATACTGTCACTATGAAGTGCAACTTGTTATGTTGAAAACCTTCACACAGAGAATTAAAAAATTTAAAAAGTTATAGAAAATCAAAAAGGAACTTGGTCATTAATGGGTTAATTCAATCCTGAACAACAGCAAATTTGTGCCACATTTACAAACCAACAAATAGAATTGCCTATTTCTCCGAATGCTACCATTTTCTCTTTCACCCCATTTCTATATTTTCTAATACATATCTTACTCTGTGTATCTATCTTCTTTCCCATCTGGTCATATGTTAAATAGATGTTGAAGTTACAAACATCACTTGCTTTGTTTCTATAAAGAACTGAAACATAATGGTGATACAACTTGTATTTAGTACACTGCAGAAGGGCATGGGCAGGGCAACAAATATACGGGTATATGTTTAAAAAAAATGTAACATTTGTATGTTTTCTTTTTGCTAATGTTGTGTACAAAAAGATTTAACATTTGTTGAACGGGTTTATTATTTAGATGGTTACAGCGTGCATGTCTATTTCATGAAATGTTACCTGCTAATAGAATTGATTTATAACCTACTGTACCTAAAATAATCTCTTTCAGATTTTTTTAAACTGTCTTTCACTTGTTTGCTTAAAATGTTTCCTAGGTGACCTTTCAGAGAGGAAATATTGACAAAGTTTATTTGTATTAAACGTAAATGTGTTTATCTTTTGTCCATTATAGCAAAATACATCAAATAGAAGCCTTAACCTCATTGTTGTGATGTCAAAAAGTTTGGAATGAATATATTTTAGAATATTTTAAAATAAGACTGTTTTTTAACTTGCAAAGATAACTATATTCAAAAAGACCCTACCCACTGCAGATAGCCAAGTGAATAAATGAATGCACAAAATATATCAAACCAAGCAGAAAAGACGGCGCGTGAGAAAGTAGGGAAAAAAGTCCAAAAACACCAAAAGTCCGAAGAAAAAACTATTTTTCACCACATCAACGTCCTTCCCAGCCTCACTTCATATTCAAGTAGAGATAATGCACAAATATTAGGGCACATTCACATGGCCGGGCATACCGCTGTGTGAATGTACCCTTAGTCCAGATCACACAGTACCTTTCTCACTATGTCTCCAAAAAAAGAGTAGGATAAGCGTCCTCTCGTCTACTCATCTTCCCGGGTTGGCGTTTTCCCGGCTGTAGTTGTAGGTAGAACACTGGGATAGCAGCTAGTTCTGGATGCACGAGTCCGGTCTTCTTTATATAAGTGTGTTACCAGCCTGATGCAAGTGTTGATTTGCAAGGCCATTCAGCCAATCACAAATGCGGCAGGAAAGAATATTGGATGTTCAAAATTATATAACAAGGTTGTTTTAACACAAATTCCCTTTGTTGAAGCATAAAGACTAGTATGATCCTCGAGAACATCCAATAGCAAAATAACTTTTTATAGTACATTGATATGAGTGTTACATTGAATTGCAAAAGGAATGCAATTAGTTTGAGGCTACTTTCACACTAACGTATGGAGGACGTATATACGACCGACGTATATACGGCCGATATACGTCCTCCATAGATGTCAATGGGCGCACGGTACCACTCCGTACCCGGAAAAAGATAGGACCTGTCCTATCTTTTGCCATTATACGGCGCCGTGTGCCATTAATTCCTATGGAGAGGGGCGGGGGTGAGCTGCGCTCACCTCCTCCTCCTCTCCCCCTACACTGCCGTTGCCCGCTACGGTACGGTACGGGCGGGCAATGGCAGTGTGAATGTAGTCTAAGGTTAAGGCTTATATGTACCAAAATCTAATTGTATCATTTAATCATTCTCTTTTATTAACACAACCAGAAAGCTCATGGAGTAAGCCTCCCAGTAAGGAGGGGAAAGGAGGAGATGTAGAGCAGTTCCAGTCAAAAACAGTAACAGCAGAAGAGCTGCTTAAGACGTTATACACTGCATAATCTCTTTTCATGCGTCTACAAAAAGACTTCTAAAAAAATCTAGTTATTCCAAAATGGCTAATGTGGAAGAGAAGAAATTTTGTATTTTTGAATGGTGAAGTCAGAATAGTTAGATATGCTATGAAACACCTGAAGAAGACTCTCCATTTAGGAAATGAATCACATTTGAAAGGAAGAACAGTAAACACTTGTATAAAACCACAAGATAAAATAAATGTTTGGTAGAGGAGATTGCTCCTAAATGGAGCAATCTACAGGTTTTTGTTTTCAAAGGTTGTTGTTTTTATTAAGGTTTTTCAAAAAATATGTAATTGCACGTGTTTGTACTTTCAGCATGAGGCAGTGAGGAACAAATACAGTTGAAACAGCTACAAAGGGTATTACACAGGTACAAATCATATTTGTGATGAAAAACAGAGGTTGAGGATGACAACCGCCAGAGCCTGGAACAAAAACAAAATATTAAAAAGTCATAGAAAAAAAAAATTGTAGAAAAAAAACAAGGGTAACAAAGGCACCAAAAATGACAAGTCATGGACTAGGATGGGTATGGGAGGAGGGGGCCAGGAACATTAAGATATGTTGCTTAGTGTATTTTGTCCACATTTTCCAGATAATTAAGAACTGCTTCCGCGTTCCCTGATTCCAAAGAACCAACTCTTCAAGCCAATGCAATTCGTTTACTTTCAATCTTTACTGTGTCAAAGTATTTTGCTTCCATGTCATGGGTATTAGTAGCCTGGTGGCCATCAGAAAGTGTGATTTGGAGGTCAATTCTTTCAGGAGAGAAACTAGTGGTTGAGCACCATAGCAGTATAAACCATAGAATATATTTATTTCAGATAGAACTTGATCCCAGAAGGAAATGATTGGTGGGCACATCCACCACAGATGTAGAAGAGTGCCCTCCTCTCTACATGTTTTTGAAACATGGGGTTCAAATAGTTTTATACTGTGCTATTTGATGATGATGATGATGTTTACTACATGTGATAAGTACAACTGTTTGTGAGTGGTTAGTTTAGTAGATTGTTATCTAGGTCACAATTATAGATAAACACAATCACATTATATTTTATTAGTAACCCAGGGAACCAACGGTTTACTTACATTTTATTTCAACTCTTTACCTCTCTGCTGTTTAGGATCTGCTTTTTATGGTATTTCTTTATTCCCCTAAAAACCCAAACCAATACCAACAACATAATGAGTTCATCTTTCTAGTGGAAGAAAAGATTCAAAGTGTTAACCACAACAGAGAGGAAGAACTTTTAATACATTTGCCAATTTATGTTTTGGATTATCTAGCAAAAGCAAAGTATCACAGGTTCTTACTTAAGTCACCTGATGCCAGTTTCATGGATAAGTAATTACTTTCCCTCTCATTATAGAATATATATATATTTTGCAAAGGACAATAATATAATTGAGATTGGTGGTAACTGAGAAATGCATTAACAAACCAAAAAGATAACTTTTAATACAAAAAATGCAATGCAGATATTTGAGAAATTAATGGCATGTATAAGACTGTAAAAGACTTTCAACAGGTATTTTTAAAACATCATTTTTTTCAAACAAAATAACAATTGGACACTAGAAGAGATGAAAAATATAAAATATAATGCCAAGTGAGAAGATAAATGGATTGTTTGTAAGGTCAGACCATGCAATGCTGCTCATGATAAATGAGCAGCACATTCACTGGTATCCATGTGTCCTGATATATAGTATTTGTAGATGTATTACAAAAATTGCAAATACCTAAAACAGTCTAGCAATCAATCAAATATAGTTTTTACATTTTTTATAATTGTAATGTATATCATTGGATAATTATAAAGCTGAAACCTACTATATACAACATAACAGAGTTCAGAAAAATAATATATTTTGACTTTTGGGACACACAAAATAAATTTGTGTTAATGGGGTTTTCAAGGATTTGGAAAACAGGACTGTTTTAATACATTAAGAGCATCATACCAGACAACAGTTTGTTACAGCAATGCAACTCTAAACTGCAGCTTTATAGAAATCAATGTAGATAAGCTGAAACCCTGCACACTACCAACTGGTCAAGTTTGGCGCTGATCAAATGGTCCTATGGATCCCAAATAGCACAAATGAAAATCTTAGTTCATCCGACAAATAAATTACACTTAAAGCAGCACTGTACACTAAAGTATAAAAAGATACAGATTTCTGAATATGACTGAAATGCAGGGTCTTCAAACAGACTAAAGATAGAGACAGAGGCAGTGGACCCTGAGACTATTCCCCTTCTCAGCTGCCCCTACCTACTTCCCTCACTTTACCCTGAAGCGCTAAGGGATGAATAGAAGATGTTCCCTCCCTGTGCCCAAGTGCAAAACACAAAGATGACGGCAACACAATACAAAAACAGAAGAATTGTCTCTAGAGGGCAAAAGCAGTACAAAATCTAAAGGCAGAAGGACAGTTTGAATGCAGGCAGAAGGTCAAGATACCAGAATACAGAGATAAGAAATAACTCAATACCTAGATACCAGGAGCTGCTTTGAACTGCGTCTATAGTAGGCACAAAATGAAATGCAAGCAGGTTATTGATATGTCCTGGCCTCAGGAATTATTGATGGATAGTTCCGACATCCTGGCCAAACAAAACAGCATGAAAGTGTTGTGAGTGGATGGAGAGCATGTCAATAACAGCAACATCAACAACTGTTGATGAACCAGAGCAGAGTTGGAGGAAAGTGACGGGTGTGGTGCAAATCAATCAAAGTACAGGCAGTCCCCTACTTAAGAACACTCGACTTACATACGACCCCTAGTTACAAATGGACCCCTGGATATTGGTAATTTGTTGTACTTTAGTCCTAGGCTAAAATGATCAGCTGTAACAGTTATCAAATGTGTCTGTAATGAAGCTTTAGTGTTAATATTAATTCTTATGACAACCCAACATTTTTAAAATCCAATTGTCACAGAGGCCGAAAAAGTTCTGGCTGGGATTACAATGATAAAATATACAGTTCCGACTTACATACAAATTCAACTTAAGAACAAACCTACAGACCCTATCTTGTATGTAACCCGGGGACTGCCTGTATTCAGCAAACATAAATTATTGTTCAATTTGGCGACGTCAGCATGAAACATAACCCAACCAGTGAATCCTCATCTGTACTCTACGGAGAGAGGATTCCACAAGCACAGATGTTACAGATGCTCTGTAAATGGAAAAATCAAAAGTCATTAAAAAATCACAAAGAGGTCACAAAAAGTTCCAAAACATAAAAATGGGGAAAAGGGCTGCCATGTGTAGGGTCCATTCATAAAGGAATTGACATCAGTATGTACTTTCTGTCATGTAACTCGATAAATTATCATTTATTGATTGATTGATTATATTATAGGACATATAACTTTCACATCACTGTGTTTATTCTAAAACTATTTTGGTTGTCATTGTGTTTTATATCCATCTCACGGATCTCATCATCTCTCATCTCTGATTTGTTTCATCTCTCTTTCTGTATGTGCTAAATGAAAGTGTTGATAAACCCTGAACCATAATAATCTAAGCACATTGTCAGCACACAGAATATTATAGCAGAGAGGAATCATCATGTGTCTGTTTAGAGATTCCCCATCCAAACTCTGGAATTTTACACTGACCATCACTGATTGATAGGATATGAAACAGCAATAAAACAGAGTAAAATTGTAAAGTAAGGGAGTTAAAAATAGGGGTTAAAAATCTTTATTGCATAAACATCACTAGGGGATTAAAATTTGAGAAATTTCTTTCATAAGCAACCCCCTTAACCCCTTAAGGATGCAGGGGTTTTTCGCTCATTCCTCGCTCTTCACCTTCAAAGATCCATAACTTTTTCATTTTTCCGTGTATAGAGCTGTGTGAGGGCTTATTTTGTGCATAAGAAATTTTACTTTTCTGTGATGTTAGTTATTATTCCATGCCACTTACTAGGAAGCTGGGAAAAAATTCCAAATGTGGAAAAATTGAAAAAAATGCATGTGCGTCATGTTCTTGTGGGCTCAATTTTTACAGCTTTCACTGTGCACTCCGAATAACACCTCTACTTTGTTCTTTGGTCTGGTATGATTGCAGTGATGCCAAATTTATATAGGTTCTATTGCATTTTAATACATTTTCAAAAATTAAACGAATGTGTATGAAAAAGAAAAAAATATTGCCATCTTCTGACACTAATAACTTTTTCATACTTTGGTGTATGGAGCTGTGTGATATGTCATTTTTAGCAAAATGAGCCGACGTTTTCATTGCTATCATTTTGAGGACTGTGCAACATTTTGATCCCTTTTATTACATTTTTTAATGTCATGTAAAACGGTGTAAAAGTCTTGGACATTTGGGCTCCATTTTCCATTATGGAGGTCACAGCCGGCACTAACCGTTTTTATATTTTTATAGATTGGGCATTTTGGGACGCGGTGATACCTAATGTGTTTGTGATTTTTACTGTTTTTATGTTTTATATCAGTTCTAGGGAAAGGGGGGTGATTTGAATTTTTAATATTTTATAGCTCTCCAAACATCGTTCATAGCTCTGCAGCGGATATATCCGTCGCAGAGCATGAAGCAGGTTAAAGGAAATCTACCATCAAAATCGATCATTATAAACCAGGGACACTTACTCATAGATCCAAGCACTGTGACTGTGGTAATCTACTTATATTTGTTATGCATAAGTGTCCCTGGTTTATCTATGTTTGATTTTGATGGCAGATTTCCTTTAAGAAGCAGCTAAAATTCACTATATTAAATTACTTTGCATCTTAACACTTCCACCCCTTAAAACAGATCAAGACATTACATAGAATGAACAAAGCAATTAAAAGATAACTACACAAAAAATAAACTAGAATTTGCATAGAGTTGGATTTCTTGCTTTGTAAAGCCTCATCTCTGGCTTGTTATAGATATTGTAAGGTGAAACACCACGTTAGTCTTGAATCACTGTGCACATGTAAGCGATCAGTGAGTGGAAACCTCCAAGCCCTCTATTCAGTTTGGTAAACACTGGCTTGTCTGTCATCCTCCTTTGTTTTCCTTTAAAGTACAGTTGCCACCTTATCTGGCAAAAGCGCCCTACAAAGAATACCGTTCATGTGAAGTAATCTCTCACCAACAAGCCCAGAAAAGCATTTATCTAGCAGTTAATGGTTAATTAATTTTGAAAATGTATATTACAACACAATAAAAAAGAGAGAAAAGCAGGAATGGACAATGAAGCGAAATGTCCCTTCTTCAAATTGACTCCTATTTAGTTCTTCCAATGTCATCCAAAACACAGATAACTTTTCTTTCATGAATTGTTCTCCTGAATGATTTATACATGTTGTGTTATCTGAGGCCTTTTGCAAGTCCCCTTGTGGATTCATCCAGCCATCAACTGCACAATTGTTAATTTTACCACTATAAAAGGTTCTGATGAGGGAGATATAGTGCATTGGTAGAAGAATTAATTGAAATGTATCTTACAATCGCACCGGGTCTATACAAAAATGAAGTGTTGGTTTTTAAGATGAAATAAATTTCCATTTGTGAAGACCATGAGACTTTAGGGCGAGCTGACAAAGAGATAAATTAATTGTTTCCTTTTTCTATCCATTATGACGTTACATACAGAAAACCCTTGGGCAATCTTCTGTTCCTCAGCCAACGTTGAGGAGATATGCCCTAGAAATATTTTGTATTTTTAATACAAAGTTAACTGAAAAGCGCTTTAGATCTTGTTATTTGATTTTTGACATGAGACTTCTGAGCTTAGAATGTAGACTTCAAAGTTCACTTAATTGCTGCTATGTAGCATCACTGATGTTCCATTGACAAGCAGTTCTTTTCCTTTTTACAATTTTGTGCTTGGGCGTTATAAGCTATGATGTTAACCAACCTTTTTTAACTTGCTGTACGGTGAATGTCATCTTATTGATGGTTGATGATGTCTTACTATTGTCTTTTTGTGATAAAATTGTTTGTGGGTTTTCACGACAAGGAGAGGAATTGTTCTTGTTTATCTCCTGTTTGTATAGTAATTATGAAGCCATTATATGCCTGTCAGATAAATAGACATAGTTGTTATGCCTGTTTCAGGAGACACTGAGTAGTGATTTCCCTATCTACCAGTTTGTGAATGATAGAGTTGTCGATTGCAGAAAGTAAATTTAATCAAAGGAACTGCAAACTGAAACATGCACCAAAAAACCATAAGTAAAGTCAAACGGGTCACAAAGACAATTCATGACACAGATTGCAGTTTTAACCTGTGCCTGTTCTTACATCATCATGATGATCTTTTGGTGTGCATGAGGATAGAGGGTCCAATAATCACAAATTATGTGGCGTGTGCCAGAAAAAAAACTGGTGCACAAGGCATGATAAATAAATATATATTCATGCTGACAAATAGAGAGCATCTGGTTGCCAAATTTTATTTAAAACATTTTTAACATTAAATCTGATGAAGGCAGTGCTACCCAATATGGTGGCCAAAGATGCCATGTACCTGAAATTCCCACAATATATAAATCAAACAGAATTAAGGGTGTACACTTATGAGATATGAAATGGTTAAAAGGTAGAACCTTACTAATTCATTCCTATCAATAAAAGCAGGAATAAAAATACATACAGGGCGTCGCCCAAAAATAGGTACATCTGGATGGGACCCTGCACTGTCAATGTTCAGTATGGGAATCAATACCAATGTAGTTATGAGGATCTCATCTAATTTGTAAATATTCTTGCTAAGAAGAATCCCCAATGCATAGGTGAACAAACCATGCAAGAAATATAGTATCAGACAGTTGGGCATCCTTTTGATGGTGTTTTCATTGCTATTATTTTTAGGACTGTGCAACCTTTTGATCACTTTTTATTAATTTATTTATATTTTCCAAAATGGCAAAAAAATGTCATTTTTGAATTTGGATGCTATTTTCCGTTACGGGGTTAAACGCAGTGAAAACCCGTTATTATATTCTGATAGATCGGACATTTTCAGACGTGGCGATACCTAATGTGTTTATGATTTTTACTGTTTATTAATATTAATATCAGTTCTAGGGAAAGGGGGGGTGATTTGAATTTTTAGGTTTTTTATTTACTATTTACTTTTACTATTTTTCAGACTCCCTAGGGTACTTTAACCCTAGGTTGTCTGATCGATACTACCATATACTGCCATACTGCAATATGACAGTATATGGGGATTTTACTCCTCATTCATTACAATGTGCTGATAGCACATTGTAATGAATGGGTTAAAATGAGACAGCTTCGGGCCTTCGTGAGACCCGAAGCTGTCATGGCAATGGATCCCCGCTCCCCGTGACATCATTGGGGAGCGAAGATCCACGGCAAGATGGCGGGGCCCATGCGGAGCCATCTATTTGAACCCTCCGGCAGCATTGCCGACGGCGATCACCGTGAAAGCACCCGCGATTGGTGCTAGCACCGATCGCGGGTGTTACCGGTAAGCCTTTGCTGCAATATGCAGCGAAGACTTACCGGCTATGGAGAGGGCTCGGCCCGCGAGCCCTCTCCATGCACCGGGACCCGGCACGCGCCGTAGTAGTACGGCGCGCGTCAGGAAGGGGTTAAAAAACAAATGCCTCCCAGAGGGGATGTCACCTCTATTGAGATATTTGTTGATGTGGTTGTTGTGGTTCATCTACAAGATAACCTGTGCCTGTGGGATGGAGTACATTGGGAAAACATTTCATTCAGTTCAGATGCCGTACGGGCGAACACCTTAGAGACATAAGGATTGCAAAAGATACACCGCTCTCTAAACATGTCCATACCATGCTTCATGTTGACAAGTCTGTCCTAAAACTTATGGGCATTGATGTGGTACCATACCCAGCCTGTGATGGGAATTGGAATTGTTTGCTTTTACAAAGAGAGCTAAAATGGATGAATGAGCAAGATAGCTTTAACTGTTTCATTTAGACCATTCAGTATATACGGTTCCATCCATATATTCAACCCTTGAGTATAGATTCCCTTATACTCATTATAGCCTGTAACCTGTGAAGTGATCATTGTTCGCTATCTTTATCCTTTACTGTGTTTTTGACTGTTCTCATATTCTTGTAAACCAGTACGAAGGCGTGCAGGGGCGCACTGTAGTCACCATGGTGTCATTGGTTCGCTCCTCTACAGATGACTGGCACCACCTTGTGAGACTCAGTTATGATGAGCTCCACCCCCAGAAATGGGATTGAACGGCATCATGATGCGTCAACAGATGGCAGTTACCAACTATTCTGCCCAGCTCCCGGATTTCTATGCGCAGGCGCTGGCATGCTCGTCCAGTGTAACATTGCTCCACTGAGTGAAACACCACATGTAGTGGCTCTCACTAGAACCATTACCCCCCGGATCTTTAAACCATGCTAGGCTCTCATATTGTCACTACGGTAAGCATTATTGGGAGCATTGAGTATAAGATCTTGATCTCCTCCTAACCCAGACGCTTATCTAAGCCCCCTATCTGTGTTTGTTTCGGTTTTCTTTTTCAATGCAATTTCAATGCATTTTTCACATGCAGATAACTCGCGTGAAAAGGACTCAGGACTGAGCTTTATCTTTTCAATATGTTAATTGATGCGTGAAAAATGCATTGCACTTGCATTGGACTGCGTTTTTGACGCATCTCCATAGACTTGTATGGTGCGTTTTTCACAAGAGTGACTTGCAAAAGTAGAGCATGCTGAGGTTTAAACACGAATTTAAAAAAACGTGCGTGTGTGCCTGAAAGAAAATGCAAGTCTGAAAAAGCCCATTGCTTACAATGGGTTAAAGTGCAATGCAGTTCTGCTCGTCAAAAACGCAAGTGTGGACTAATACTGTCTTTATTATATCACTTTATTAACATTACCCATTCCATAAACTATGCATGTGTTCTCTTTGCTTTGGATGTAAAGCCTACTGAGCAAGGTAGGACCTATTATATATCTTTTGGTCTCACTGCGTAGAATATGTTTATGCGGTTTCCTATCTTTGAAGATCATTGCACGCTTTTTTTCAAACATACTAATTTTAATATTCATACAGTAAAAGTTGAGTTTTAGATCATAAATTGCTGCTTGTGTTTCACTGAAATAATTTGTGTAGACTACCCTCTCCTGAGCTTTGGTTAAATATATTATTAATCACAATATATATATATATACATACTGTATATTACACACACATATATATATATATATATATCTACAATGCTTAAAAGTCTTTGTGTATTTAATGTTACCACCTTGTTTTCTCTATTTACAGCCAATACAATACAAACAATACAATGCGACACAAATGCTTTGTACTCAATTGCTGAAGTTATAAAGAAGTAATAATTGATTTTCAATTACAACATGAATGTTAATATGTACTATACTTTTTGTATGCCTGTTCCACAATGGGCACATCTGTATAGAATAAAAGGGAGCTCTTTCTCAATCCGTTTCTAAGATATCACAAGAATGTATAATAAGACAACCAGATAAAATAATATACAGAATCCCAGTGTGCTGTGAGCCTACAATGAATCACTCATAACTTAAGTACTGTTCGAGTGGTTCATGAACACAAAAACATTCAGACATGGCCACATCCCTGCTTTAGTGTAAGACCTTGAGTTATTGTTCAATGCTTGAAAAAAAAAGTTTTGATTTTGAAAAAGGAACATCAAATAACAAAGGAACTGGAGAGAGAATAAAATGTCTGCAAATGATAATTGTGAATAAGACATTATAGATGATGGAGAGAATACTAAGACTACAAGAGCCATCGCATTTCTCTATTCAGCATATGGTACAAAACACGTATCCAAACATGAGAAAAAATACAAAAGCTACCACTGTATTTTCTCACAAAGGTTTTACAATAGCACTGAACTATGTTCTGAGAATTATTACAAAATTGTGTTACCTGATTTTTAAAGAATAAATATAACTATTTCCCACAATGCATCTGGAATATTCAATATTAATTGTTCAACAGTTTCTATTCACATAAAGTGATGGTCTCAAACAAAAAACAACCACCGATTGGGATATATGAATATAAAATTGGGATATATGTCAAAATATTTTTTATTTTTACTGTGTTGAAAAATAATTGAAAAGTAGCCAACTTTTTTCTGACAGGAAGTTCTTCTTTCCTATACTTTTTCTGAGGTTATTTTTTGAGTTATTAATTTTATGCTGGTTAGGTAATGAGAGGGGTACAAACAAAAGGACTCATTCACCTCAATATTTCTGTCATCCCCAAAGAGATAAATGGAGCTTAATTTAAACTACTCCTAACCATTATCAGGTCGCTTGGAAAACAATAGACCAGGGTTCCCTGTGCTGGGGATCATTGGGGGTAGTTCCAGTGGCCAGACAATCTAGCATTTGTCACCAATCAACGGTTTTGGTTTAAATTCTTCTAGTCAGAATAGTTCTTCTAGGTCTAATTCACAAGAACATTGTTTTATAAATTACCAAAGTACATCAAGATTATAATTACATTTACTAATTAGTAGCCAATCAGTAAGGCCTTTACATTGACTAACTTCAGCACATCTGCATCCACAGGATACAGTGATCCACTCTTTTTCCAGTCTCTTCCACAGTTCTGTGACTGTTGGGTTAAGATCAGGACTCTGGGCTGACCATTTCATTCAATGTTTTATGTTTCAATGAACTGCTTTTCCTGCTTTTGCAGTGTGACAGGGGACATTGTCATGCATTAAAGTTGCTGGATGATTGAGTGATGAATGCAAAGAAGGAACCACGTATTGTTGAAGGTTCACATTTGCATTCACTCTGCCATGTAGCTGTATGAGCGGTCGAACTCCTGCTGCAGACAACATTCCCCAAACCTGGACACATCCTCCACCACCTTTCACTGACTTCTTTACACACTTTTGGTTCAGTCTTTCCCCAGTTTGTCGACGTACATAATGTTTCCCATCAGATCCAAATAAATTAAATGTTCTGCGGATCTCTTCTTCTCTGTCCACACAACATCATCCTCAGCAAAGGTAAGTGACGTGTTGAGTCTTTCTGCTATTGAGAGGTTTTGTCACTGTAGAGAGGGCTTTCAGTCCAAATGCTCTTAAATGTTGAGACACTGTATGATGAGACAGATCCTTACCCTGTTCAGTACTGAGCTGGAGAGCAGTGCCAGCTGCAGTGCTGACATGATTATCCATGGAGATTCCCATTATCCTGTCCGCTCTTGCTTTTGTCTTTCAAGGGCAACCAGACTTCTCCAATGTGTATTTGTGTCTACATTTCTGTGCCTTCTTAACTAACACTTGTGTAGTTTCATCATGAGACACAGCATGATGAACATTCATTTGCAGCTTTTTAAGCAAAAGTAGGACCTGCCGTAGTTTTGGTGGTGGTACACCTAACAGATACATCAACAGGCCTAAGCCTCTTGATATATTCATATATAAATATGCCTGTGTATATATGTGTGCGTGGGTGTTTATATGTATATATACATTCACATATGTGTATATTGTGATGCTTTTTATTTGTGTTTTTCAGATCTGTGTATGCTATAGAATTCGCCTGATTCGGTGGACTACATCGATGATCTGGATTATTTTTTTCTTAAAAAGGTTAACAATGGTGTTTCATGGAGTTGTTATTTTCATAAAATATATTTAAGAAAAAAATGTTGTGTTCTTTTACTCAAATAGAAGACACATGTGCACAGCAGCAGAAAAATCCTTAATATTCAAAAAAAAAAAGGAAATCAGCCTATTGAGCCTATTTATGTGTTTGTCTGTTTTTGTATTTCTCTGTTGAGACACAATTTTTAAATATAGTATTATTAAATGTTATGTTTTAGAGTAAATATTTAAAGGCAATTGCTTATACATGTATAATTCCCTTTGCCTGGTCAATAGGCTGATTTCCTTTTTTTTTTTTGAATATTAAGGATTTTTCTGCTGCTGTGCACATTTGACATATTGTTCTGGTATGGCTGGTTTTCTGGCGGTTGGGTTGGATACACAGAACTGGATAGCTGAGGCGAAGGAGGTCTTTTCTGAGAAGGAGCTAATTCAGAAAAAATACACACCTACCTTTACAGCAGCGTTTAAGGAACTTACAAAGATTTATAAAGAAAGATTAACGTCCTGGTGGGAAGTTCAATCCCTTGAAAACTATCTAAAAAATGCAATAGTACCAAGAGGTCTCCGCATTACTCTTACCCCGGCACAAAGATGCCGCTCTACGGCCCTAATGGGAAAATGGGAACAAGAGGCCACTAACAGCTCATTACGTCTTATGCAATTACTACTAGATGAGGAGAAAAAGATCCTAGGTACCTTAGAGACTCGCTTACAAGAGCAGATAGAACTGACTAAAAAATTTGAGAGTGAACCTGAATTCAAAAATAAAGAAAGTCTTTTACAATCGACAATCGAGAAATTCCAATATCACATTAAAGAGCGGAAACATCGCCAGTTCACACGCGATTTACAGGATTTTAAAGATAATAAGGTTTACCTAGCCATTTCATCCAGGAGGCCAACCACACAAAATACCGACATTTCTTCAACTGAAACTGATAATTCTGATACAGACTCCTCACAAATCAAACAGAGATCAAGGAGTAGGGGAAGAGGAAGGGGACGAGGGGGAAACAGAGGAAAAAGAGGCCCTGGGGTACACAATAGGGATTTTTTAGATTACCCTTACCAACTCAGGGATCGAGGCACTCAAAACACCCAACAGAAGACAACTATAAAATTACGGAAATAAGAGATGACAAAGGGTCTGCTTTAAGACCAAATGACATGCAGATAATCAATTTAACCTCACTTACTCTGACTAAACATCAACAGACCATTCTATCCAAAGGACTTTCCTTTGTACCCAGTTCTGACTTTGATCTTTTCTGTATGGTTAAAGATCTTAACTAGAGATGAGCGAGCACTAAAATGCTCGGGTGCTCGTTACTCGAGCCGAACATTTCCAGATGCTCGAGTGCTCGTTTCGAGTAACGAGCCCCATTGAAGTCAATGGGAGACCCGAGCATTTTTCAAAGGGACCATGGTTCAGGAATAAAATGTGTTATTTAATTGAAAAATAATGTCTTCTGATAATTTGCAAACATCTGCGATCTATTCTTCACTGTTCCGCGCGTATATTATCTCCCGACAAGTTAGCAGATGTAAAGAACAGTGAAGAATAGAATAAAAACAGTGAACACAGTGAACACAGTGAACACAGGATCATTTAAGATAAAAACACAGTGCAGAACACAGTGCAGAATAGATTACAGATGTTCGGCACATCTGCTTACTTGTCGGGAGATACGCGCGGAACGGCGCGAACAAAATAGCATGTGAAGAACAATATATATGTGTGTGAAGAACACATTGCAGATGTTTCGATCCTACCATATACTGCCATACTGCAATATGGCAGTATATGGGGATTTTACTCCTCATTCATTACAATGTGCTGATAGCACATTGTAATGAATGGGTTAAAACAAGACAGCTTCGGGCCTTCGTGAGACCCGAAGCTGTCATGGCAACAGATCACCGCTCCCCGTGACGTCATCGGGGAGCGAAGATCCGCGGCAAGATGGCGGCGGCATCTTTTTGAAGCCTCCGGCAGCATTGCCGTGAAAGCACCGATCGCGGGTGTTACCGGTAAGCCTTTGCTGCAATATGCAGCAAAGACTTACCGGCTATGGAGAGGGCTCGGCCAGCAAGCCCTCTCCATGCACCGGGACCCAGCACGCGCCGTACTAGTACGGCGCGCGTCGGGAAGGGTTAAGGGACATATATACGGCCGCTGTATATATGCCCCCTCCATAGGCCGGCAACCGGCACAAAGAGCGGTGCGGCTCCGTACCCGGGGAACAGATAGGACATGTCCTATCTTTCCTGTATTACGGCATCATGCGCCATGTATCTCTATGGAGAGGAGCGCTGCCTTGATATATTCATACATTTGTAGTAGGAATGAAAGAGTCACAGGATCAATCTTTACTTCCAGAAAGTGCACAGAAAACAAGACTGAAGACTTGACTGAGTCTCAAAAAGCAGAAGTGTCCTGCGCTCATTATACCTGTTCCATTGGAATTCCTAATTCGGCCTTTATCCGTCTCTGGGCGGCTCGTCGCACCCCAATGGCATCTTCTTCCTCAATTTCTGAGGGGGTGTTTAGTGGATGACTGCAGCACGTGTTGGTATAACAACCTAGGTGACAAAAAGGAATTACTTCAGCTTAAAGGAACACTCCAGTCATAGCAGATTCACTGAATTATTCCTTGTGCAGGGCCTGAAGGGAGGAGCAGGACTCTAGATCCTGGGAACACAATGAAAACGAGTCCTGCTCCTCCCTTCAGGCCCTGCATTATTCAATTAAACTGCTTTGACTAGAGTGTTCCTTTAATACCACAAAACTGTATATTGTGTTGTAACTTTTAATCTGTGTGGCCCTTTATCTCATGCAAACAAGGTCCAAACCATCTGGCCACATGACTAGATACCATAACTACCTATCATTTACAAGGGTAGAAACATTTTCTCATTTCAACAGTTCCAAATCTTAACACAGAGATGTGCTGGTCACCATCTCAGATAGGTAGGCATGAGGAAAGCCCCTTTAAACAAGACCCTACAGGACTTAAGGTCCCTAAAGCTGTGGCACGGTATATTTATGATGCAGCTTAAGGAGGATGCCGAGTGATTAGGCAACTGAATTTTGGGTCTCCCGCTAGGCTTCAAGGGGTGA
Organism: Engystomops pustulosus; assembly: GCA_019512145.1. Lineage (NCBI taxonomy): Eukaryota > Metazoa > Chordata > Amphibia > Anura > Leptodactylidae > Engystomops > Engystomops pustulosus. The sequence goes on from CM033645.1 coordinate 192,531,665, forward strand.
ATTTGCAGGTCAAAAAAAAAAAAAAAAAACTGGCATGGAGGGGGGAGATTCATTAAGCCTTCTCTGCCAGAAAATTGAGGAGAAGAACATGAATCTCCTATAGATTAGCTGGAATTGTGGTTGTCCATTCTCTTTTGCAATCCATATTTCAGGGGCTCTAAGCCACGTCGCTCTCACCAAATCAAGCTACTTTATGTGGTTGCTGTGTCCCTCTACATCCACTGTACAATGTATAGAGATGTTCTTGTTAAAGAGGGGACAGACCAAAGCCTGCAATCTCCTCAGCCAGTTGATTGGAGCATTACCATCCCCCCACTGATCTGATACTTAACCTATACCCTTTGAATCAGTAATAAACAAAAAAAAAAAAGTAGAAAAAAACCAGTTACAAACCTGGGAAGGTGATTTTAGCGTCCGATCTCTGCTGTAATAAGAGTTTATTTTCGGTGTTGAATAGAAAGACGCTGAACGCTCTGTGCAGGAGACCTGTGGGACAAAGAATGAATTAACAATATATCCATTTTTTGTTGCAAATTTCTGGTTAACATTTATTACTATGCTATTATTTCCTAGTGATAAACATTGCTACACCAGAAATCTGACATTGACACCATTTCCTCATTTGTAGGTGGTATAAGAATATGCTAAAGTTTGGTTGTGGATGAGAAATTGGGGGGGATTTTTAGACTAAGTTTACACAGTCTGATGGGCTAAGTAAAGCCTGGCTAGGATGTAGGTTGACCCAGTAGTTATCTTACTGGGGGGCATTTATCATGTCCTGTTCGCCAGGTTTCTGGTGTACAGGGCATTAGAAAGTCCAAATTCCTGGCACATAGCAAGGAAATGACAACTTTCCCCCCACCCCTTACGCCACTTAGTAGGCATAGCGGGTCATGGGCCGAAATCTACACCAAGCAAGAATCTTCAACACGTCTTCCTCTGGCGCGGGGGTTTTGCTCCGGTTTAAATAAACTCAACGCTCTGTGTCTACTATTGGAGCTCCGCTACTCTGCCGAATTACCAGAAGAAGTTATTGGGGCCCTGGCCTCACCTTTGTCAATGTTTTCGTTGAGGTGACAGTTCTTCTTGGTGTCTGCACCGATCTTTTTGTCGTTCTCATCTATCAGAATACACATTTCTGAGAGCAACTGAACCTGCTTCTCGTCCAGGGAGTCAATGTCCACCTCGGGCATGGCTGCTCTGTATCTACTGATGCTGAAACAACAGGGTTATGTTTAGAATTGGACAGGACAATGGCATCACAAGACACCTAGAAAGTCTACTAAAGTCATTAGATGGACCTTACTACAATCCACAACAACGACACAACTGCTCCAAGGAATAAAGATTTCTTACAAGCGCCTCGGGTTAACACGATACAGTGGGACTACAACACCTCAAACGTGCAGCCGACCTCCCGTTGGCTGGATCCTTAGTAAAGTGGCGCAAGTATACAGCAAGCAGACGCGCTACTGCTGCAACACTCAGCAGGTCCAGGAGCAGTTCCCCTTATAATACAGCACTGTAGAAGACTAAGAAATAAGCCAGAGCTTACTTTCACCTACAATCTACACAACGGAGCAAACAGTCGGCTTCCTGCTCCACCATTACTGCAGCACCATGGCGCTTTTTGATTTGTAAAGTGCTGAGGAATATGCTGGCGCTATACACCATTATTATATTACGTAATGCGCAGAATGACTTGGAGTTATTCCTCTATAACGAGTGGGGTGGCCTGTTGTAGGGAGCATTGGTGGGATGTCGCTATTGCTTTGCAGTGAGCCAGGCAGCATAATGCTACCCTTAAATGAGTGGGACAACAGCCTTCCTCTAGTCCACCCGTAAATGGTGCCAAGGAGCTATTCCAATGTATACGTTGTGGCAGTATGGCGCTATTCACTAACTAGTGAAGCATTGTGGCAATATTCAGCAAACAGCATGGTGGCATGACTATATCCTGTATTAGTGGGGCGCTGCGGCGCCAGTCTGCAACTAGTGGGGCGCTATTCTGTAATGAGTGGGGCACTGTGACACTATTCTGTAATTAGTGGGTGCCGTGGCCTAGTTGCAGCAGTGTCACCAGCTCTGGGATAGTAATACAGAACATACACTACTTTCTTTGCTAAATGCATAAGGTAAGGTTGTTGCCATTTAAACTATGGTGGATTTTTTAGATTACTGTGGGAATCTCGGCAAAGCATGAAAGCCGGCAGTGTGAACACTCCCCTAGCCCCGCACTCACCTCCCGCACACCGCACTCCTCTGCAGCACCACTGCCCGTACACTTGTGCTGCCGCTGCCAAGACCCAGGAAGACACGGGCACCGCCCACTATTCCCGCCCACAACATCTTGCAGCCAATCAGCAGTCCGGAGCACTGCGTCCCACCATCTGCCGATGTCCTGCAGAGTGCACTGCGCCTCCCGCCCGCGCTGCTCCCTCCGGTGCTCCCGGTCTCTGTGCGCCGCGCGGAGCCTCCGTATCTGACCTCTGCAGGAGCCGCAAGGCACTAAAGCGGCGGGAAGCGGCTTTACTACAGCGTGTGCGGCTACAGAGTCAGGAACAGGCAGCCCCGCCCACTGCTCCCGTCACTGCGTCACGCGCGCCACAGCGGGACCCGCCCCCTCCTACTGGCAGGACTGTGGGCGGAGGCAGATGTCAGTCACGTGACGTGCAAGGCTCAGGGAGAATTCACACAGTGTCCCATGGCTCTTAAAATAATTGTCATTGCTTACCTGAAAATAATGCAGGGGGTGATATTAAACATCGTAATGTCATTTATTACATAAAAATACTATTTCTTTCTCACCCATGCTCACGGTGTCTAAACTGTAGAGGTCACAGAGGTCAGCTCAGCGCATATGCCAGGGAATACACGTGGCCATACTACACTATCATCTCCTATGAAGACTCCCAATTTAAAGGGAACCTACCACCACAAATCTACCTATAATGGTAGATCGGTTGGTAGGTGCATCTATAGGACACGCACAGAACAGCTCCAAAGCCGGTACTGCGCAGCTGCGAATCTGCTGTTCTGCGCATCCGCAGACGACAGGCTTCGCGGACAAGGGCACAAAGCTCCTCATAGATGCGCACCGAAGATTTCTGGTAGGAGGATCAAAGAGCCTACTGGGGTGTGGAGTAGCCGCACCGTGTAGCATCAGCTCCAGCTGCTCCACGCCCTAGTAGCCTCTTTAGAAAATCTGCATGTTAGGGAATTAGAAGTTTTTAAAAGATTGCAGGGATAAGAGTATTAGCCCTTAAATGGGCTATCCTCACGTCCTATAGATGCACCTGCCACCTGATCTACCTTTATAGATAGATCTGTGGTGGTAGGTTTCCTTTAGAGGAAATCTAACATAAAAATCCATCATAATAAACAAGTGACACTTACTCACAGATCCAGGCACCGTGACTGTGGTCATCTTTTTATCCATCGCCTCCTTCCTTCTAAAATCAACAGCCTGTGCAGCTACGGGGCTCTGGTAACGCCCACATAGCCTTTTGGCTAATTAGCATCGTTTTTAAAGTTGATTTTAGAAGGAAGGAGGCCATGGATAACAAATGTAAGAAGATTACCTGGATCTGTGAGTAAGTGGCCCTCTTTATCATGTTTGATTTTAGGAGAGACCCCTATGAAGTCTCTGAAAGCAGGACTGTCTGTGCACTACAGTGAAAGTGGAATAGGGAATTCTGGAGAGAGGAGAACTTGACTTCAGCACTATACACTCCGCCTCTTTGACTTTACACAACCAATTCAAGGGCTCATTCGGACGGGTGTGCTCACAAAAAAATCAGATGTGTGATATCTGTGTGCGGTCAGTATTGTTTCTGTTTTTTTTCCATGTTTTTTCTAATTCATTCCCCTCCAAGCCTAGTTGGTTGTCTATCGACTTATGGGAAAGATGGACTGCATACAGATGATCCATCAACTTCTATGGAGGCCTGTGGTTTGAATGTGAGAATAAAATAGTGCATGCTTCTGATTTTTTCTCTCAATCTGCACATCTGTTAAAAACAACCGACATGTGAACAGACCCATAGAAGTCAACGGGTCCTTGAATTCAATTTGTATGGCAGTATATATTAGAATCAATCAGACAAACTATAGTTAAAGTACTCTAGGGAGCCTGAAAAATAGTAACAAAAAAATGTTTAAAAAGTAAAAAAAAATTATAGTAAAAAAACCTAAAAATTAAAATCACCCCTCTTCCTTAGAACTGATATAAATATAAATAAACAGTAAAAAAAACATTAACACATTAAAGGAAACCTTCCATTTGATTTGATGCATTATGAAGCAAACATACCTTGAGAATGCTGTAGCTACACTGATACGGGATCATATCTTGGTTAATCCATAAGCTGAGTGGTTTTGCTGAAAAAACAATTATACCATTCAGGACCTTGGGAAAGCTGGGACAGACTGGCTTACACATTACACATTGCAAATTACTGCTATGTAAGGAATGACTAAGCATGACTAGTCAAGCACTAATCAACCCCAGCTGCTGAGACTCATATACAGCATCTGGGGGATGGTGCAGCAATTGATTATTCTGTCTGGCAGGAAGAGAAGTACAGAAGATGATGATGCAATCAGAAAGAAACACCCCTGCTAGAGCAGATATAGAAGCGACAGAGCTTCATTATCATAATGTTATATCTGTTTTATCAGCAAAACCACTCATAAGGGTCCCAGCGGTATGGAGCACCTCATTTAGGATGGGGCCCCCCAGCTCGGGGGGCCCCTTCCCACAACAATATAGGTAAAAAAGGTACCACATAGTTATACTGTTAAAAAGCTCTAGAGATATTAGAAACCAAAAAATACTCCCGCCATACTATTATAAAATAATGATACCACAATACTGTAACCAATTAAAACTACCATAAGGCCAGTATTCCAAACAATAGCGCCGCTATTTATAAATGATTCCTCCAAAATGCAGCACACAGCATCACCACAACACAAAGATAATACCAACATCCTGATAATGAAGACAAGCCTCTATACACAGACCAGTATTACCAATAATTTACCACATATAAACTCCATTTACTGATGATCTTTACCGCCATATTATTATACAAACACCACCGAGCAAAGGGCAATATCACTAATGACACCTCTGTACTAGGCCCAAATAATAACATTAAATCATGATTATCACCACTACATAATAACTGAATAATACTGCAATAATATATAATAACCTACACACAGACCAGTACGTACCACCATATAGTGACCATGTAGTAGTAGTAGTCCTGCACAGAGGCCGCAGTGTGATCCAATCACTTACCTATTGACGTCCCTGATGTGGTCTCTTCCCTCCTGTCTGATCTTTCAGGAGACTTCTTCCATCCATGACTCTATCTCTGCGGGTTTATAAAACAAACATGTATATATCATATATACCCCTTACACCACAACTGACCACACTGTGCCCTCACATATATCATTTATACCCCTCACACCACAACTGGGGGGTGATTTGAAATTTTAGGTTTTTTTTATTATAATTTTTTTTTTTAGCTTTTTTATTTTTACTATTTTTCAGACTCCCTAGGGTACTTTAACCCTAGGTTGTCTGATCGATCCTATCATATACTGCCATGGCAGTATATGGGGATTTTCCTCCTCATTCATAACAATGTGCTATCAGAACATTGTAATGAAGGGGTTAAAACGAAATAGCCTCGGGTCTTCGGAAGACCCGAGGCTACCATGGAGACGGGTCACCGCTCCCCGATGACGTCACTAGGAGCGGCGATCCCAGGTAAGATGACGGCGCCCATGTGCCGCTATCTTTTTGAAGCTGCCGGCAGCCACCGCTGCGATAACACCCACGATCGGTGCTAGCCCCGATCGCAGATGTTACCGGTAATCCTTTGCTGCAATATACAGCAAAGACTTACCGGCTATGGAGAGGGCTCAGCCCATGAGCCCTCTCCATGCAGCGCGACCTGACCGCCGCCGGCGGGCGGTCACGAACTGGTTAAACTGCTGACATTTAAAAGTGAGATCTGTATATGAACCACCATTCTGTTAAAGGCACGTTGCTGCGGTTCCTGTCGGTTCCAATATAGAACTGTAAGTTGTTTTCGTTCAACCTCTGCCTCCGTCTGGTCCCTGCTACTCCGGTGTCACCATCACGGGCACCCTGTCCACCACACAGAGACTCATACTCTAGACACCAAAGGGTTGCCCCAGGGAGATCCGCTATAGCAGCCTCTCCCTCATCATTTCTTGCCAACACCACCCTGCTGGAGACCTGCCAGGCTGTAGGACAGCCCTCCGGTTCCCCATACCAAGCACCGTGACACAAGCGTGCTTAGGCCGCAACCGCCAGCCACTCAGGTACTGCGGGCCCCGGCTGACTCCAGGCCCCAAGAAAAGGCTAGGCCCCGGTGGGGGATGTTGCAAGTGGCGTCACGAACAGGATATATACTTCTGTGCCTTATTCTGGCACTAAAGACTGTCCTTTATTCGACGAGTGAGACGTGTACTGGGGAGTTTTGGAAATCAGAACACAAGTGGACAATCCTAGGCCATCGCTCTTATTCCCGCAGATCCCATTCCAGTGTGATTACAAAAACCAAACACTGCACTATCAGATAACTGAAGTTTTACTATAAGTTTAAAAAAAATACCATTTGGCTTCATTAAGAATAACCACATGATCGTATAGTAGTTGCACTCCACCACTATACGTGCTGAAAAACACACACAATAGGAAGATTTACCAATGATTGAAAAATAAAGATGCAAGACCTTCTCAAGATTCAGAGCATGGAGACAATGATGACCGCAAAACCATTCACTGACAATACAATATGGATCGGCAGCCCATACCCTTCTGATTTTTTAAGAGATATTCCTATAAAACAAAAAACATCTTAGACCTCACACACGTCCGGAAGGGCGTCCTAAGCTGGCAACAAGATGGCAGCTAGATCACGGCCCTTAGAAGTGCATTATACACATACCATGGCGCGAGCACATGGGGGCGATTTATCAAGCTGTTACAAACTCAGAATGTTCTTAGTTGCTCGTGCTGGCAACCAATTACAGCTCAGCTTCATTTTACAAGTGCTCATGATAGTTTAAAGGGGAGCTGTGATTGTTTGCAATCAAGAATATTCTGAGTTAAGACAGCTTGATAATCTTCCTTTGTCTCACAGCACCGCATCTGGCCCGTGTTCCCCCGCTCCGCAAATCAGGGCAGGTATGGACTACTTTATTCTTTACGAGCGGGAGCTATGAACACACCCCCTCTCCCCCGGGCTTGTTGCGGACGTGTGCATGGAGCTTTAACTTCATAAAATTCACAGTTATTTTTACTCTCAGTACTAGAATATGTGAGAGCATAGCAAGTTTGGACCCAAACATACAAAAATACATCAAAAGCCCACTGACACAAAATGTGCTCAATCCATGGGAACTTATGGATGTGCTGTGTAGATTCAACTGACCAAGCAGAGTAAAGTGGAACGGAATCCTTGCATCATAGCGATATACAGTTATTACAGTGCTAATGCTGCTGTTCAAGAGGCAGTCAGAGTACTTGAATAATAATTCACTATAATACAATTTTCCAATCCACTACTCTGTGCTTGTTCAAAGGAAGTGAGAAGAACACAGTCCTTTCTGTAGGCTGAGCAGATTTGTGTACACCCAGCCTGGTGGGCAATACTGGGCCTGGTCTTTTGTTGCAGCCCGATCACGTGTTCATTGACAGAAGTTAGACACCAAGACAGGAACCTGTTCTATAAACTGCAACTCGGGTAGTCGACTCATACGCGGAACTGTGGAAAATCATGTAATGTGGACATGGAACCATTTGATACACAGCTAGCACAAAACCAAAAGATGCATGCACGTAGCCAAGAGAACTTGGTCCACAAAAAAAAAAATACATATTGGCTAGAGCTGCAATGACATTATGGAATTGCTGCAGTCAACGACAATGTACCGGTGACCTGCTATAGTCTGGACAAGACTATGGGTTTGGGATCAATGCAGCAACAGGATACAGATCCTTAAGAGAATATGGGATTTTATCAATTTGTAAAAGGTGTTTTGTCACTTAGTCATTTACTTTCACTAGAAACTTCTTGTATTGGGACAAACACTGCGGATTTGCTGTAAAGGTCCACAATTCCAACGATTGCCGAAACAAAGGATTCCAAGCCTCGCAATAAAGTTTCAGTGAGGTTTGTTGTGTAAAATCTTGATGGGACCTGTATAAAAGCCCATCCTCTATGCACCACTTAACTCGCTGTGGGGTTCAGAAGATGACAGATCATGCATAAAGGATCAGAGCTTTCAATGGGTCTCAAAAAAAAAAATGCTTAAAACTTTCACATTCCTGTAATGAACAGGCCACATCAAAAATCAAGAAATTTTAACAGTAAATAATCCTGAAAATAGTAAAAACATTAAGTTTGGAAGACATCATGAATGAACTAGTCGCAAATCCATAGCTTGCCTCTCGACATGGCTATAACATAGCAAACATAGGATTCCAGGAACCCTATTGATGGATAAATGAAGATATGCCGCTACAAGCAGTGTGGCAAACCTTTTGGAGACAGAGTGCCCAAGCTACAACCAAATCCACTTATATGTCGCAAAGTGCCAACATACAATTTAAGCAGTAATATTGATCCCTGCGGTATCAAGTTTTAATGTATTGGCGTCCTGAGGACCACCAATACAATAATAGATAATGGGAGAAATTTGGATTGTAGCTTCCTTCCAGCAGGATCTCAATGACAATCCATCTCTATCCACACCTTCTCTCGCTCCCTCTGTAGTCCTGGCAGCCAAGGATGTCGCTTTAAAATAGCGCTGAGCTTGGCACGTCCTGGGCGGTGTTTTGGATCACAGGAAAAGCTTTGAGTCTTATCTGGCAATTTAGGAGTTGGGGTGATGGCCTGAGTGCCCACAGAAAGGGTTTTCGAGTGCCACCTCTGGCACCCGTGCCATAGGTTCGCCACCATGACCCTACGCTTTCATCAGCTCTTCTTGGTGAGGGTACTGATCATGCCTGCCATCTGTTGGAATCTTGCACCTAAAGCTCCTCCAGTTATAATTTTTACATGTCACTGAAGGCAAACGAAATTCTGTTTCGCGTTTATTCAAAATTCTGTTTTGTTTCAGCAGACGAGGTCAAAATCCCCAAATCAAACATGTTTTCCACATGTTTTCTTTTGTAGAGTTCATACCCTCGCTCACGTAAGTGAACCGTGTGGAGCACATATGGAACCACGTTGGACCTGGCCATCGCCAGCCTGTATATTACTGCGGAGCCATCATAGGCTGTGACCTCTGAAAAAAAAAAATGTCTCTAGACATTGTTCAATTTTTATAGGAGCAAGAAACTGTCATGTAATAAATGTTGTCCCCATTCCATAGTAATCTGAGGGTCATTATCAATCAGAGCTACACAAGTTCAGCGTGCATCCTACAACCAAAGTACAAGCTGGACATTAGCTGGTCCTGTATTCCTAACAACAGTCATCTTAAAGGGGTTGTCTACAACTAATGAAAAATATACCATAGCCGCTCGATGTGGTCTTCAAAGAGCTGTTACACTGTCTCACCCTTCCCTGTGCCTAATGCATGGAGCGGAGGGTGATGTTGCACAGCAAGACAGCCTGTGATGGATCCAGCCATTTTGGCTCATTAACATAATTCTCAAAGTTATTTTTAGAAGGAAGGAAGCAATGGATAACAAATATAAGATTATCAGTCCCGTCTAGAATTGAAGTCTCACCGATTAATCTCTTGATTTTGATTATAGATTTCCCAAAGTAAATCTGTCACAGATTGTCCCCCCACTAATCTACCAGGTAGAGCATGAAAGATAATTTCAGAATTTCCTTTATTATATGAAATCTCCTTATTCAACCAAAAAAAAAAAAATAATTACTTCGGAAGTTAATTACAAGTGAGGTGAGAAGAGTCAAGTTTGCCTGAGTGAGTCACTTTACAAAAACTCTCCTGTGGCTGCGGCCACTACTTACAAAATTTATGTGCCATAGTGAAACCTCATGCTAGATGTTGAATAATTTACATGAGCCAAGATCAGTTTTCTCCTGTACACAGTTTAAAAAACTACCGTGTGTTCCATCATGAAAGCAGAGAACCTCATTACTATGTCTTCACATACAGCATTCTATTAAAATAACAATCAATAAAAAAAAAAAAACCCGCAGATAGTGAGACACAACATGGAGGCATGGGCCACACATCACAGGTAAGCTAAAGGATTAAGCCGAATATAGAGACAAGTCAAAGGCATAGGCGATTATTCGGTACCCTCTAACGTGTAGAAGCACTGACAAATGCCCGCCATATCTGAATGTTCTCAGTTGGTTTGCTCCAGGTAGATCAGTTTCCTCCAACATCCCAAAAATATACTGAAAGGTCAAACTGGCTTCCTGCAAAACAGACCCCAGCGGATGGTGGTAACAGGGTAGTCCCAACGACTACCCCCACATATATGATCTGCAAATTACAGTGAGTAGGACACAACGATGACTACTGCTGTAGTATAGATTGGAGACCCTTCACTAACCAAAATCCTGTCCTGCTCCAGTCTATAGACTCATCGTGTGTAATATTGTAGACCCCCCCGTAATAGCAGGTGCACGGGACCGGCCTCATCAGTGATAACATACAACTCATGAGGCCGCTACTCGCCGTGACACAAATAACGCTATTATAGTCAAAATAAACGAAGCCAAAAATTATAGAACAACAAGAACTGTATTCGTTACCACTTCTAATGACGAGACAATTCGATTTCATTTCACATTTCGATAAAGGTTTTAGGATACAAAAGGCTCGATAGTGCGGGGCGTGAGGCTGGGAGTCATTAGTCAGGGGATGAGAGGATGAGGGTTGTAGTGACCTACCATATGTATGCAATGCAGGGCAGCATTCTGTCACACCTCTCCGTGTTGACAGGCCCTGGCTTCTATTACTCTCTGGTATCAGCCAGCACAGTGATGGAGGACTGTAGGGTCTGCAGTGAGAGGAGGATGAAGGCCACAATGATGTTCCAGAGCTTGCTATGGAGGGGCTGGGGGAAGGGCAGGGGACAGTCCGGGCACAGCCGCTCTCTCTCACCTCAGTTCCCCGGCTGCTGCCCTCCTCCTCTCTCTGGCTCTTCTGTCAGAGGAGGAAGAAGTAGGAGAAAGAACACTCCGCTCCCGTGACGACGGGAACACAAGGCGACACACCCGAGCTCTGCCGCAGAACGGGGACGCGATACAGACGGTGAGGTCCGGGACGCAGGGCGGGCTGGCAGCTGCTGGCGCGGGACGCCCGCGGTCCTCACGACAATTTCTCTATCCTTAAAAAAAGAGGAGGAGGACGAAAAAAACCGAGGACAGTTGAACTTCCTGACCTCCCGCCCCGGAGAGTCCCTCTCCCGTCTTCTCCACCTATTGGCCGTCGAGAAAAATAGAGGGCGGGGGTAAACCCGCGGCCCCGGAGCGCACTCCCTGACGCAGGGAACGCCGCTGACGTCACGGGGAAGTCCGGCGGCGCTGAGTGGGCGGAGTCCGACTGCGGCTGGATCTCCTCCCCGTTCAAGGCGATCCAGCAACGTGACGCCAAAGTAAGCGCTTTGGTCTAGGCGGACAGTCCGGTCTCGGCAAAAATCGCACGGGGCTATTCACACTGCATGCGGATATTTTTGTTCGGACAGTTTCACGCTCAGTCAAACCTCCTTCATTAGCTCTGTTAATGAAGGTTTAATTAATTAAAATCCCTTGGAAATTTTATGTAATCTGTTATGTTCTGTTACACAGGGATCCGTTATCCACTGCGTTTTTTTTAAATGGAGGAAAAGTACTGCAGCCTGCCGCATTTTTTTCTCTCCCCAAAAACACATTGGATAACAGATCCCTGCCTAACGGAACATAACAAAATATTTAAATTTTCATTGATGTCAATGGGATTTTTTTTCGTCTCATAGGGATTTTAATTGATACGTAAAACCTCAGTTCTTCACTTTTTTAACGAGGTAAAGAATGGGACGTAGGGCTGTAGTGTGATGAGCCTTACATTAATGTCAATGGGACTTTTAAACTGATACATTAAAGCTCCTCTCTGCCATTTTTAACATAAGGTAAGGAACGGAGATTTGAACGAAGCCTTAGCACACATCCGTTACCTAGTCAGTTTTTGGGTTTTTTCATTTTTTCACTCCCCACCTTTAAAAGGTCATCACTATTTCATTTTTCCTTCTCTACAAAACTGTATTGTTATCTGCATGAGAAATGCACTTCTATTGTCGGTATTAAAAGAACGTCTATCACCAGGATGAAGGATTGTAAACCAAGTACACAATACATACTGGTGTGTGCCCCCTCTGGCGATCTGCTCTTCTTTTAGCTTTTAATCCCGTTTGTTGTTTTTTAATAGGATTTTAAATTTTTCAAATGCTATAAGCTGACAAGAAAACAAAAACCGACCCATTTTCTTACAGACTCGTATTACGGATTTTACTCCAAATGACACCATCCCTTTATTCTTTGGGTCGTATGGCCGTGTAATAGCAACTTTATATAGTTTCTGTCATGTTTTTAACATTTAAAAAAATATTAAAAGCTTTCAAGAAAAACGAATTTATTGTATCGCTGATTCTGACCCATATTCCTTGTTTAGAGCTGCGTAAAGTGTATATTTTGCAGGAGGAGCTGACGTTTTCATCGATATGACCTTTTCATCACATTTTAATGAATTTTATGTGTGGCCATTGACAAAAAAAGTATAGATTTTTTGTTTATTTCACAGCATGGATAATACTATTCGATAGTTTAATGATCAGCACGCCGGGGATGACATGTTCATTATTATGTTTATTTTATTTCTGGAAAATGTCATTTTAAAAATTTTTTTTTGTAATAACCAAATTGCATATATTGGCAATTCATGGATCCATATTACACATTATATTACAGATCTGCTATGACTCTATGGGTGACTTTGGTAGGGCGCCCAGCCATCATAGCAACCAATGTTTGCCCTCGGTGACATATGGGAGGGGCAGGGGTATGTGTGGCATGATTGGGATCAAGATGGAAGCACCAATGTGTCGCATAATTTAAGAGCCATGTTTGCGTTTGACCCTGGCACTTTAGAAGACCTTCAGGTCGTTTGGGACCATAAACCAACTACAAGTCCACATGGTCCCAAATGAACTGTAACACTGTATATACTCAAGTATAAAGCCAAGTTTTTCAGCACAAATTGTGCTGAAAATCTAACTTGGCTTATACTCGAGTCTATAAAAAAAATAACACTGTACTCACCTTCCATTGCCCCCCTCAGGTCCTCTTCTGCTTTCAATGCTCCGGTGCCCCAGAGGGGAGCGGAAAGACCCCCAAGAGGCACCGGAGGCAACGGAAGCAAGAAAGAATGACTGAGGGGGGCATCAGAAAGGTACGTGCTAATTTTTTTTTTGTTTATTACAGGCTTGGCATACTGGGGATGGGCAGGCTATATACTCAGGGCCTGGCTGGCTATATATTGGACTGGCAGCTATAACTACAGGGACTGGCTGCTATATAGTACAGTGGCTGGCAGGCTATATACCGGGGGATGGGAAGGCTATATACTGCAGGGACTGGAAGGCTATATACTGGGGGGCAGGGGATAGAAGGCTATATACTGGGCGGATGGGCAGGCTATATATTACAGGGGCTGACTGGCTATAAACTGCAGGCACTGGCAGGCTATATACTACAGGGGCTGGAAGGCTATATACTGGGGGGGCAGGGGCTGGCAGGCTATATACTGGGGTACGGAGCTGGCAGGCTATATACTACAAGGGGGATGGCAGGCTATATACTACGGATGGCAGGCTAATATCTACAGGCTAGCTGGCTATATACTACAGGGGCTGGAAGGCTTATACTACAGGGGCTGGAAGCCTATATACTACAGGGGATGGCAGGCTATATACTCCAGGGACTGGCAGGCTATATACTACAGGGGCTGAAGGCTATACTGGGGGGCAGGAGCTGGCAGGCTATATACTAGAGGCTCTGGCAGGCTATATACTACCGGGCAGGGGCTGGGCTGGCAGACTGCAGGGGCTGGCACCTATATACTACATGGCTGACAGGCTATATACTTGCGGGGCATGGCTGGCAGGCTATATACTATTTACTTACCTTCCAGAGGAGTTCACAGAAAGTACATTGTCTGACATCATGTGCAAACACCCTCGCCATGCAAGGCAGAGCTGTGTTTGCGAATAACGTCCCACCATGTAGCTTGAGCCTGTGTAGGGTCTAGTCAGCCCCACAGCATGTCACTCACTACATCACACAGGGGACATTGCAGTGGTAGATTCGCCTGGTAAGGCAGAGTTAATTGTTTTATGTGATGTCATATGTGTCAGCCAATCACATGTGTTGGCATCCTCTCTGTGAGCTGAGAGGTATTGGAGGAGCAGCCACCACCTGACCAAGGGAGTAATAAACCCTGGCCAGGAATGTTCTAAAGACTCTTAAGGAGTTCCAGACAGCCAGAGAGTCTGAACAAGTTTAGAGAGGAGAGAGAGAGAGGAAAGGGGTATCATCCTACCTTCAAGGGTGATACCTGAAGCAATCCAGGATAAAGCTGAAGCATCCTTCCAGGACACAGCTACCTCCTAGCCTGCCATGCATCCAGCTGGTGATCTACATCCTGTGGCTCCCTCAAGTACCTCTCCGTACTCCACCCACATCTTGTTAAAGCACGTGCTGATGTTCCTGTCGGTTCCAATAAGAACTGTAAGTGTTCTGTTCAACCTCGCCTCCGTCTGGGTCCCGCAACTCCGGCTGTCACCATCACGGGCACCCTGTCCACCACACAGAGATCATACTCTAGACACAACAAAGGGTTGCCCCAGGAGATCCGCTATAGCCGCCTCTCCCTCATCATTTCTTGCCAACACCACCCTGCTGGAGACCTGCCAGGCTGAGGACAGCCCTCCGGTTCCCCATACAAGCACCGTGACACAAAGCGTGCTTAGCCGCAACGCGCCAGCCACTCAGGTACTCGCGGGCCCCGCTGACTCATGCCCAAGAAAGGCTAGGCCCCGGTGGGGGATGTTGCAAGTGGCGTCACGAACAGGATGATACTTCTGTTCTTATTACGGCATTAAAGACTTTCCTTTATTAAAGACTGTGCTGCCTACCCTGCTGCCATTCGGGTGTAGGCCCAGTGATTGTGTGTTTCTGGATTGGACTGTGTTAATTCTGCCACGTGCTGTCGAGCGCCGCACCCAACTCAAGAGGTAATCCCTGCGAACTGACCAGCTCTGCTACTACATCCGGCGCTGCCCCCACTGTCCTAAGATTTTACCTCAGAAACTGTGGCGCAGCAAGTAATTCCAGCCCGCCAAAACCTTCACTGGTGGGAAACCCAGACGACACGAACCCCGCCTCCTGTGGTGCAGAAAAAATTAGAGCCCGCCACAGCTCTTGGCGGGAAGGACTTGGACTCCTCCCTCTGGCGCGACGCGGACTTCCTGCCCCGCCTCAACAAAACGCCAGAACTCATGCGGATCTTGGACTGTGAGGTCAGCACCATTCCCTCCTGTGGAGCGTCCAGAGTTCTATGAAGTCTTAGAGACCATGGTTGTGGTCTCTGCGCAGCTGGTCCGGAGGCCTGTTAGGGCTTAGGCCTATCTCGGCCTTGGATACATGAATATTTCTAATTATTTTCTTCTTGTGTGTAACACTTACTGCTCATTGTTGTCATGGGTGTCCTGCGACTCATGTCTCGGGTCGCAGTCGCACCTGTGTGCCTCTGTGTGCCCCACCAGGCTGGTCGCAGGCTCTCTCACCTCTCCTCGACCAGTGGCGGCTTCCGTGGCCCGGCGGGCGCGTGCGCACTAGCTCTGTGAAGAACATACTAGGCTATCCATGTGGGTATTTCTTCCAGCGATCTACTATGGTGAATAGTGGCAACAAAGGAAGACAAAACACAGTGTTGATGGTCTGAATAATGGCCTATTCTTATCGGAGGATCTGTGCAATTGTGCTAGTCTTTTGAAGAGAATACATTTATCGAAAGAAAGCTTGTGGAACATTTTATTGAAAAAAAAATACATTTATCGAAAGAAAGCTTGTGGAACATTTTATTGAAAAAAAAGGAAATAGCTGGAAGACCTGGAGCTCCAGTCAGAGTAACTTTTTTTTGTTTTAATTGTGGGACTTTGGTTTTGATCGGTCCTTGGCTGTTTGTAGCTCCCAAAGGGTAAAGTGTGCAACACATTGCTACAAAACTGTGCACATAGTAGAGACTGTACTGTTTCTAGAAAATGTGGGCCATTGTGGACACGGAAGGTATGGGGTATACTGGGGCTGTGGTGTTAGGGCTACGGCCTCTCGCTCTTGGATACATGAATATTTCTAATTATTTTCGTTCTTGTTTGAACACTTACTGCTCATTGTTGTCATGGGTGCCTCCTGCGACTCATGTCTCGGGTCGCAGTCGCACCTGTGTGCCTCTGTGTGCCCCACAGGCTGGTCGCAGGCTTTCTCACCTCTCCTGACCAGTGGCGGCTTCCGTGTGGCCCGGCGGCGCGTGCGCACTAGCTCTGTGAAGAAACATACTAGGCTATCCATGTGGGTATTTCTTCCAGCGATCTACTATGGTGAATAGTGGCAACAAAGGAAGACAAAACACAGTGTTGATGGTCTGAATAATGGCTATCTTATCGGAGGATCTGTGCAATTGGCTAGTCTTTTGAAGAGAATACATTTACGAAAAGAAAAGAAAGCTTGTGGGAACATTTTATTGAAAAAAAAGGAATAGCTGGAAGACCTGGAGCTCCAGTCAGAGTAACTTTTTTTTGTTTAATTGTGGGATTTGGTTTGGATCGGTCGCTTGGCTGTTGTAGCTCCCAAAGGGAAAGTGTGCAAACACATTGCTACAAAACTGTGCACATAGTAGAGACTGTACTGTTCTAGAAAATGTGGGCCATTGTGGACACGGAAGGTATGGGGTATACGTGGATTGATCTTTGGAGTACTGAATTAAGAACCGATTTGTAGCGAGAGCAAATTTTCCAGATGGAACCTTGAGGTGCAGATCTTAGTGACAACCACACTCACTTTCACATATCTCAGGTCCGGACCATTTGAAACCATTGTGTTTCTAGTCAGGTGTGAAAGAGTCTGGGCTCAGACTGAGCTCCGTTGTTGGAATGTTGTTTTGTCAGAAGGCTTAATTGTCTTTATAGGACTTATTTACTAATGGTCCATGAACGTACTTTTGTCGGACTTCCCAACGTTTTTGGCTTTTGCCCTGCCGTGACAGGTATGTAACAGGGGATTGTGTCGTCGGAATGATCCGACTGATTAAGACTGAGCACGAGATTTAACTTTCTAATTGTGTCACAAGCCCAAGTACTTATATGCACCAGGAAGAAGAAGATGAACTCCGTCGGACGTGAGCAGGGAAGCGACACATGCAGGATATCCAGCGCACAATCTTAGTGAATTACGGCAGATTGCATAGTTGTCGGACAATGCACTTTCTGTGAACTCCTCTGGACGGTTAAATAAATGTGCCCCTATGTCCCTAGAGGATGTGTATTTGGGGTTAAATCCATAATTAAAATAAAATGGTGAAACCTTAGTGAAACTGTTTACCTTGTTGTTCAGCACAAACTCTGAAAGAGAATAGAATGGTTTCCATTTTTCCTGAGAGGCACAGACATAGCACCTCGAAAGCTGTTCCAGAATCCAGAGAAGGAGGACAGAGAGATACTCAGACATCCACAATATTTTCAGGGATCCCATGGAGACAAAATGTATGATTAAAAAACAAGCAAGAAAGAGTCTTTGTATTGGGGAGTTTTTTTAGGTGGGTCCATGGATATACAAGTCCAGGGTTTTTAGGGAAGAGGGGGTGTCTGAAGGAGCCCCTCAGTGAATGAGGAGGCACTATGGACCTAGCACAGACCTTGCATGCTGTAACAAAACACTGGACGTTACAAGACCATGATGGTGCCAGCAATATCCAGGCGTCCAGCTAGTACAGAACACTTTATTTCTTCTAGGACATGGATACAGAGATGAGGGGAACAAACTGTTTCCCAGTTGGACATTATAAGGAGCTGAATTTTGGGCATCAGTAATAGTGGTGGCTAAGTCATGATCAATGACAACACCAGGAAACAGGATTTTTTTCTGGAACAGCCTCAGGGGTATTTCTGGAATAATTGTGAGAAAGGGCATCAGGGACTTAACATTCTTAGTGCCAGAACAATATGTGATGACAAAGTCAAAGCAAGTAAAAAATAATGCCCAACGAGCCAGCCAAGGATTAAGTCTCTTAGCCCTAACATCTAAATACATTAAACTTTTGAGATAAATTATTACTGTAATTCGGTGTTTAACCCCCACAAGGAAGTGTCAATCGTGGCCATTTGATAGGCAAGAGTTCACAATTACCTACATTATAATTGTGATCTAAGGAGGAGAACTTTCTGCAAAAAAAAAGCCACTGGCTCCAGATGTAGGAGAATATCCAACAAAAATATTCAGGAGCGATGGTGCAACCGAGGAAGGAAATTTTTTGGACTGCACATCCATGAAAAACAACAATCATTTGAACAGACGCATAGAAATCAATGGGTCTGTTTTCTATCCGCAAAAAAACAAAACAAACAGATAGCATACAGAACTTTCATCTTTAAGTCCTTACTCCAGTCGATCACCAGCTGTTATTTCTATAGCACGGCCAACACTTACGCTACCACTGCTAGAATCCTATGAAAAGTTGTTAAATATCTTTATAGAGAACCTATAAATTCATCCCATTCTTGCCACTGCCAAATGGATGCACAGCTAAGCGAATTTGCCATTCCAGGGCATGGTGGTAAGTTGTAGTCAGGGACATAACTACAGTGGTAGCAGCCATAGCAGCTGTTATGGGACCTTCATTATCAGGGGGCCCCAGCAACCAATCTGACAGACAGGTGTCTGTGCTGGGATTGTCTCACACGCAATTGTTTTTTAGTGCAGCTGCGCTGCTTCCATGCGATACATATTGGGGGGCGTGCCGTTGGGCGATCCAAATGATTCTGACTGAGCGCGGGATTTAACTTTCAAACTGTGTGGCAAGACAATGCACTTGCATAAATCGCGGCACAGCAGTGCATTCTGGTCATACAATGTACTTGTGGTGAACTCCAGCAGCCGGGTAAGTAAATATAGCCCATTATGCTGCGCGTTGTACAGCATAATGGGGGTCATTTACTAAGGGCCCGATTCGCGTTTTCCCGACGTGTTACCCGAATATTTACGATTTGCGCCGATTTTCCCTGTATTGCCCCGGGATTTTGGCGCATCGGCGCCGGCATGCACGTGACGGAAATCGGGGGGGCGTGGCCGAGCGAAAACCCGACGGATTCGGAAAAACTGCCGCATTTAAAACAATAAAAGTGTCGCTTGGGACGCGCTTACCTTCACTTGGTCCAGCCCGGTGAACTTGAGTGCGTTCAGATGCTTTTCAGCGCAGCAGCGCCACCTGGTGGACGTCGGAGGAACTACCTTGATGAATCCCGGCCTGAGCCGAATCCAGCGCAGAGAACGCGCCACTGGATCGCGAACGGACCTGGTAAGAAAATCTGCCCCAATATGTATATAACATATATGTGATGTATATATGCAGCATATGTATCGGTGTATGGTGTGTGTATACACTGTGGGGCTCACTCACCAAGGGTCCGTGGACTGCACAAACGGGTATTCCGGCGATTACCGTTTTGCGCCACATTTAAAAGGGGATTGTGGCGCACACGATCGTATTTTGGCGCATCGGCGCGGGCTTTCATGTGACAGAAATCAGGGGGCAAATCGCCGGACGATCCAACAGATTCGGACTGAGTGCATGATTTAACATTTAAATTGTGTTGCAAGACAATGCACTTACATGCACCGCAAAGAAGATGGGGAACTCCAGCGGACCTGATCGGGGACGCAACACATGCAGGATATCGGGCGCACGATCTTAGTGAATTGCGCCCGAGTCCATGATCAGCAGGAATTGCGACAGGACCGGGTAAGTAAATGTGCCCCTGCATGTGTGTATATATGCTGTGCATTTGTATATGGCACTGTATGTGTGTGTATATGTTCTATATGTGTGCGCATGACTGTATAAATGTTTGATTGTAACTCGCATTTGTGTGAGTATAAAAATATGTATACTTTTTAAGTGGGAAGGGGGACCCCATTTAGAAGTCTGCTATGGGGCCCTGCCTCTAGTAGTTAAGCCCCTAGTAGTGATGGTTACAATGGTTGCTGAAAAGAAATATTTGATAGAAAAAGGTAAATTAAGGACATATATTTTGTAAATAACAAACATATATATATGTTAATGGTTTTACTATGGCATGAGGAATGAATGTATTGTTTGTGTCTGTGTTCTGCATACTCCAGCTTCATACCTTACTGCAGGTATTACAACACCCCAAAACAAGAAGAACAAGATGATGTAGGAGGAGCCGCTAATTCATCCTATATGTTTCATTTCACAATGTTGCATTATAGATGTATACATTTTCTCCCCATTATTCATCACATACTCCCTAGTGAAGCAGTGACACTTCCCGACATGTTCCACCCTGCAGCTCCTCCTTCCTCTGACTCTGTTTTACAAGCTGAATTATAAGTTATCTCTGGATTGTTGGCCAATGTAGCAATGGATGGATTATTATTAAGTAACTACGGTATTCCAATTATTTCAATTGTATCGGAAAGACGTTATTAAAAAGACAGATACAGATGAGACATAAATGATAAAAGTAGCGACGTATAAGGTCACATGATTTTCATTTTTTATGAATTCCTTTAAAGGATTTGTACCGACTTTTATAGGACATCTATCACCAGGATGAAGGATTATACACCCAGAACACTGACACACTGGTGTGTGCTCCCTCTGGAAGGATCTGCTCTTCTTTTAACTTCTTATGCTCTTAATTTAAAAAAAAAAAAGGCTTTACAAATTATGCAAATTAGCCTGAGGGGCTCCAGTCTCTATAGCTGTTAACTGAACCCAGAGCTCTCAGGCTCATTTGCATAATTTTAAGAGACTTTTTTTGTAAAAATAAGGGCATAAGAAGCTAAAAAAAGAGTGGATCCTGCCAGAGGGGGCACGGGCCAGCATGTAAGTGTGTTGGGTTTACAACCCTACATCCTGGTGGAAGATGTCCTTTAAGTTATCCACAGAAAAGGGATATCAAGCTTATCTGTGAGGGCTTAACTGCTGGGACCCGCAGCAATCTGGCTAATAAGAATCCAATTCTCACTAATGGGTGGAGCAGCAAGATGAGCTTGTGCCTTGCCGCACCATTCAGTTGTATGGGAATATCGGAAATAGTACACTCTGGTATCCCCTGCACTCTCATAGACAGTGAATGAGCTATACTTGCCAATTTCCGACAGTACCATGCAATTGAATGGAGTGGCAGGACGTATGCTCGGTCATCAGTGTCAAGAAGGGAACTAATTGGGGACCAGTCCAAAATAAACCTTTGATACACGCATAAGCATGAGCTCTTAAAGGGGTTCTCTGTTCATAACATGTTAGGCCCTATAGACAAGAATGGGGGTCTGTTGTACCCCCATTGCACCAAGATCATCAATTGCAGTGTTCAACTATTTCCGCCAGCACCATAGAGATAAAGGGAGCAGGCAGCGCATGCGCGACTAGCTGCTATGGTCATCTCGGTTGCAACAGAGATACAACAGACACCCCTTCTTATGATCTGTGGTGGTCCCGTGACTGAGACCCCCACCGATTTGTAAGTTAGAACCTATCGACTCTGGGCTTGCATAAGCTTACAGGGAAAACCTTGGACACTGCCCAATTGACTATCCTCTATATAATAATAATTTCTGGATATTATGTAATAGAATCATATCATAGAATAAAACAGAACTGATGTTGGATTTTGTCATGATATTACAAGATTATCTTGTATTGAAATTTTGGGTAACTGGTAGTAGATTTCACAAGAGGAACTAATGTCATAAGGCCATAAGCATGACTGAGTAATTATACATAGCAGGGTTGGGTTTACTGTAGGGATTGCTGCTGCCTTACATTGTACTGCACAACAGGAATAGTGAAAAGACATCTTGAAATACAGATCTCAGCTGCTTTCTTTACGTGAATAAAGCCTTAGTGATCTCTAAGCCCCTTCCATTATATTATCTGGTAGCTCTTTTCAAAACTCCCAGAATTATTGAGTAATGGACCACCCTGAACACAGATATGGTTTAGTCCGCTGTTTGGATTATGGAATCCAAAAAATGCAGAACGGAAGTGCACACTTGCCAATGGTCTTGTGCCTCAGGATTGTCACTTACTTTTTATTTAGAGGCAAAATAAAATGGTTTTTCAAGAATCTCGAAAAACACCATGTATGAAGGGGCTCCTAATTCTGTCCGACTGGGCCACAGTCGTGGGGAGTCATAATGCCCAACGGATCTTCTCTGAAAATTCACGTTTTCTGGTGGGTTGGTATCTGGACTTATTACAGTATTTCTTACCAATTAGAGCTTGGTAAGTATGTATCCAAGTCATGTACTAAGCCATGACTTTAGTGTGAACACAGTCTTAAAGAGGTGAAACACTTTAGACTGATAAAAGATACAGAAGACCAGCAGTGTATAGCAGGCTGAGAGTGTCATCGTGTTTTTTATAGATCTTATGGATCTCATCATCTCTCATGACTCTGATCTGCCTCATCTCTCTTTTCCTATGTGTCAGATACTAGTAGAACATTTAGAAGCTAATTAAAAGTGTAGATAAACCTGTACCCTTATAATCTAAGCACATTGTCAGCACACAGCATCTCATAGCACAGAGGAATCATGAAGTGTCTGCTTAGGGTGTCCCCGCCCACACTTTTACACTGACCATCACTGAATGATGGGAGCTAAAACAGCAATAAAGCTGAGTAAAATTGTAAAGGGGGTTAAAAATTATCTTTATTTTGTAAACATCCACTGGCAAAAATTCTTTAAAAAGAAAAAGGAAAAATCGAGCAGAGAGTTGGGCATCCCCCCCGATATGGTAGATGATGTGAGACTGTTAGAGAGTTTGGCACATTCGGACCCTATAGAAGAGGGTCAGGGTCCATTCACCACTCTTAAAAACAAATAGGATCATCCTCCAGAAAGAGGCAAGGTGGATTTTTACACTCAACACTGTTCACCCGGAGGGTCTGAATGACCAATTGATCTTTACATCCTTCCTCTGATCACATACATTACCCTCTCAATAGGTAGCCCCATTATATCCCACATTTTAGCCTTCCTCAGCCGCCAGGGATATATGCCTGCGTGCCTTCTGGATCACAGATACGATCTCTGCAACATCCACTACGTCCACTATTGTACAGATAAGTGTCCCGTCCCACACTTGGAAACGGGGGTAGGTCCAATTCTCCCCTAGCCTGTTTTTTACAAGGGTATTTAAACCTACATAGCATGATGATAAACAGCTAGTAGGCTTATTTTTTACGAGCGGTCGCTGCGCACGCCCGGTGCTTGTGTATGGCGCGTGGCGATTCGCCCTCCGCAGTCTTGCGCCGCTCTCCGTCCGGGTGTATGTACAGCCTAGTTTGTCCTAGCCAGTAGGGCAAACTATTTCCATTCGTTTGTCTGCCGTGGTCCTTCTATAGTCACCTGTCATGTCACGAGTGGTATACACGCCCACCAAGGGTTGGGCTCCTTAGCGCTGCCACGGCAACGTATCGTTTACGAAACCTCCCCGCACTAACCAGCGCATGCGCACTAGCTACATGCCGGATTACTCAGCGGTCCGATGACCGCAAATGTTTCAGGTCCCCTTTGCGGTCCGCCTCACTCTCTGTGGAGCGGCCCGCCAGAGCGGACCAATAGGAGCCATGGCATTAAGGTGCGTCCATTTACAAGGCAGCAAGGCGGAAATGCTCTCTGTTTGGCGCGATCACAATGCCAACCTGCAGTATGATGGTCTCCTGATCCACCACCCGGACTGGAGACCTGCAGTCTTTTCTGGGGTTATTTGCTGACAGCAATCCCAATGTCTTTGTGCATGCCACTTAGTGTTTTCACCTCCGACCAGCTTTTTTATGTAGCGACGGATACCAGCACCTTTTGCATTTTTATCCCTCTGAAGACTGCAAACGAAACGCGTCAGGGACATTGGCGTTTGTAGGAGGCATGCTTCAGTCCAACAGGAACAGCTGTGGACTGCCCTTGTAAGGGCGGGAGTCAAAGGGGACAATCTAGGGACAGATATCCAGTTCCCCCTGGTACCCCCGACCGCCAGCCCGTGGGGACGCTTTACGTCTGAACCATGGTAAGAGTAACTTTTCTGGATTATTTTTACCTGGATGTGGCAAGTTTATCTATAAAGAGCATTTCTGCATTGAGGTATTTGTGTTACACTTAATGACAGTAGACACATGATACACTTTTGCATTTTAAAGTTTTTGGATTAAAAGTTATATTTTATTTATTAATCACACTCACTCCCTTCCTGTGCTTCTTTATCTGATATATCGTGAGTTGACCCAATGGTTATTTGGCTGCTTCTGTACTTAATTTATTAAACTAAACAAGAAAAAAGGAAATATCACATGGTCATAAGTGATAGTCACATTTAACTCACATGCTGTCCATTTCCTTTGAATCCTTCTTGAGAAGGTTTGACTTCTTAACTGGAGTCCAGCTGTGTTCAAATAAACCGATTAGACTTGATTAGGAAAGGCTCAAACCTGTCTATACAAGACCTCAACGCTCACAGTTCATGTCAGAGTACATAAGAATCATCTGGTCTAAGGAACTGCCCAAGGAGCTCAGAGACAGATTTTTGGCAAGGCATAGATGTCACATGGCACAGGCTACAAAAGAATTTCTGCAGTGGTGGCCGCATCATGCTATGGAGGTATTTTTCAGCTGCAGGAACAGGACTACTGGTTGCAATTGAAAGAAAGATGAATGTGGCCAAGTACAGAGATAATTGGCAAACCCCTTTAACAGGTCTCTTTTCCTCACTAATGTGCAGGGTGCGCCAGATTATTAAAGATTATTGATAATCTGGCGCACCCTTCAAGTGCAATTCGTACTTAAACTCAGTGTGCAGCATGGCCGGGAAGAGGTATTTTGGTGCCCTCGTGGTCCATCCCATTCTTTTTCCTGTAGGCGCCTCATTGTTGCCAATCCTCCTCCATCAGGTAGATAATTGTGACCTCCCTCCTCCATCAACCACATATTGTTGCAATCCTTTTCATATTATGGCCCCCTGTCCTCCATCCTCTCTTATGTTGCAGCCCCCTCTCCCCGAAACTAAATAAAAGAACTTTTCTTTTATCATTCCCCGCAGCAGCTGGGAAGAGGAGCTACCTTCACAGCAGGAGCTGATCTCACCTGCAGGTCTCAATGTCTCTGCTGCACTGCATCTATAACGTGTCAGTCAATAGCTTTGTATAAAATTTGAATAAATCAGTTACAAGTATGGCGCTGATATTTGTAATAGGATAACTATGTGGTATCTTTTTTTCACATATATTGTTGTGGAAGGGGGCCCCGCGTTGGCTGCCGAGCTGGGGGGCCCCATCTTAAATGAGGTGCTCCATACCGCTGGGACCCTTAATCTGGCCCTGCCTGCAGGTCTCAATGTCTCTGCTGCACTGCATCTATAACGTGTCAGAGAATAATATTAACCTTAATGTCCCCCACATAGTATAATGCCTTTATAATGATAATAATAATTCTTTTATTTATATAGTGCACACAGATTACGCTGCACAGAGCTTGCTAAATCAGTCCTTGTCCCTTTCCTGTGGATAACCCACCAAAGGACCTGTATATTACCCCTTAATGCAACTCTGCAATACCCACTGTTTTATTTTATCCTCTCTTTACTTTTGTTCCCCAACTTTAATTTATCTCCCCTTCACTCTCCTTCATATAATACTTACTGTACTCCTACCCCCACCACTACTCATACTGTGGCCTCCTATTCTCCATCTCCCTCATATTTTGGCCTTTTATTCCCCATTTCCCTCATATTGTGGCCTCCTGTCCTCCATCTCTTTCATATTGCAGCCTCCTCCCCTCTATGCATCTCATATTATGGCCCCTTTCCTCCATCCTCCCTTATATTTTAGCCTCTCTCCTCCCTCTTATTGTGACCTCCCTCCTCCATCCTTTTCATATTATGGCCCCCTGTCCTCCATCCTCTCTTATGTTGCGTCCCCCTCTCCCCAAAACAAAAAAAAGTAATTGTCTTTTATTGTTCCCCCGCAGCGGTCCTGCTTCTTCTCTACATGCTCTGGCTCTTAGCTGACTTGGAGGAAGGGGACGGGGCCAGCTGGGAAGAGGAGCTACCTCCACAGCAGGAGCTGATCTTACCTGCAGGTCTCAATGTCTCCACTGCTCTGCATCTATAACGTGTCAGGGCATAGACCAGGAGAAAGGAGAAACCGTGACATTCTCCCAACCGCCCGGGACGGCAGAACACTGCCGAAACAACTGGGACAGTCTCGCCTAATCCGGGACAGTTGGAAACTATGACAGACAGGAACATTTCAATCTTAAATGCTCAATAGCTTTGTATAAAATTTGAATAAATCAGTTACAAGAAATATCAATAAATATAAAGTTCTCTTTCCACTTAGTTTGGCTATTATCATCCTCCAACCTTCCTTTATAATATGCTTTCCACTCTCTCCTGCCGAATTAAATTTTACTGGACGGAAGTTCGTTACAAAGGGGAGGGAAGAGAAGTGCATCGCAGCAGATTGGACTACCCTTCACCCACAAGCACGGGTGGAGGAATTCAAATTACAGACAGCGGGGCAGATATATCCATGCTTCCACGCCTGTTTTCTGGCTTAGAAGTAGTGAAATAATCGCAAATTGCATATACGCTTCCTCCACGCCATTTGGGGTGTGGAGGGGCGCGGCGGGCCCTGGAGGGGAGGGGCATTTTCACCCTGTGCCTGCATTCTTAAGAAACCAGCGAACTTTTGTTTGCTGGCTTTCATGCAAAACTACACCAGGTTGGACCGGGACTAGTTTTGCCTGGCGACCACCCGCAGATACATTGAGAGGCCTAAGCGTGGCCGCTACCAAACACCTCTCCCACCGCCTATAGAAATGAAAGCATCTACAAAAGTTTTATGGTGTAGTAACTTAAATTCCCTTTAAGTTCTTTTTGGATCTGTACGGTGGCACCCAGAGAATGACCCCCTAAAGTTTTGAATAGAGGACCAAGGACAATGAGACACAAATCATCTAATTTACTTCAATGTGCGTTATATGTATATATATGTATGTATATGTAGTCCTTGAGTACAGGAAAACCTATGAACATAGATGCATCACAGTATCTGGTCACGTTCAATCTGTAAAAATAATATTATGTAATACGTGTTGATTTCTCCAGTAAAATCACATCCTTCTCCTTACATCACCTTATAAAAAGTTCTGAAATCTGAGTCCTCGTACAGTGAACTCCATAGTTCCCTGATGATGATGCATATTCATGAGTCAGGCCCTTTAATAAGCAATAAAACCTGCACACAGGGAACCTTTTAAAATATTTCTAAAAATAAACTAATCCCTTCATATAAGAGACGACGACAAAGATTGTTATGAGAATTATCGATGACAAATCCTGGTAGCATTGAAAAACTGAGAATTTTGCAAGACCCTCTTATTTAAGGTAAATCAGGATTATCCAAATCTTCACAATGTATGACATCATTTGTCAATGGGTGTTTTATTCATGTATTCTATAATAACATATCTATATTATATGATCCACAGACAGTGCACGTCAGCACATGTATCAAGCTTCAGTCCTTATTGTACCAAAATGTGAAATAATTTTCACCCCTTGAAAGTAGTCATCCTCCACTGTCAACTGGGTGTTGACAGTGTGTGTGGGCAGGTGATCAGGACTCTCCTCGGAGTCCTGACAGGATTTAGGCCCCATGCACAAAAACGTATGGGGGACGTATGTACATCTGTTAGCTTGCGGCAGTACATACGTCCCCAGTAGACGGTAATGGCAGCACAGCGTATTACTCCGTGCAGGGGGAAAAGATAGGAAATGTCCTATCTTTTCCTGTGTTACGGCCTGTACGCCGTGGATTTCTATGGTGAGGGGTCACCCCTCCTCTCCATGGCGCCGGCATACATTCGTGTGCATGTGGGCTTACTCTGCTTTTTATGAAGAAATCTTACCCAAAAATGTATATACCTGTATCACAGGGCACAGCTTTTTCTGCTTTGATGTTATGCGGTTTCTAGGTAATCTTCTGACGGATTTATTTTACATTTAAAATGGGTTCTAATTAGACATTTATGGATCTACAGGATATGCCAATATCTGACAGGAGGTGCCATAGTTAGGAGAATAGATGCATTTCTTTCTCTCTAGTCTTATTTAAATCCAAAGATTTCAGCATTTAGTTGTCTGTTAGGTGGGGACACTGAATTAAAGGGAACCACCTTCAACTTTCAAACCCCACCATGAACCTCAAACAGTACCATATAAATGACTGTAATTCTTGTGGAATGATGCCAGTGTGGCTCCTCTGCATTGGTGCTTAGGCACAAAAAAGACTTTGTCTATTGTCCATCATTTTCTTCTAAGATCAAGTCAAGTTTTTGGAAAATCTCTCCCGCCTTCTCACAGGCACTCCAGCTGGTAAAATCCACCCCCTCTGCAAATCCTGTGTCACAGCCCCCAACCCCACTACAACCGGGTTTGAAAATGCTGTGCATGCGCGGTTTGCTGCTCATTCCATCGCTGGGCAGCATGTACTGGGCCGTACTGTGTGAAATTCTAGCTGCAAGTGAGAGATAGTTTGCACCATTGCACCAAGAGGGACAAAAGATTGCCTAAGCCACAACTTTTGCTCCTTCCCTTGCTACACCTCCACCCAGTATAAGTTCCCCCTTACTGCCCTCCCTCTCCCCCTCACATTGGGGGTCATTTACTAAGGGCCTGATTCGCGTTTTCCCGAAGTGTTACCCGAATATTTCCGATTTGCGCCGATTGTACCAGAATAGCCCCAGGATTTTGGCGAATGCGATCGGATTGTGGCGCATCGGCGCCGGCATGCTCGCAACAGAAATCGGGGGGCGTGGCCGAGCGAAAACCCGACGGATTTGGAAAAACCACCGCATTTAAAAAAAAAATTGTGTTGCGAAAATTTCACTCACCTTCATCCAGTATAGGCCGGTGTATTTCGAGGCATTCCAGCGAACTTCAGCGCAGCAGCGCCATGTGGTGGACGGCGGAGGAACTACCATCATAAATCCCAGCCGGACCCGAATCCAGCGCAGTGAACATGCCGCTGGATCGTGAATGGGCCGGGTAAGTAAATCTGCCCCATTGTGTCCCAACAGCTCCCTATCACATT
This sequence comes from Engystomops pustulosus, assembly GCA_019512145.1. Taxonomy (NCBI): domain Eukaryota; kingdom Metazoa; phylum Chordata; class Amphibia; order Anura; family Leptodactylidae; genus Engystomops; species Engystomops pustulosus. The sequence goes on from CM033645.1 coordinate 192,561,132, forward strand.
GTAGCTCCTCTAATATTGTGCCCCCAACTACCCCTCATATTAAAGCAGCTCACCCTATTATTGTCCTCCCTACCAGCAGTTTCCCCTGTTATTGTGCCCCGCAGTTCCACTTGTTATTGTGTTCTCCAGCTGCTTCTCCCCCTTTTATTGTGCACCCCAGCAGCAGCTTCCCCTATTATTGTGCTACCCACCAGCTGCCCCCCTGTTATTGTGCCCCCAACCATCTTCCCCTGTTGTTGTGCCCCTCAGCAGTTCCTCCTTTCATAATGTCCCCCCAACAGCTCCCCTTCTAGTGATGGGCCGCCTGGCTCTTTCTATCGAGCTGGATAATTAGCCTTCGCTCAGTAAAAAGCAAATGCTTTTCTGACTCCTGAACGGCTCCCAGCTACCTAATCCCTGTCCCCCAGTAAAAAGTAACATGCAACAGTGTTACTGAATAGGGCTTACAGTAAAGCCAAGCTTCAATGGCCATTGTGTCTACATCTCCCGAGCACACTCCCATAGCACTAGCGGTCCTGCCCCCCAGTCCATAGAGTCGGTGACGGCCAGAACCGTGACGTAGCCTGAGCGCCCCAGGGCAATTAGCATAATTTTTAGAACTATACATTTCATGTCAGTGCCGTGCCTGCGAGATGACTGTGGGAGCGATGAGCAGCGGTGCTTCTCTGCAGTGCATCACTCCCACTTATAGTCCTCTCGGCAGTCCAACTCCTGCTTAAGTTATGGCTGTCTGGGGGGGGGGGGGGGAGAACCCCTCCATGCTCTTAACAAGCATGGTCTTGAAAAGCTGTTACCAGGGCCGGATTATAGGCGGGGCTCCCGGGGCTCTAGCCCCGGGGCCCCCACCATCTTGCCCCCCCAGGGGGCCCCCACCATCTGACAAGGTTTTCCGACGAGTCATACGTGCCGGAGATTCAAGTACGCGAGCGGAGTTATGGCTGTCCGGGGGTCGGAAGGGGTTGTGCCGCCTGCCGCTGGCTATTCTAGTGTCTCCACTCTGCGGCGTTCTGTATCGGAGAAGCTCCGATGCTGCTTAGTGCTGTGACAGAGTAGAAAGTGACACGCGCTGACACTTCCTGCTCTGTCACACTAATGACTGAAGCAGCGCACGGGACGGTAAGCGTCCCAGCGCTGGTAGCGTAATGACGTCTTTACGCTGGCAGCACTGGGCGCGTTACACTGTGCGCAGAAGATAGAAGCCAGGAGGAACCCTCCCTCCACCTCACCGACACAGCGGCACAACCGGCAACTTTCCCTTCTGCCGGCTTACCCTTCTGCCGGTGTCCCTATGGAAAGGGGTGAGCACTGCTAATCCGTCCGCCTCTAAAGCCGAATGTGTGCTACACTTGGGCATGAACACATTGTATATAGTGATTGCTGGGGGAGCTGTATATAGTGATTGCTGGGGGAGCTGTATATAGTGATTGCTATGGGAGCTGTATATAGTGATTGCTGGGGGAGCTGTATATAGTGGTTGCTTGGGGAGCTGTATATAGTGATTGCTGGGGGAGCTGTATATAGTGATTGCTGGGGGAGCTGGTGCCGCCTGTCGCTGGCTATTCTAGTGTCTCCACTCTGCGGCTGCGGCGTTCTGTATCGGAGAAGCTCCAATACTGCTTAGAGTCGTGACAGAGCAGAAAGTGACACGCGCTGACACTTCCTGCTCTGTCACACTAATGACTAAAGCAGCGCACGGGACGGTAAGCGCCCCAGTGCTGACAGCGTAATCACGTCTTTACGCTGGCAGCGCTGGGCGCGTTACACTGTGCGCAAAAGATAGAAGCCAGGAGGAACCCTCCCTCCACCTCACCGACACAGCAGACCGTCCAGCGGTCCAGCTGCCGGAAACTCTCCCTTCTGCCGGCTTACAACGCTGGCCGCCCTTCCCCAAGCTGTGTGTATGTGATGTGTGTGTGTATGTGCTGTGTGTGTGTATGTGCTGTGTGTGTGTATGTGCTGTGTGTGTATGTGCATGAATGTGCTGTGTGTGTGTGTGTGCTGTGTGTGTGCTGTGTGTGTGTGTATGTGCTGTGTGTGTGTGTGTATGTGCTGTGTGTGTGCTGTGTGTGTGTGTATGTATGTGCTGTGCTGTACACCCCACGCTGTACAGCGTGTGCCTTTTTTATCTGGTTTAGGTAACTATATTGGCTCCATATGAGGTGTATAGAGGCTATACTTATGTGACTTTTTTACTCAGGTCCTTTGATTGATACCGTATGGCATAAACCAGTTATGACTTTTTCAAATTGATTATCGATCCTGGTACTACTTGGCACTCTCTGTTTTTATCAAATTGATTATCGATCCTGGTACTACTTGGCACTCTCTGTTTTTAAAACTTGTATTGTTGTTGTTGCAATGCCTCTGTTCATTATCGATTTTCTACAATAAAAGTAATTGTTGCAATGCCTCTGTTCATTATCGATTTTCTACAATAAAAGTAATTTTTGTTTAATATTCTTTAATTAACTGTGTGGTTTTTCAAAATTTTGGTGGTGTGATATAACATAACAGGGGGTTGTTTGTTGAAACCTTTGCCCACACCCCTTGTTTAGCATTTTTTTGGCTTGATGTGTATGTATATGCAGCGTGTCTTTTATATGCTGTATGTACGTGTGTATATAAGTGTGTAGGTATAAGTGAAGACATGCTGTATGTACGTGTGTATATAAGTGTGTAGGTATAAGTGAAGACATGCATGTATGTGTGTACAAGTATAGAATGTGTGTATATGAAAGTGTATAAATGTGTGTAAATGTATAAACGTGTACAAATATGTATGCATATATTTTTTTTAAGGCTACATTCACTCGGCCACTGGGGGACGTATATACGCTCAGTGTTAGGTTGCTTCACAGATCACTTGGCCCGCCTTCTCCCCACACCTGTGTGGTGTGTGTGTGTGTAGTGTGCTGTGTATTTCTTCTGGTGTGTATGTCTGTACGCTGTGTGTGCTGTGTAGTGCGTGTGTGGTGGTTTGTGCTTGAGTGTGTGGTGATTGTGTGTATGTGATGTGTGGGTATGTGCATGTGTGTTGTGTATTGCTTGTGTGTGTATGTGCTGTTGTGTGTATGTGCATGAATGTTGCGTGTGTGTGTGTGTGCTGTGTGTGTGTGCTGTGTTGTGTATGTGCTTGTGTGTGTGTGTATGTGCTGTGTGTGTGATGTGTATGTGGTATGTATGTGCTGTGAGTACAACCCACGCTGTACAGCGGTGGGCCTTTTTATCTGGTTAGGTACTATATTGGTCTCCATATGAGTGTATAGAGGCTATCTTAGTGACTTTTTTACTCAGGTCCTTTAATTGATACCGTAATGGCATAAACCAGTTATTTACTTTCAAATTGATTATCGATCTCTGTTACTACTGTGCACTCGCCTGTTTTTAAACTTGTATTGTGTTGTTAAAATCCCTCTGTTCATTACGATTTTTCACAATAAAAGTAATTTTTGTTTAATATTCTTTAATTAACTGTGTGGTTTTTCAAAATTTTTGGTGGTGTGAATAACATAACAGGGGTTGTTTGTTGAACCTTTGCCCACACCCCTTGTTTAGCATTTTTGGCTTGATGTGTATGTATATGCAGCGTGTCTTTTATATGCTGTATGTACGTGTGTATATAAGTGTGTAGGTATAAGTGAAGACATGCATGTATGTGTGTACAAGTATAGAATGTGTGTATATGAAAGTGTATAAATGTGTGTAAATGTATAAACGTGTACAAATATGTATGCATATATTTTTTTTAAGGCTACATTCACTCGGCCACTGGGGGACGTATATACGCTCAGTGTTAGGTTGCTTCACAGATCACTTGGCCCGCCTTCTCCCCACACCGAGTGATCTGTGAACTCACTAAAAGAGGAGAAGTGGCAGTGTGAAGTCCTTCTTTTAGTAACTGTAAGTACAAAAAAGAACTTTGAGTAAAAAGACACCCTACACATGGCCCTCCCCATGCCACCTATAACTGAAGGTCTCACCTCACCAAAATAAAGAAGGTGCTCAGTTATGGGTGGCCTTAGATAATAAGCCCCTTTTACACAAACATTATGGGGACGTATATTTGGCCGCACAATTTGCAGCAGGATATGTTTCCCCATAGACGCCTTTGGCAATAGTACAGTGAATACAAGGTGTGTCTCTGTCCCATAATGTTCACAGAAAAAGAGTTTGCTCTGTCTTTTCCTGTAAGGGTGATGGCACACGTGGCGTTTTTGGCCCGTTTTTTAAGCAGTCCTTCAAAAAACGCATGCGTTTTTGACAGGTTTGACCAATTAATTGAATTCAAACTGGTCAAAAACACATGCGGTTTTTGACGGGACTGCTTAAAAATGGGCCAAAAACGCATTCAAACATATAGCTAATTCTTACCCATTTTCAAACCAACAATGACCAATTTGTCTCCACTGTATCAATTATCTACCCTCACACCCACATGTCTGACGCACGACTGATGTGTTTGCCCCATCATCCACTCACATCTATCAGAGTTACCCCTCACATCGTCAACAGAACCCACTGTGCTCCACATTTATCATTACTACACCTAACACCACAAATGGGTAACCACACGTGCCCACCTTCTATCATATACAACCCTCTTCAATCCACTCCTGAGACCACCACTGTGCAGCCTCCCCACATAGATCATCTCTACCCCACCACACACGTCACAACAAAATCTGACCACTGGTTGCCCACCCGCACTCTATGTCATATATATACCCCTCACCCCACAAACTTGAATGCACCGTGTGGCACCCACATATATTCATATATCCCCCCCACATATATATCATAATACCCCCCACCATACTTCATACCCACATATATTCATATATGCCCCCTCACACACAACTGACCACACTGTACCCCCCACATATATTCAGATATACGCCACTCACACCCAACGTGAGATCACCAACTGTACCACACCAAAATCATATATACCCCTCACACCACCACAACTGTCCAACTGTTGCACCTATAATGCTTACACAAATGAGTTCCCCATAGAGCTTTCATAGGTAGGTCTTCTCATTTAGAAACAGGACTCATGCCGTAATGGACGAGTGAGAGTTAAGAATGTATTATACTTCGATGACTGTGGAATACTAATAATACATGTATTTGAAGATTGGCTTGCCCCCCCACCAATTAACCGGTTAAGGGGACCCTTTCCGGTCTGGGATTTTTCATTTCACGATTTTCCACTCCCCACCATCAAAAAATGAATATAACTTTTTTTTTTTTACCGTAAAGACCTGTTTGTGACGGCTTGATTTTCTGTGTAAACAATTGCAATCCATGGTGATGGTATTTAATATTCACATGCCGTGTAGCGGAAGCGGGGGAGGAAAAAACAATTCCAAACGCGCAGTGCAAAATGGTGTGAAAACAACGCATTTGTGCCGTATTCTTGTGGGCTGGAAATTACAGCCGTGGTGTGGTGTGTTTTGCGACATGTGACATCTTTTCAATGATATCATTTTTTAGACTGTGAACGACCTTTTGATCACTTTTTATAAGATATTGCACTTTTATAGTTTTTAATGTTTTCAAAATGGCAAAAACGTGATTTTCAATTTTGGGCACTATTTTCGTTACGGCTTAAGCGCAGTGAAAAACCGTTAATATATTTCGATAGATCGGGCTTTTCGGATGCGGTGTGATACCTATGTTGATATGATTTACTGTTTATTATACTTATATCAGTTCTAGGGAAAGCGAGGTGATTAGAATTTTTAGGTTTTTATATATAATTTTTTTAAAAACTTTTTTATTTTTACTATTTTCAACTCCCTAGGGTACTTTAACCCTAGGTGTGTTATTATCCATAGGTGGGGACTCCCCTCCTATTCAGTGCTATCACCATGCAGAAAACAAACAGCCTCTCTCATTCTTCGGGAGACCCGAGGCTGGGGACGCGATCGCGCTCCTCGATGACGCGGGACGACGATCTAGGCAGTGGCGCCACATCTTTTGAAGCTGCTGGTTGCTTTGCCGGAGCGATCACTGTGAAACACCCCGCGTTGGTTGTTAGCACAGATTGCGGGGTGTTACTGTGAAGGGTGATGTCAGAAGTGGCGCTTTGTCTGCCTTGATGCAGACAAAGCCGCGCCCCCGGGGCGGCCTCGCCGGCCAATCGATCTGCGTTTCTATTAAATTAGCGCAAACACCGGGACTCATCCGATCGCAGGTGTTTCCATAGAAACGCCAATGCGATTGGTCCGAGGCCGCCCCGGGGGGCCGTGTCGGCTTTTTTGCTTTTGCAGAAAAAGCGCCACGTCTGACATCACCAAGTTTTGCTGCAATATGCAGCAAAGACTTACCGGCTATGAGAGGGTTCAGCCCGTGGCCCTCTCCATGCAGTAGACCCGCGGCGTCTCGTGAACCAGTTAATTATTTCATATGCTTCCCCCCCCACAATGAATATATTATACTCCTCCCCCACAATGAATATATATAATTATCTGGCCCCCACAATGAATTATATATATCCCCCAACAAGTAATTATATAATATGCCCCCCCACACAAATGAATTATATTAATCCCTCCCCACCCCCCCGCCAATGAATTATTCCAATGAAACCCCCCCCCAAATGAAATTTTAAATGATACCCCGCCCCCCAAATGTTATATGATACCTCCCCCACAATGAATTATATGATACCCTCCCCCACAATGAATTATATGATATCCTCCCCCACAATGAATTATATGATACCCTCCCCCACAATGAATTATATAATATCCCCCCCACAATGAATTATATAATATGCTGCTCCCCACAATAAATTACTTCATGTTCTGCCCACCGATCCCCTCTCTCCACCAATGAATGATTTTATACAATAAGCCCCCACCATGTTTTTACTGCTGTTTGATGAAAAAAAAACCCCTCATACTCACCTCTGGCTCCCGCGGCTTCTTTCCTCGTCCTGCGTCCGGACAGGAAAGGGTGATCGCGCGGCCGCGCATCCCAGTTCATGGAGCGATGTGCGCCGGGGTGGTTTTCCGGCCACATCGCTCCAGTAATAGTGCTCGACCGGCCGTTTCCGGCCGCACCGAGCACTATACAGTGACGGGCAGGAGCTTCCTGTCCGGACGGACGGAGGCTCCTGCCCGACTGCCAAGGCGAGGTTCGGGGCCTGTCGGTGGGCCCAGCTGGAGACTTGGAGCGCCAGCCCGGGGCCCCTAACCTATAAATCCGGATCCGGGGGCCCGGCACTAGCGCTCCAATAGTGCCAATGATGATCCGGCTCTGGACAGCACCCCACCTCCGGGATGGCCTATGGCTCAGTCAAAGTTGATATGATCCATTGGGTTTCTATTATATTGAAAGTTCTGTAGTTCATATGGTAAAGAAATTGTGTCATTCATGATATTATACATTTCATAACACTGGGGTTCTTGGCTCTTGGACTCCCCTCAATTGTCAGAATGGAGGACCATAAGTTTCTCTTATCTGCTTGAAATAAAGGTGACTTCTGGGTTTTGGCTGTTCTCTAAATAAGTCACTGGAACACAAAATAGAGCTCCATTGTAAAGTGTATATTGACAAGGGGAACAAGGTAGACAGGGGATAAATATCATTAATGACATAACCCCTATAAGAAAAACACTGTAAATAGTATTGATATAGTATGCTTGGTTCTTCTATCAAATGTATACTGCATGCTTGCTTCTGTTACCATATCTATACAGTAAGCTTGATTCTCTTACCGTATCTACACAGTCTGCTTATCTATAAATACCAGCAAGCATTTCTCCAACAGCTTTCTAAAGTGTATGGGCAGAGGCATCGGTTTGATGCCACCAACTGGGGGCATAAATACTGTAGTTGTCTTGGGCAGCATCAACACGAATATGGCTCTGTCTATTACTACATACAGGCAGTCCCTGGGTTAAGAACAGAATAGGTTCTGTAGTTTTGTTCATAAGTTGAATTTGTATGTAAGTCGTAACTGTATATGTTATTGTCACGGGTGCCCCCGCAATCCATGTTGCTGATCACGGGTACACCCGTGCCCTCCTATGTCGTGCGGTGTTTCCCCCTGCCCGTACTCACCTCTCCAGGCTCTTGGCTCTGCTCGGGTCCTGGCATGTAGGCCGCACGCCTCCTTCCTTCCAGGCCGCGCGCTCTCGCGCCAACTTCTCAGGATTTAAGGGCCAGCGTCCTTCTAATTGGCGCTGGCTAATCCGGCTCCACTTTATAAATTTTTGATATAGCTGTTTATTGTAGCCAGGGGCTAAAGTACAATAAATTACTAACACCCAGAGGTCCGTTTGTAACTAGGGGTCGCCTGAAAGTCGGCTGTTCTTAAGTAGGGGACCGCCTGTATTGTAATTATTACTAGTAAACAGACAATTTTTTCTCTATTAATCCATCTCAGTGACGACATAAAAATCTACAATAACATAAGGGGCCTGTATGATATTTTTAAATGACCTTAGCTGCAGTGAGATAAGATAAAACTAGGAGAGTGGCTGCTGGCTGGGCATCAAGGACAAGGCATTGCCAACTATAAAAAGGGCAAATTTGATGCAATAGGTACTAAAAAAAGAAAAAGACATAAATATACTGCAAAGTCTTTTGCCAGGAGTTGCCAATAAGTGAATGAGACATGCAAAGATATACAAGATCACAGGACAGTTCCACTGTGGCAAATTAATAAACTATTTAATAAGTTAATAAACTGTTAATTACTTATATTTATCAATAAACTACATTAACATCATTATGAATAATAAATATTATTAAATATTAATCAATATTATTAATATTATTATTAATAAACTATATTAATATTAAAAAACTATTAATTCATTTTATTTATCATTTGATTTATTTTGGGTATTTTCTTCTGTTTAAAGGGGAACCTTAAACCATGCTGTAGCCTTCCATGTGAAGTGTCACCTGCATGATGTCTGATGTTGGGGTTTAGAGTATCAGGTGTTCTGCATCCTAAGGCTATATTTACACAAAGTATATTGACTTATCCATGAGGTTTTAATGACTTTTTTGCACAATTGTCTTTCCCTAGGACAGTGGTGGCGCACCTATGGCACAAGAGCCAGAGGTGGCACAAGATTCAGAAGGTGGCACTCGGAGCCTTTTCTGTGGGCACCCAGGCTATCGCTGCAGCAGAGAGTTCACCAGACAAGCCTGGAGTCCCATGTAACTTAAGAGACACTTTCCTGCTTAAGACTGCAGGAAGAGTAAGAAGGTGTGGACAGTTCGAGATTAGAGATGAGCGAGTATACTCGTCCGAGTATACTGCTCGGTCTAGTATTAAGCCTATCGGAAACCGGCTCGTTACTAGCGACGTATTCCCGGCTCGCAGATCGAGCATAAATTAAGTGAGAACAGTATTTTTATTACATAATAAAAATATCCCAGATGTTTACTGATGTTTGTGCTTGTAAGAACACATTGAAATAACACTATTCTTCACTTTCCAGGTGTTCGCGCGTGTTCACCCGCAATTAGGAGATGTTCGGAACATCTGGAATGTGAGGAATAGTGTTCTCTTTCAATGTGTTCTGCACTAAATAATGGTCGTGTTTTCACTGTTTTAATTTTTAATTCTATTCTTCACTTTGCAGCTGTGAGCGCGTATCTCCGACCTATCGGAGAAACCCGCACACCTGCAATGTGAAGAATAGAATTAAAACTTAAAAACATTGAAAACACGAACATTTAGGGCAAGAACCATTTAAATAACACTATTCTTCACTTTGCAGCTGTGCGCGCGTATCTCCGAACCTATCGGGAGACACGCCCGCACACCTGCAATGTGAAGATAAATTAAAACTTAAAAACAGTGAAAACACGAACATTTAAGTGCAGAACACCTTTAAATACACTATTCTTCACATTGCTGATGTGCGAGCACATCTCCGCCATTATCGGAAGACACGCGTAACATCTGCAAAGTGAAGATAGAATTACAACCTTAAAAACAGTGAACACAGGAGCATTTAAAGTGCAGACACATTGAAGAACACTATTCTTCACATTCCAGATGTTCTGAACATCTCCTAACTTAGCGGGAGACACCTGCGACACACCTGAAAGTGAAGATAGTGTTATTCATTTGTTTCTTACCAGCAAAACATCAGTAAACATCTGGGATATTTTATTATGCACTGTTCTTTTTAATGTTCTCTTTTACTACAAAAATGCTCGGGTCTCCCATTGACTTTATGGGGTTCGTGTTTCGATACGAGCACCCGAGCACCGGGAAAAGCTTGTATCGATAACAGCACCCGAGCATTTTAGTGCTCGCTCATCTCTATTCGAGATCATCATTGGAGTCCTGCTGCTGGCCCCATTATTCTTCCTGTAGAGAGAGACCCTGGAGAGGAGTACAATGATAGCTGAATTTGCCCCTCCTTCTTTCAACTGTATTGGTGGCATCAGGACACTATCAATTAACATTGTGGAACAACTGGCGCAGTATGTAACTGTCTAAAGTGCCATGTTGGCATTTGATGATAATAGAGATGAGCGAGCACTAAAGCTCGGGTACTTGTTATTTCGAGACAAATTTTCCCGATGCTCAGTGCTCGCTCGAATAACAGCCCCATTGATGCAATGGGAAGACTCGAGCTTTTTCAAGGGGACCAATGCCTCTGCACATGGAAGCTTGTCCAAACAACCTGGAAACCTCAGAAAAGGAATGGGAAACAACCACGGAATGGACATGAAACAGCAGGGCCAATCATGGATGCCTCTGAGTCTGCTAAAAAATAAACGCACCATTATCCAAATTATGGGTCAACACATGGCCATGACAGAGTGCAGAATAACTAGATAAGCACTAAAACATCCTAATTGCCCTAACACTAAAGGGGACAGCATGCAAGGCAAGCGGCAGCAGCTAGAAGGTGTCATGGGCCATAAACCCTAAATGACTCAGGCTTCAAACCAATGGGTGCAGAGAGGAACCACAAGGAGGTGAGCAAAAGCGCTGAAATTATTTCCATCTGTGAACAAAGAGTTTGACGGTATAATTTAAGTCCGATTAACACACGCTGGTGGCGACAAATTGACGCAATTTCCATAACTATCTGGTGATCAACACCCAAAAATTCAGCCTTGACACACGCTCGTTTGATAAGGGGAAGACGACATTTGAGTCAGCCATGGAGAGGACTTCCATGTTAAGAACGACAGTTGGGGCATCCACTTGCGCTTCTTATGATTGCAAACTGCAGGTCTCCCATCGTGGCGCGACAAGACGCGCCGAGTTCCACTATTATGTGGGTGTGAAACCTGAAAATTCTGTCTCCTGACAACAAGCGTCGTTTGATAAGGGACCATGTTATGGAGTCAGTGAACTATTAGTAATTAAAGGTGCTGCAGTTAAAACTATGTTATTGGATCTTGGCATGATCTTGGCGCTCCGCTGCCAGGGCGAAGCTTTCGCCATCAAGCCCCTGTCTCTAGGCCTAACCTCCCAAACAGTCACTGCTAGAAACCTTTTGTCATAAATCATGTAGTAGCGTTCCTTATAAGTTTGGATATTGGCGGGTGAGGGAATGTAAACCAGATGCGCAAAAAGTCACTGAAATAATATCGGTAAATTATCGAAAGTTTTTGCCAGTATATGTTGTGGATTACACACAGGGTGGCGACAAAGTTAACAAGTTTGATGTGGAAAGCCCTGTATAGCTCTTTGGGCGGTGTGCCTTTATCGCCTAGGCTCAGTCTTTGTAGCACCGCCTGTCTGTCGCTAGGCGACGGCACTGCTGGCTGTCCTAGAGCTCCGCACTGATGGCGCCATGCGCCACTGGATGTAATGGGGTTCGGAGGAGTGGAGAAGGGGTGGACGTAGTGAGGAGTATAGTGGATCCTTTGAGACCTGTTACCTGAGTTTAAAAACAGGCCCCGCATCCTCGGCGTCGCATCATAGTTACCAGCCCCCAGGGTCAGACCGTCCCATCCTCCACCAATTAATTGTATAGCCTTCTTATAAGTTTGTTATATGGTGGTGAGGGAAATGTAAACATATGCGCAATAATGCTAAATAATATGGTTCCTCATCAAATTTGTCCAGTATTTTTGTGGATCACCAGCAGGGTGGCGACAAAGTTAACAACCTTTGATGTGTAATCCATGAACAACCAAATTTCTGCCTTCACACCCATCGTTTGATAATCGGAGGACGATTTAATGGAGGGGGGGGGCAGCTATATGGACGACTTTTGGAGGTAGCATGAGACAACTTGGATGCTGCTATGGAACAATTTAATTTGATAGTGCCTTTAGGTGGCATTCCCAAAAAAGTTTTCAAAACCCTAGGAGCCGAGGTGCCCTTCCAGATAATGAAAATATTGAGTTGCCTGTATGTTGCAGTCCAAAAGTTTTCAAACCAGAGGAGAGTAAGGTGGCCCTCCAGAAAAATTGAATAGATTGAGTTGCTGTATGTGGCAGTCCAAAAAAGTTTTCAAACCAAGAGCAGGTGGTGGCCCTCCAGAAAAGAATAGATGGAGTCCTGTAGGTGGGCAGTCAAAAAAGTTTTCCAACCAAGGAGCATGTGGGTGGAGAGGTGTCCCTCCAGAAAAATTGAATAGATTGAGTGCCTGTATGTGGGCAGTCCAAAAAAGTTTTTCAAACCAGAGGACGCATGTAGTTGGCCCTCCAGAAAAATGATAGATTGAGTGCCTTTCTTTGGCAGTCCAAAAAAAGTTTTCAAACCAAGGAGCCGGTAGGTGGCCCTGCAGAAAAATGAAAGATTGAGTGCAGTATGTTGCAGTCCCACAATTGTTTTTAAAACAAGGACCGGGTAGGTGGCCCTCCAGAAAAATTAATGCATAGAGTATGTAGACACTGAATGGGTTAACTGTGGATGGGCGGTATGTTCCCCTAGGGTTTTGCTCATGCAAGGCTTACTGCTGAGGTGTGGGTTTGTCCAGCACCTTGGACACAGGTTATGGGAACAGCCTAATTAGCCTGGATAAAATGACTCCCAGAGTTGAGTGGGTTGTCTCTCTGTGTAGAGGCTGAGTAGGACACAGCCCTGACCTGTTTGTCTGGACGCAGCCACGGATCTTTGTTAGTGTGAGTTTAGTGGACTATTTTGTTAGTTACACCCTGACGGGTAGTTTTTTTTGTTTGTTTTATTCAAATATCCTGAATGTAAAGGCGGGTTTTAATTTTGCTGCAATAAACGCAGCGAGACCTGTTTGGACTGTAACCCGGTGTCACTGTCGTGAACTGCATCCCACCCGCCGCTACCACGGTCTCTACTGGGGCCAAATCCCCACATATGGTGCTGCTATCCGATTGCGGGCAGTTCAAAAAGACATACACCTGAAGCTCCTACAACAAAATCCAATCCTGCAACATGCCTGGCTGGTGAAAAGCAGGCAGGCCAATTGGCATTATACAGCAAGATGGAGGACTTTATTAAATCCCTGCAATGAGGCCAGAGCTAATCGGCAGCAGAGTCTGATGTTGGGGTTTAGAGTATCAGGTGTTCTGCATCCTAAGGCTTTATTTACACAAAGTATATTGACTTATCCATGAGGTTTTAATGACTTTTTTGCACAATTGTCTTTCCCTAGGACAGTGGTGGCGCACCTATGGCACAAGAGCCAGAGGTGGCACAAGATCCAGAAGGTGGCACTCGGAGCCTTTTCTGTGGGCACCCAGGCTATCGCCGCAGCAGAGAGTTCACCAGACAAGCCTGGAGTCCCATGTAACTTAAGAGACACTTTCCTGCTTAAGACTGCAGGAAGAGTAAGAAGGTGTGGACAGTTCGAGATTAGAGATGAGCGAGTATACTCGTCCGAGTATACTGCTCGGTCGAGTATTAGCATACTCGGACCGGCTCGTTACTCGGACGAGTATCTCGCCGGCTCGAGATCGAGCATTAAATTAAGTGAAGAACAGTATTTTTATTACATAATAAAATATCCCAGATGTTTACTGATGTTTTGCTTGTAAGAACACATTGAAATAACACTATTCTTCACTTTCCAGGTGTTCGCGCGTGTCACCCGCTAAGTTAGGAGATGTTCGGAACATCTGGAATGTGAAGAATAGTGTTCTTTCAATGTGTTCTGCACTTAAATGGTCGTGTTTTCACTGTTTTTAATGTTTTAATTCTATTCTTCACTTTGCAGCTGTGCGCGCGTTTCTCCGAACCTATCGGGAGACACGCGCGAACACCTGGAAAGTGAAGAATAGTGTTATTTCAATGTGTTCTTACAAGCAAAACATCAGTAAACATCTGGGATATTTTATTATGCACTGTTCTTTTAATGTTCTCTTTTACTAAAAAAATGCTCGGGTCTCCCATTGACTTTAATGGGGTTCGTTATTCGATACGAGCACCCGAGCATCGGGAAAAGCGCGTATCGAATAACGAGCACCCGAGCATTTTAGTGCTCGCTCATCTCTATTCGAGATCATCATTGGAGGTCCTGCTGCTGGCCCCATGATTCTTCCTGTAGAGAGAGACCCTGGAGAGGAGCTACAATGATAGTCTGAATTTGCCCTCCTTCTTTCAACTGTATTGGTGGCATCAGGACACTGATACAAATTACATTGTGGAACAACATGGCGCAGTATGTTACTGTCTAAATTGCCATGTTGGCATTTGATGATAAATAGAGATGAGCGAGCACTAAAATGCTCGGTACTTGTTATTCGAGACGAACTTTTCCCGATGCTCGAGTGCTCGTCCCTTGCAGGAGGACCCCTAGGATCTCTGAAAGCAGGACTGTTCTGGCACTACAGTGAAAAGTGGGAAGATAGGGAATTCTGGAGAGGGAGAACTTGACTTCAAGCACGATACACTTCGCGCTTGACTTACACAACCAGTCCAAGGGCTCATTTCAGATGGTGGCTCCAAAAAATCAGAGTGTGATTCTGTGTGCGGTCAGTATTGTTTCTTGCTGTTGCTGTTTTTTTTTTTCATGTTTTTTTTCTAATTCATTCCCCTCCAACCTAGGTGGTGTGTATCGACTTATGGGAAAGATGGAACTGCAATCAGATGATCCCTCAACTCTACATGGAGTCTGTGGTTTGAATGTGAGAATAAAATAGTGTCATGCTGCTAATTTTCTCTCATCTGCACATCTGTTAAAAACAACCGACATGTGAACAGGACCCATAGAAGTCAACGGGGTCCTTGATTCAATTTTTATGGCAGTATATAATTAAATCAATCAGACACTAAGAGTTAAAGTACTCTAGGGCGCCTGAAAATAGTAACAAAAAATGTTTAAAGTAAAAAAAAATGATAGTAACAAACCTAAAAATTAAAATCCACCCCTCTTCCTGAGGAACTGATAAATATAAATAAACATAAAAAAAAAACTTAACACATTAAAGGACACCTTCCATTTGATTTGATGCATTATGAAGCAAAACTACCTTGAGAATGCTGTACTACACTGTACTGGATCATATCTTGGTTAATCCATAAAGCTGAGTTCGGTTTTGTCATATAGAAAAAAAAACAATTTATACCATTCGGACTTGAAGCTGACAACTGGCTTAGGCACATTACACATTGCAAATTACTGCTATGTCAGAATGGACTAAACAAGACTAGCTCAAGACGCACTAATCAAACCGCCCACCTTGCTGAGCTACACTCTCATCTATGCAGCCATCTGGGGCTATGGTGCAGTCCATTTTGATTATTCTGCTTTGGCAACAGACCGCGAAAGTCCACGAAGAAGATGAGCAGACATCACGACAAAGAAACAACCCCGCCAGAGCAGATATAAGAGAGCTAAAACTAGATCTTCATTATATCATAATCTGTTATATCCTCTTTGAAACTCAGCAACCTACACACATCAACAGGGATAACCACTATAGGGATCCTCCATCATGTAGCTACGCATTCGCAGTAGGGGTGTGCGGCATAATGCACAAATCAATGGCAAATGCTAGGGTTCCTTTAAAAAAAGTATTGCCCAGTGCGTCCAAAAATGCCTGACTTTTAATATACATGAAACAGTTTTTGCACGTCTCATAATCCTGTACCTCGGAAAATAGCGCCAAATTCTAAAGTGAGCACTTTTGCCCTTTATTTAAGGGCAAAAATATATAAAATTTCTATACAAATTACTCTAAAAAGGCGTACAGTTTCAAAATAGAAGATTAAAAACATCATCAAAAGTCGTAAAATTATACCACCACACCTCCACAGCTCTGTTAACACCAAAGTAAATGAAAAAGTTAATTAGCACCAAAGATGGCAAAAAAAAAGAGAAATTGTACAACGATTTTAAAATTCCATTAACAGTCATGACCCCACGACTAAGGGCGAGACATCTGCGCTGGCTCCGTGACAGTTAAAGGGCCAGGGCACCACTAATATGGCGGTCTGCCCCACGGCCGCTGGCCCTAGATGTAGCTAGCGCTCTCTCTTGTGACCACTTGCTGGAATTTTTTTGTGCCCTCAATAGCCTGAAGAGAAGCTTGACTTTATGACTTCTGTGACCTTTGTTTCCGTTCCTGACTTCGTATCTGTGCTGCTCGTCTTGACCTTCTGCTATGTCCCCAACTTCGATCCTGTGTCGCCAACCTTAGCACGACTCTGATTCTACCTGCCGATTCTGTACCTCGCCTTGGTCACTCCTGAAAGCAAAGTCTCGCCTGTGGAGCGACCTGTTGGTTATCACCAGCCCCGCCACAAAAAAACTCCACCAACCCGCTATTCGCTGGCTCTGTGAATACCACTTAGGCACCTGCCCTCCAGTTTCGCTTAAACAATATATCATCGCTCACTGTGTCGTTCACTACTATGTCATCACACAACCAGAAAACACTAGCCCCTTACAGGCAGCAACCAGGGCAATTAAGGGTCCCAGCGGTATGAGCTCACCTCATTTAAGAAATGATGGGCCCCCCATCTCGGCAGCCAATGCTGGGTCCCACCTCCCGACACAATATAAGTAAAAAACAAGCGTACCACACCTAGTAAACTGTTTAGAATCTCTATAGAATATTAGAAACCAAAAAAATCCTTCCCGCCATACTAGATAAATATGATACCCAATACTGTAACCATTAAAACTACATAAGGGGCCAATATTCCAAACAATATCGCTGACTATTTATAATGAATTCGCCTCCAAATGCGCACAAGTCAGCTCACCCCAACATAAAGATAATCGCCACAATCCTATAATGGCACACGACTCTAATACACATACCAGTATTCCCAATAATTTACCACATATACCTCCATTATAGATGATCTTTAAACAAAACCAGCCATATTATTATACAAACACCACACGACACAGGACCATATCACTAATGAAACACGAACGTCTGTACAGGCACCAAATATAACATTACAATCATTATTATCACCACTACATAATTAACTTGAAATAATACTAGCATACTATAACATACCTCACCAAGACCAAGAACTCTACCACCATGTAGTGACCAAATAGTAGTATATAAACAGTCCGTCACAGAGGCCGCATTGTCATCCAATCACTTACCTATATGACGTCCCTTATTGTGGTCTCTTCTTCAATTCCCTCTCTGTCTGATCTTCAGGCGACTTCTTCCATCCATGACTCTTATCTCTGCGGGTTTCTAAAACCACATGTAACTATTCATATATGATACATATATAGTCATATATCCTCCTCCTTAAGTCATAACATACCCTATCACTACTGACCACCACTGTGCACTACCCACCATTATATCATATATACCTCTCCTTCCTCTAACGTCACACCACAACTCTGACCCTCCTACACACCGCCGTGTCCCCACACACACTTCATCATATATAACTCCCCTTACACGCCAGGGAACTGACCACAAGCTGTGCCCCCACATATTCATATATCCAGCCCTCACATCACGAAACTAACCACATCGTGCCCCACAGTATCATATCTACCCCTCACATACCACAACTGACCACACTGTACCCACCGCCACATATATCATATATACCCTCAACCACAACTGGACCACAACTGTACCGCACATATACATCATACCCCACTACCCATCACACTTCCAGCTACATCCGTCTCCTACGACCGAATTCCCTCCTCACAACATGTACGCACACTACTGACCCCCACAGATATCATCGACCTGACCCCCTCACACCAACAACGACGAGCCACACTGGGGCCCACATATATCATATATACCCGTCACACCCACTGAACCAACTGTGCCCCCCACATAATCCAGATAACCCAGCTCACAGGACCACAACTCTTGACTGACCACAACTGTGCCACCCACATACGAGCGATAGCCCCTCAAATCACAACTGACCACACTGTGCCCCACATGAATCATATATACCCCTCACACTACAACTGACGCACATGGGGCCCCCACATATATCCAGATGATACCCACCTCAAAGACCAACGGAACCCACCGGTGCCCACCCCACATATAACACATATATATACCCCCTACACACAACAACGGCCACCTTGTGCTCCCACATAATCATGCGAACTACCCCTCACACCACCACAACTGACCAACCGTGGCCACCGCACAGATATCTATATACCCCTCCACATCACAAACATACCACACTGGGCCTCCAACATAGATCCAGATCATACCCCTAATCACCACAACTGTA
Source organism: Engystomops pustulosus (assembly GCA_019512145.1). NCBI lineage: Eukaryota > Metazoa > Chordata > Amphibia > Anura > Leptodactylidae > Engystomops > Engystomops pustulosus. The sequence goes on from CM033645.1 coordinate 192,579,754, forward strand.
CACATGTGCCCCCACAGAAGCATAGACCCCGCACACCACTAACTGACCACACGGGCGCCCACAATATCATATAGCACCCCACAAAAACCCACACTGACCACACGCGTGCCCCCACAGTATAAATCAATATACCGCATCACAACACTTACCTACTACCTACTACACCGAAAGAACCAACAACTGACTGCCTGTGCCCCACATTATCATATATACCACCCCACAAGATATCATATATTACCAGCCCCACAATCTTATGAATAGTGCCCCGCTCACCCTCAAGGACCACATAGCTGTAGCCACCCCCTCACATATATCATAGAACCCTCACAGCACAGGTGATCACAATCACTGTCACCCCCCCCCCAACACATATTCATATATAACAAACCCCATCACCTCCAACGTCCAACTGTGCACCTAAATGCCGACACAGAAGAGTTTTCCCCATAAAGTCATCATATAGGTAGTTCTCTCATTTGAAACTAAGCTCCGATAGCGCGTCAGGAATGGTGACAGCGTGGGACGAGTTAAGAATTTATTAAACTAAATGACTGTCTTGGACTTCATACTAATCACTATCTTTTTGATATGCTGCCTCCGTCTGCCCCACTAATTACATAACTACAACAATTAACCGATTACTATAGGCACCTTCCTTTCTCGGTTTTTCTTTCCACTTTGTTTCCACTCCCACATCAAAATGTATAACTTTTTTTTTTTTTACCGTAAAACGCTTGTGTACGGATTGTTTCTTCTGCGTAACATATTGCACTTCATGGTGATGTATTTAAACTATTCCATGCCGTGTACTCGGACTATCGGGAAAAACTTCCAACTTGCAGTGACAATAATGGTGATAAAACACGCATTTGTGCCGGTATTCCTGACTGGCGTTGGACTTATCACAGCCTTGAGGCTGCGGTGGGTGGTTTTTTTTTGAGACATTATACCATTTTTAATGGGAATATCAGTTTTAGGACTGTGCGAACCTTTTGATACAACTTTTATAGATTTTTTAAAAATGTTATTCACAATGGGCAAAAGTGCCATTTTCAATTTTTGGGCACGATTTCTTCCACGCCCGTTACGGCTTAAAGCGCAGTGAAAACCGTTAATATCTTTTCGATAGATGTCGGGCATATTTCGGATGAATACTGTGATACCAATACTGTATAAGATTTTTTACTTTTTTATATTTATATATCGTTCTAGGGAAAGCGATGTAGATTAATACTTTTAGTATTAGTGGTTTTTTAATTATAAGTTTTTTTTAAAACTTTTTTTAGGATATTATTTATAACTATTTTTTTCGACTCCCTAGGTACGTTAAGCCCTAGTTGTCTAGATCGATCCTATCATATACTCGCCATAACAGCCTCTTCATTCTTCGGAAAGACACCGAGGCTGGCGACGATCGACGCTCCTACGATACGGAGCGACGATCCTAGGCTGGCGCCAACATCTTTTGAACTGCGGTATGCTTTGCCGGCAGCGATCACTGTTAAAACACCCGCGCTTGGTGTACACATATTGCGGGTGTAACTGGGAAGGTGATGTCAACGTGGCGCTTTGTCTCGAACCAAATCCGCGACCCCCCGGGCGGCCCTGCGGGGGCCCCCCCCAATCGCAATCTTCGTTTCTATAAATTAACGCAAACACCACCGGCGACTCTCCCGATCGTTCCATAGGCTTTGTCACTTCATATAAACGAATGCGATTAGGTCCCGCAGGCACGCCCCGGGGGCCGGCTTTTCTGCCCTTTTGCTTTGCCAGACAAAGCGCCACGTCTGAATCACCTAAGTCGTGCTGCATATGCCGCAAAGACTTACCGCTATGGAGAGGTTCAGCCCGTGAGCCTCTCCATGCATTAGGACCCTCTGCGTGCTGTCAAACCAGTATAATTAGTTCCATAATACTTCCCCCCCCCACAAGAAATTATATTATATCCTCCCCCCAATGACTTAAACATATGCGGCCCCCCCCACAATATATAATGTACAAACTCCCCAATTCCACAACACTGAATTATATTACACCCCCCCACCTCACCACCTCAATAATTATTTATACTTCCTCTCCCCACAAGTATCTATATGATAACTCCTTCCCCTCACAAAGAATTCACTCATGAGCTACCCTCCCCCACAATGACATGAATAGCACCACGACCCCTCCCCCACAATTAAATATATAATCGTATATCCTTCCCCACCTTGAATTATATACTATACCTCCCCCACAATGAATTATGATATCCAACCCCCTCCAAAAATGCGTGAAACGTCACATCGATAACACCCCTTCCTCCCACAATGAAAGCTTATATATATACCCCCACAATGAATATATATAAGATCTGCCTGTACCCCCTACAATAATTACACTCCATGCTTCTGATGTTCTGACATTCGGCCCCCGACTTCCCCCTCTCCCACCCAATCGTAAGGATTTTCTTATTTACACAATAAGCCCCACCACTTGTTTTTACTCTGCTTCTGTATTACATCTGAAAACACAAAACCCCCCCCACACACCCCTCATACTGCACCGGGTCTGCGCCCGACCGGGCTTGTCTTGGCTTGTCCCTCGTCCGGCCGATGCCGGAACAGAAAAGGGCGTTGATCGCGTCGGCCCCTAAGCCAATACCCAGTATCATGGAGAGGCGATGTGCGACGGGGTGGTTTTCCCGGCCACATCGCTCCGTAAAGAGTGCGCGACGGAACGTTTCCCGCCGCCCGAGCCTATACAGTGACGGCAGGAGCTTCCTGTACGGACGACGGGGGCTCCTGCCCGACTGCCAAGGCGATGTTCGGTGCCTTTCGTTGCCCCACTGGAGCTTGGAGCGCCAGCCCGAGGGGCCCCTAACCTATAAAATCCTTATCGGGGGCCCGGCACTAGCGCTCCAATAGTGGTCCAATGAATAGCCGCTCTGGACAGCAACCGCCACCTCCGGAGGCCTATGGCTCATTCAAATTTTGATATGAATCCATTGGGTTTCTATTATATTGAAGTCTGTAGTTCATATGGTAAAGAAATTGTGTCATTCATGTGTTATACATTTCATAACACTGGGTTCTTGGCTTCTTGGACTCCCCTCATGTCAGAATGGAGGACCAGAGTTTTCTTATCTCTGCTTGAAATAGAGTTTACTTCTGGTTTTTGGCTGTTCTCTAAATAGTCACTGGAACCAAAATAGAGCTCCATTGTAAAGTGTATATTGACAAGGGGAACAAGGTTCGACCTGGGATTAACATCATTAATGACATACCCCCTATAAGAAACAACCTGTAATAGTAAGCAAGAATTGAATATCGGTATGCTTGGTTCTTCTATCAATGTTACTGCATGGCTTGCTTCTTTACCTATATCTATAACAGAAGCTTTATTCTCTTACCTATCTACACATTCTGCTATCTATAATACCAAAAAAGCAATGCATTCTCCAACAAGCTTTCTAAAGTGTAATGGCAGAAGGCTCGTTTGATGCCACCCAACTGGGGCATAAATACTGTAAGTTGTGTTGGGCACATCAACACGATAGTCTCTGCTATTCACATACAGTCATCCCTCGGGATTAAAAGAAACCATAGGTTCTGTATTTTGTTCATAATTGCATAATACAAGATGTAAGTTCGTACTGTATATTTTATTGTCACGGGTGCCCCCAATCCACATGTTTGCTGTAATCACGGTACACCCGTGGCCCCTCCATGTCTGCGGTGTTTCCCCCTGCCCGTTACTCACCTCTCCAGGCTCTTTGCTCTGCTCGGGTCCGGCATGTGATAGCACGCACTCCCCGCCCCTTCCAGGCCCGCGCTCTCCTCGCCAACTTCTCAGGATTAAGGGCCACTTCCTTCTAATTGGCGCTGGCTAATCCGGCTCCACTATTATATTTTTGGATATAGCTTTATTTACCAGGGCTAAAGTACAATAATACTAACAAACCCAGAGGTATCGTCCGTTTAAAGTATCTAGGGGTCGCCTTAAAGTCGGCTGTTCTTAAGTCGGAGACCGCCTTATTTTAATTTTACTATAACGACAAGTTTTCTCTATTAATCCATCTCATTGACGACTAAAAATCATACGATAACTAAGGGGCCTGTATGTATTTTTAAATGACCTTAGCTGCAGTGAGATAGAATACAAACAGAGATTGCTGCTGGCTTGGCATCAAGGACAACAAGGCCACTTGCCACACTACAAAAACGGCAAATTTGATGGCAATAGGTAACCAAACATCATAAACAACAGACTAAATACCCCTGCAAGTACTCCTTTTTCGTGCCATCTAGTTTGCCAGATAAGCGTCACATGAGACCCTATGCAAGAAACAATAACTACAAGATCACACATGGACACGTTCCACTGTACGACAAATCTAAATAAACTACTTAATAAGTTAATAAACCTGTTAATACTTACTTATACCCTTCTAATCATAAACTACATTAACATCATATGATAATAAATATTATTAAATATTACACTATGATTTAATATTAACTTATTACAATAAAAACATATATTATATACAATAACTATTATCTATTTAGTTATCATTTGATTTATTTTGGGTACTTTTTCTTCTGTTTAAAGGGGAAACGAACATCCATGCGGTAAGCCTCCATGTGAAGTCGGCTACCGCAGGTGCTGAATGTTACGGTACTTAGACTTATCAGGCACGTCTGCTGCACACCCCCTAAAGGGCATAACTATTTACACAAAGTAAGTGACTTATCCTGAGGTTTTAATGACTTTTTGCACATTGTCTTTCCCTAGGACCTGGTGGCGCACCTATGGCACAAGAGGCCAGAGGTGGCCAAGATTCAGAAGGTGGCACTCGGAGCCTTTTCTTGGGCCCCAGGCTATCGCTATGCAGCAGAGAGTTACACAGACAAGCTGGAGTCCTGTAAACTTAAGAGACACTTTCCTGCTTAGACTGCAGGAAGATAAGAGTGTGGACATTCGAGATCGAGAGATGAGCGAGGAATACTCGTCCGGATTACTGCTCGTCGAGTATTAGCATCTCTGTCTACCACTCGGCTCATACCTCGGCTCTTCTACGGTAATTCTCTCCCTCGAGATCGAGCATTACAATTAATGAGAGACCTTCTTTTTAATTACCATAATATAAATCCAGTGTCTTGTTCTACTACTACCTCATAATAAAATATCCCAGATGTTTACTGATGTTTTGCTTGTAAGAACACATTGAAATAACACTATTCTTCACTTTCCAGGTGTTCGCGCGTGTCTCCCGCTAAGTTAGGAGATGTTCGGAACATCTGGAATGTGAAGAATAGTGTTCTTTCAATGTGTTCTGCACTTAAATGGTCGTGTTTTCACTGTTTTTAATGTTTTAATTCTATTCTTCACTTTGCAGCTGTGAGCGCGTATCTCCGAACCTATCGGGAGACACGCGCGCACACCTGCAATGTGAAGAATAGAATTAAAACATTAAAAACAGTGAAAACACGAACATTTAAGGGCAGAACACATTTAAATAACACTATTCTTCACTTTGCAGCTGTGCGCGCGTATCTCCGAACCTATCGGGAGACACGCGCGCACACCTGCAATGTGAAGAATAGAATTAAAACATTAAAAACAGTGAAAACACGAACATTTAAGTGCAGAACACATTTAAATAACACTATTCTTCACATTGCTGATGTGCGAGCACATCTCCGACATTATCGGAAGACACGCGCTAACATCTGCAAAGTGAAGAATAGAATTAAAACATTAAAAACAGTGAACACAGGAGCATTTAAGTGCAGAACACATTGAAAGAACACTATTCTTCACATTCCAGATGTTCTGAACATCTCCTAACTTAGCGGGAGACACGCGCGAACACCTGGAAAGTGAAGAATAGTGTTATTTCAATGTGTTCTTACAAGCAAAACATCAGTAAACATCTGGGATATTTTATTATGCACTGTTCTTTTAATGTTCTCTTTTACTACAAAAATGCTCGGGTCTCCCATTGACTTTAATGGGGTTCGTTATTCGATACGAGCACCCGAGCATCGGGAAAAGCTTGTATCGAATAACGAGCACCCGAGCATTTTAGTGCTCGCTCATCTCTATTCGAGATCATCATTGGAGGTCCTGCTGCTGGCCCCATGATTCTTCCTGTAGAGAGAGACCCTGGAGAGGAGCTACAATGATAGTCTGAATTTGCCCTCCTTCTTTCAACTGTATTGGTGGCATCAGGACACTGATACAAATTACATTGTGGAACAACATGGCGCAGTATGTTACTGTCTAAATTGCCATGTTGGCATTTGATGATAAATAGAGATGAGCGAGCACTAAAATGCTCGGGTACTTGTTATTCGAGACAAAATTTTCCCGATGCTCGAGTGCTCGTCTCGAATAACGAGCCCCATT